>JAOSBK010000005.1:2862973-2886331 GCA_027568895.1 Erythroxylum shatona | reverse complement strand
CATGTTTGAAGATTATTTCCTTCTAGGTTTCACCATGATTTATGTCTCTTGCACTTATAAGGAAGCTTCCATCTTGACTCTTCAATGATTAATCACTTGCCCATCTTGATTTTTCACAAATCTTTTATTGAATGATAATCTCAAAGTACCTGAAATAATTTATCAACTAATTCTAGATATTTTATTATTATCAAAACATGAAAGGATTTAATTTGTCAACCACCATTGGTCCCACAACCATCCATACGTATCAGTCACTCAACCTTACATAAATAAAATATAATCACAATATGGTGTTATACATTGAATAGTGTATAACAATATTATTCTACTCTTAATATTAGATACTATGTACACTAGTGATACATAGTATCTAATATTATCATGTATATCATATAACGTAATCATTATGTAACCTCAATCCTCGATTGTGATTAGCAATATATGTATTGTAAATATATGTTACAATTGCCACATCACATATAGTATATATATGTATAAAGTATATATCCAATGTCTTCATACACTTGTATAATATGAAAGGTGGATATCATCCTTGTATACTTGAAAGTACATGGGATATATACTTTGTCCCTGGCTATTGTTACACTTATTGTATTACCTTGTGGCTATACCTTTGACAGGGACAATTAACTCCATATAAATATGGGTATAACAAATTTTCACAAGATGTACTTATATATCCATTGTATACCATTATAAAGTATATTAATGTGACAATATATATGATTGTAATGTGTTTAAGGTTTGAGGGACAAACCAAATAATACTACTTATGTGGCACCATCAACCTGTAACAAATAGTGTACATGTGTTTAATAATACTTAGCCTCATGGTTATAGGTATTATACTAATAAGCACTTCAATAGTATTGGTACACATTGTATTATACTAGTAGCACATTGTATGCTATTTGTATAACACTTATACTATTGTAAGCAATAGTTACACTAGTATATACACACGTTGGTACATATTTAATATATCTTCTAGTATGTACCTATACTAATATCTCCCAACGCATGTGTACTTATACATATAACTTATAACAAAACTTAGTATATACACTAAGTTTTGTTATGGTATACACCATATGTGTATATATGTCACCATATATGTTGTATATACTATGTTGCCATATAGGTATACACCACATTATACTTAGTTTGTACAATTGTATACAATGTGTACATTATATGTTGCCATAGTGTATAAAATGGCAACATATAGTATATATATATGTACTAGTATAGCAATGTATACAAGACCATATACTATATACATGATTGATATACTTCTAATGAACATACACGTTAGTAGTATATCTTTTGACACTTGTATACTACCCAGTTTATATGTGGTATATACATATGTAATGGGTATAGGGTTACTAACCGATTGTAACGGTTAGTAATTATATGTTAGAATATATGTACATACTATGTAAAATATAATGTATAATTATATTTGGATATTGTAAATATATAAGATGTGTACTTAATTAGTATCATATCTCTATGTACTAGTTAATGTTATACATTGAATTGTAATTAATGTTTCCCATTTAAAAGGACCATTGTATATTATACATTATATACTTCAATGTTCTTAGTACATAGAGATAACATATCTTAAATGTGTAATATATAGTACTAATGTGTATATTAACAAAAGTTTATTTTATTTTAATGAATATTATTTCAATAATTACATGTGAAATATATAGTATATGGGTTATACTGCTTAAACACCGATATAGCATGGATATGTATAGCATACTAACCGATTGTATGTTATACTATAATATACAATTATAGTATAACATATGTTGTACTATACTTATATGGGTTGACTATCCTAGTTTAACTGATGACATGATATAAACCCATATTATAGAAAATGTTTATTACCCTACAAAATGTTTATACACTGTATGTTATATTTCAATTGTAAATGTGGTAATACATCCATGCACTAGTTAGAATACCATTTGGATAACATCGTATCCAAATAGTATAGGTACATACTAAACATTGGTGACATTGTATGTGTATTGTTAGTGTATAACATATATGGTAAACGTAATCGTGTACCACCATTATGTTTACATAGATCCCTATATGGCGTAAACTATACACTTGTAACCCAGTTTATAATTACATGCTAATAACATTATCACATTAAGTATAACCAATTAATACGCATTATGTAAGTGTATATGTTACTAGTACATAAGTGGGTATATGTATATCCACCATTACGTTTAATACACATTACAATGTATACACATACAATCGTGTATATAGTATATGGGTTGTATACATGTTGTATATAAACGTAAGGCAATATACTAATAACTATATAGGTATTAGTATATTGCCTTACGTTTACAATGCAAGGCAATGGCGTATACATAAGTACAATGAAGTAATAGTTTATGTCACATAGGTACGCATTTTGATACTATTGCTCTATGTACTAATGTGTTATAAAATTGGTTATGAAGTGTTATAAGCATTATATTATACATACATTATACTCACGGTTAGAAAATAGCCCACCTACAATGTGTTTAAGCCTATCTAATGTATGTGCTTATATACCAATGTGAAGTACAAGCATCAATTGTAATATAACGTACACTATACAAGTTGGATGTATAGTGTATGTTAATATTACAATTGATGCTTATACTTGTATTACTTTCTTATAATGAGCATTCTAGATCATTATTCTTATAACACTATTAAATGTTGGATATCTAAAAGTTTACATCCATTGTACTTATATGGGCCTATTTTGCACTTCAGACTTAGATTTGGGCCTATTTTGGGCTTTTTTGTGGGCTGAGCTACTCTTAGACTTCTTTTGGGTTTGCTCTACATGAATTTGGGTTTCTTTTCAGTCATCTATAGACTGGTTCGTCGCCACAAGCCATCCAAGATTGGGCCCAAACTTTGATCATTCTTGGACTAATTATGCTGGCTAATTTCTGGACCAAATTCAACTAACCATAAAAAAAAAATATAGAACTTGGATGGTTCCAATTGGTCATAAGAAAGATCATTGAGTCAGCTTCAATTTGAGATTTGGATCGCAGAAATCCAACGGTTGGATCTTCATATATGAATTTTTGAAGCATAAGTGGTCACACTAAACGTCTCTAACTTTATAGTAGTCTTCAAAAATTTACTGCTCTCAAATGACAGGTCCAAAATTTTTGAAACTTGGTGGAAAAATTCTTTAATGATTATGATTATGCTTGCCAAAATTGAGAAATTTTTGACATACCAATCCCGAGATACAAAATTCTAAAGGTTCAAAATTCAAATCTGCCACAAACCAAAAAATAACGTTAATTTCAACCTATTAAGGACTTTTTGTATTTTCTGTGTCTAAAGATTTAATAATTATAAAACATGATAAATAGACCATATATAGTCATAAAACACGTGCAAGATACTAAATGTAAGGTACTAAAAACATATAAAAATATGATTACATCAAATTTCCCCACACTTAGCTCTTGCTCTTCCTTGAGTAAGGTTAAAAACATAAATTTTGAAAGCCTAGGAAAACTGAGAATGTAGAAACTAAGTATGGATGCAAAAACAAAAAGAAATAAAAATGTAAATGCAGGGGACATTTTCTTAAGTTTCAGTTTTTTCCCAACCTCCCAACAAGAAGGAACTCGTGACATGTAATCCATAAAAATATTGAACTCACTTTAAATGTAAAAGCCAAGCAAGATAGCACAATAGACTTAAAGGAAATCTACACCATGTCAAAATAAAAAGTCCTCTCATTGTCATACACTCCAACACTCAAATGTTAATGGCTCATCTATGTTTTAACTCTCATAAATTCAAACAATGCAATGCTCTACCATAGGCTTGCTCCTTAATCTTGAATACACTACTAAGTATTACATGCACAACATAAATCAAAAGGTCTTAAACAAGGATGCAACTTGGCTAGGTTAGGGGTAAGGTAAAAGAACGGTAAGAAAAGGCTAAGTATCAAAGTGAGTAGAGCACAACAGATAATCAATAACACATATGTGCACATCCTGCATATCATCAAACAATTAAGCACATCTCTCTCTTTTTTTTCTTTGAACTCTCATTCCCCAAACATTTATCAACAAACACATGGGGAATCCTTTTATTTCTTTTCTCTTCTTGGCCTCAAACTTTTTCGTTTTTTTTCAAATCCTTCCCCATTGACAAAAAGTGCAATAAAAGTCATATACCACTGATATTCCCATACGTGCAACCTTCACAAGTTTAACTCAATAAGCATGCTCTACTAACCATGATAAAGGTTAGAAAGATAAATTAATTATGAAAAGGTTAAGTTAAACATGGTAAAGAAAAGAACAGATAATAAGCTCAAATTGGCTCCCTAATGGATAACATGCTTTGGGTTGGCTTTTTGGTCAAGGGGTTAAAATCCTAAGTGCCTTTATCATCTTCATACATATATGTAAAAGTGTAATCTCAACAAGGTATAAAGCAAGTTCTAGAGATACAAAGCATTGGATGAACATACATTAAAGAATTGCATAGAAGATTCAAAAGCTTACATGGGACAATCATGTATGAAGTAAACACAGTGGAGTTTTAAGGTCAATCCAAAAGCTATCAAGCTTAAAACTTACATAAAAACACATTCATTAAGTTCATGATTCAAATATCACAGATTAACTCTCACCTATAATACTCATATTCTTATCTATCATTGGGAGATCAAAAGACAAAACTAAACACTTAAGGTGAAAAAACAGAAAATCTTTTTCTATTTTTCAAAAAAATTCAATTTTCATGTTTTGCCTTTTTTTGGAATAAAAATGCAAGTATAAGTGAAAATCTTCAAGTTCAAGCAGGAGCAAAGGTGTGGCACTTTGAAGCATAAAAACCAAGAAAAATCCAAACCATTCACTTACTAAAACCTAAAAATTTCATGAAAAATTTAACCTAAATCCTTCCCCCAGCCTCAAACACAACATTGTCCTCAATGTTCAAATTAAAGCATGAAGAGAAGGGAAAAAAACACCAAAAATTGAAAAGAAAAAGTAAAGGAAAGAGAAAGCAAATCTAATTCTTTTTTTTTAATGATTGGTTGCCTCCCATTTGGCGCTTTTGTTTAACATCGTTGGCTTGACATAACGTACATGCTTATCACTCCTTATAGATAGGCTCAGCAAAGTGCATCTCCTCCACATGAGATTGAAAACCTTCATAGAAATGTTTTAACCTATGGCCATTGACTACGAACCTCTTGTATGTATTTATGTCTTTGATTTCAACTGAACCATAATTTTAAACATGGGTAACAATAAAAGGTCCAATCCAACGAGATCAAAGCTTACCTGGGAAAAGGCGAAGACGTGATTGGTAGAGAAGAACTTTCTGACCCACATGAAACTCCTTCCTATTTTTTCATGGAATGCCTTCCAATTTTCCTTGTCAATCCTCATATTCTCATAGGCATCATTCCTTAGCTCCTCCAACTCTTGCAATTGCAACTTCCTAAAATTTTCAACCTCGTCATAATTTAAGTTGCATTGCTTAATGGCCCAAAATGCTTTGTGCTCAAGTTCTACAGGAAGGTGACATGCTTTCCTATAAACCATCCTAAAGGGTGACATCCCTAAAGGGGTCTTGTAAGCTATCAGATAAGCCTATAATGCATCTCCCAATCTAATGATCCAATCCTTACAGTTAGTTTTCACTATTTTCTCTAAGATAGACTTGATCTCACAGTTAGAAACTTCAACTTGGCCACTTATCTGAGGATGGTATGTTGTGCTAGTTATGTAAAAAATGTGGTACTTCTTCAACATGGTCTCTAAGGATAGGTTGCAAAAGTGGATCCCCCTATCACTGATTATTGGCTTAGGAATGCCAAACCTGTCAAAGATGTTAGCTTTAACAAATCCAACAATAACCTTAGCATCATTAGTTTTAGTTGGAATAACCTCAATCCATTTAGATACATAATCCATAGCAAGCAAGATATAAAGATAGCCATAATAAGAGGGAAAAGGACCTATGAAATCAATAACCCAAATATCAAATATTTCACTTGAAATCAATTCAGCTCGTGGCATCTAATCATGTTGGGTTATATTACTAGTTCTTTGACATCTTTCATATGATTTACAGAAGTGGAATGCATCTTTAAACAATGAAGGCCAAATGAAACCACATTCAAGCCTGATAAGAACCCTTGTATCAGAGGAATTATTTAATCGATTGTATAATATTACATAGTATCGTATCTCTATGTACTTTATTCATACTG
Organism: Erythroxylum shatona; assembly: GCA_027568895.1. Taxonomy (NCBI): domain Eukaryota; kingdom Viridiplantae; phylum Streptophyta; class Magnoliopsida; order Malpighiales; family Erythroxylaceae; genus Erythroxylum; species Erythroxylum shatona. The sequence continues at coordinate 2,880,003 of JAOSBK010000005.1, read as the reverse complement.
ATTGTAAGTACACATTAACCGATTGTATACCATTATGGTTGTAATGGTCAAATGTATCATGATGTATAAGTCCCTCAACCATATTGTATATGCATATATTTGATCATGTAACATTGATTGTAATACCTGTAGCACTGGACATTGAAAGTCCAGTGTTATAGGTATTGATGACTATCCCTATAACACTAATATAATAGTACACATTACAGGTTATGTATAACACACGTCGGTACACACTTAAGCATACAATGGTACCATTATGATGGTACACATTTAATAGCATACAATGTGCTACTAGTATAATACCTATACTATTGTATAATAGTATTGTTACGCCATATAGTATATATGGCGTAATAGGTAATAGCATATATAGACATTTCCCAACGCATGTGTCCTTATACATATATTACAATGTATATACTAGTGTATATACATTAATAGCAATTGTATACTATAACAAAACTTAATGTATATACTAACTTATAACAAAACATAGTATATACACTATACTTATGTACCTATGTATAAACATTTTATATATAGGTCAAAGTCAATTAGTATATATACACAATTGATATACAATTGACTAGTACGCCATATATACTACTAGTAACATATACATTAGTCATGTATAATACTTATATAGGTATAACCAATTAATACACATTGTAATGTGTATTGTCACATTAAGTATAACCAATTAATGTGTTACACTGTAAAGATATTACAATGTCCAAAATGTGTATATAATATATCAATTATCCTAATATATCGTCTAATGTACTCCTATAAGTACATTGAACTAGGTCATATTGTATGCTATATTATAACCGATTATTATAATATATCATCTCCCATATTATCATAATGTGTTATACAATCGGAACAATGTTACATAGTAATTGATATAAATATACACGTCACATATAGCAATGGTGTATAATGGTTTATATGTTAACATATACATATATTTACAATATCTTTACCATTACACAATACGTATAGCAATGGTGTTATATGGTTAACATTACAATGTATACACTATATACATATGTATACTGGAATGGATACAATTATCAATCGATTAGTATTAACATATATTGTTAATTTTATACAAGTGTATAACATATATGTATTTTATACAAGTGTATAACATATATGTACAGTATTATACACTCTGCTGGGTAGTGTAGGTATAAGTAGCCAAGTTTGCTATACTACTATAACTGTACTATCCATTAGTATAACCTAAATGAGTGTAAAAGGTATCCTCAATCGGTTATCATAACCTATACTAAGTATAGTACAAGTAATTGGTATAACTTGTATTACACACATTACAATCATAATATAACATGACTAACTATTATGATAACCGATTATAACCGACTATTATTGTGATCATAATATAACCTAAAATACAATACTATAAGGGTTATATACCCTTATAACATACATATTGGTATAACCAAAGCTAACTTGTATTATACAATCAGTTAGTATGTTATATTGAAGTGTATATGTTATACTGTATAATATAACACATTCTAAATTCATTTATGAAGATCCAACTGTTGGATTTTTGCGATCCAAATCTCAAATTGAAGCTGACTCAATGATCAAAGTTTGGGGGCAATCTTGGATTGGATGTTATGTATGATGTATATAACAGTATGCCAATATTACCATTTAATACGTATCACTACACTGTAACTGCTATATTATTAATAGTGATACTTTATCTATATTATTCTAAGGTTACAATGTAAACTAACTTACCGTGGTCCAATCTTGTACACGTGGTATATGCTAATAACGTGTATACCACAACCTTACCACAAGATGATAATATATGTATATGAGTAACAATACAGCACTATTGACACTACCCAGTATGATATAGTGTAGCTAAGTGCATGTAACAATGTTATTATATAACATGAATATACGTATCGGTCATAATCATAACTGGGTAGTTAATATATACATAGAGATATGATACTATCACAGTGTATAAGTTATGGCCTGTCAATGGTATTATACTTATACCAATAGGTTATCTATATATGTACTGACATACTTTAGTATGATAATAACTATGTAAGTCACAATGTTACTACACGACTTTAGTATCATCTCATTATATGAATAATACATCACTTAGTATAATATGGATACCAATGCAACCAAATAAGGGAACTATGCCTACTAACAGTTATGTTATGATATATTTACACATCTATGCCTACTTAATAAATGAAGTAGAGTCCACCAGTATCACAGCCTTACTTTCTTTGGTTACGGTTTTTCTTAGTTGCTTTGAGCATATTAATTAGCTTAGGTATCAAGATGGATATTTGGTTCATCCGATAGTTAGTATACCTAATTTAGTATATAACAAAACACATGTATACTATATACACATTGAATGATAGTATACAAGTGCCTATCTTGTCCATACTTGCCTATGGTAGAGCATTGAATACACTATTGAGATATGTTTAATAAATACAATATATGGAAAAGATAGTAGATGATAATATCTTTATAGATATGTACCAGTTACATGCCAAGTTTCCCATTTATAGATATGATTGTAATGCACAATCATATGTCATTGAGTGATAGTATCAAGTTTATAGTGTAGCATACAAAGGTTATGCATATAATACATATTGCATATGCAGCAAGGTGTAGTACATTATAATCTATCTACTATCATATTATGTTTAATACAATACGTATGGACGTTACACCATAGACACTATGTATGGTATAAGTATAATACCATTGACGTATGTATACGTTATAATGTATTGTATTTATAATTTGTGATGTGCACTTGTCATACGCCGTGTTTCTGGTATCCATACACCCATACATATGGTCATACATATGTGTAACATGCATAGTATAATTGGATATGGTTGTATTATCCATCAAGTACAATATAGCCTATGCATACATAATGTAGTATATACTAACCGGTTGTATAATATTACATAGTATCATATCTCTATATATTTATATTCATACCAATTATAGTATCATATCTCTATGTATTTATATTCATACCAATTGTAAGTACACATTAACTGATTGTATACCATTATGGTTGTAATGGTCAAATGTATCATAATGTTTAACCTGTTCCCATTGCTATACACATACAGTGTAATACAATCATAATGGTACACATTGTATACCATTATGATTGTATACCATTATGAAGTATATTAATGTGATAATATAAATACTTCATATAATCCAATATAACTTGATAACGAAATTAGGTTATGTGTTATCCAATGGTAACATATTTGACACTATGAATATATCACATACTAACAACGCCTGACATATATAAGTAATGACTAATAGGTACATCCCTTATCAAATTTTTATTGCTACACATGTATACATTGCCATACATGTGTGGCAATGTATAATATACATAGAAATAATATATTAAATGATCAAATAAATGAATATGTTTATTTGATCATGTAACATATTATCAAGTTATATATTGGTATGAGAGCATTGTTATATTTGTACTGGATGAGACTAAAGAATATTCACATTGAAAGTAATATGTTATATAGTAACATATACTAACTTATGTTTATAACCTAGTATCATAATGTGCCATCTTTGGTATCATAAATATATAACACTATAAGTTATTATAGTATATACATTCTCTAAGTATCCAGTGTGTATTATGACACTAGTCACAGTTATTCTTTAGTCCTACTATGGTAACATTCACAATATGTATATATACCATTCACAATATGTATATGTGGCATAATACATATCCATATATATTTACAAGTTTAGTGTAAATAGTGCTATAAACTTGTAACAATGTTCCTACACTTAAATGTAGGAGCATAATAGTGTTATACATTTATACTCCATATATGTTGATTAATGTACACGATTAATCAACGTATATCTACTATTCATGTATAAATGTATAACACATGGGATTAAACATATACTTCTAATGAACATATCAGTTATCTACTATTAACATATCAGTCCATACCTTTATTGCAATACATTACAATGTATGTATTATACCATGTAATATCTACTATTGCAACAATATCCTCTTGATAAGTGTTAGCTACAAAAATCATAAACATGGGCTACAAATGAAGGTATTTGCTATAGTATAATAATAGTTGTCATTAGAAGAAAAATATTTACATAAGTGTTCTTGCCTATATGAAATATGATAGAGATCATATATATTTGTAATTCGTGCTTCTGAGAACTTAGTATATGAGTAAAGTTATGTTGCCCAATATTTATGTAATGACCTTGATAAAGTTAAATTAAGCCTATTTACTGTACCATAGAATGTTATACCAGGTAGTATATGACTTATATAACACTAGTATATAGAGATATGATACTCCCTGGTTCTATGGTGTGCATAATATACTGATATATGTACACACATTATATGCATTATATGCAATGGTGAAATATAACACTAATACGTTGCTATATATGTACTGACATACTCGGGTCCATTTGTAGTCCGTATGTGTATACAATTACAATATGATAATGTGGATACTACACAACCATATTGGTACATTACAACTTATATGATGGGTAACTATACAAGATTACTATATACATGGTTAGCCATTATATATATATGGTATGTAATGAGTATGTCATGTGTATACTACACTATGTATGAGTAGGTACACATGTGACCATAGCACTATATACCCAGTGTATGTACCATTGCTACCACTCTAGCTAGTATATACTTCTTGCAATACTTGTTATACATATACATACTATATGCATGTGTATCTATATTATACTGGCTAGAGTGGTACCATTGCTACCACTCTAGCCAGTATGTACTTCTTGCAATACTTGTTATACATATACATACTATATGCACGTGTATCTATATTATACATGATATAGTACATACGCATGGATAATGTACCATACATATGTTATACCAATACATACGTACACAGTGCTACAATGATTGATATTCATACATACAACAATGCTAAACTATGCCATACATGTCTATCCAAATACCATTATGTAACAATATGTGGTTATGGATATACTATATCATTGTATACAATACCCTATTATATTGTGATAAATGAACTGTATACACTATGTTATAATGGCCTGCATGCGTTATATGTTATTACCTAACTACACTGGTCGTAGTTGATATATACGTATGGTATGGTAAGTATACATGTGGTGTATTCCATTAGCATAGTACGCAGTCAATACCATTGTAGTAATGGGCTATGTGATAACTATACGCAAGTGGTAGTACTTATACATAGTTAGTACATTGCTACAAATATTAGTAGTACATATATACCCATCATTATGAAATAGTAATTACTACATTATTGGACTCTATTAACACATGTATAGGTACATGTTATTACAATATATATTGGTATAGTGTACTCATGGGTAGTGTGGATACAATATATACATATGCAAGTACGTGTATACTATGGATATGTGAAGCTTAAACACCAACAATATCAATTGGTATAAACTATAAGGGTTATATGCCCTTATATTATGTTATATGACAATCGATAATAATCATACTATATACTTTAGTATATAGTATTGCCCTGATAGTCAATAGTATACATATGTGGTGTATACTATATATCACATATTGACATGGATGTAATACACTGTATTCTAATACATTGGGTATGTTACACTAATGTCAATCAATAGTGTATAAATATTTCAATGGAATACATAATGTATAAATATTGCATGGATGTATTACCACATGTAGGGATATATTTGCATGATGTACCATTGAAATAATTTTGGTGACCAGTGTTCATTATATAATATTCATGATAGTGTATAAATGTATGCAGTGTTTACACATAATATGTATGTACATATCCAGTAACTAATGTTATAAGTAACATATGTATCAATCGTGTTAATTATGTACATACTAACCGATTGTATAATCCAACTAATGTATGTACACACATTAGTACTATAATGTGTATACAATGTTTAGCATTGTATACACATTATAGGTCATTATATATGCACTAGATACGTATATGTCATTATACAATAATTAGACATAATATAGTAATAACATTGCATACAATTATGCAGCAATAAGAGTATGTCGGTTAGTATGACTTACTGTATCGGTTGTTATAATATAATACAAGAGTCAATGTAATATGGAGTATATGTACTAGTATTAACGGTTATAACATCACCCGCATAGTTACACCATGTGTATGTACCAATAACAAAACATACTCTCATGTAATATAATTTTATACACTAAGTATAACCTTAAGGACATTGATATACTATTGTTGAGGATGTAATGTAATAGTTGTACACTGAGTATATATACAATATGCACTTGGCTAACAACTAGTTAGCAAACTATTGTCTAAAATCCATGGCATAATATTATACCCACATAGTATTATAGCAATATTTAATACTATAATGCCCTTGGATACAATATACACTATAGTGACAATAAGTACTTACATATGGACCATGAGGATATATGTACAATGATATATACTAAGTATAGTTATCATTGTATAGTGGCCCATGGTAGACACTATGCACTATGGATATATACCATCATGAAAGTCCATATGTTATACGTAACCTATACATTTATTAATTTACTATATAGCATAATACATATGCAAAAAGTCTTATTGCTACATAATATGACATAAGTTGAGTATTTGTACTATTTCCATAACGTATAAGAATACTTTGATGGTTATGAAACCAGCACGTTATTGCATAACATATAATTAATCAAAGTATATGTTAACAATATAATAAATTCTCACTGTATACATGCTAACTTTTACAATGTGAACGTGTATGTAACGTGTTAACATGTTAATATGCCTGGGTAGCTAAACCAATGTTATACTATATTACAATGTTATATTATAATACTAGTAGCTAAGTTAGCATATAGAAATTACTACATATGGTAAACTATTATCTACCACTATAGATACTAACTTTGTCTATTAATGGTGATGGATATATAACAAAGGTTATCACATTGCATGGTAAACAATTACCATATAGGACAGTACGTTATTACATACTACTGCTATAATATGTTATCTGTATGACACTAATATACAATAGTTTGCTAACTAATGTATATTACTTAGCCACCTATTATATACTATTGCTAGTACATTTATACTATTAACTATAGTATACCAAGTGCATATTGTCTATATATGATAGTCTAATATATACACTATGCCATATTATTATTTAACCATATGTGTTATCAATAACGTACTATGACATTTTAACTACTAGAAATATATACATTGTTACCATGCATACTCCATTAACATATCTATTATGTGTATACTTGTTACTATAGTATTATCTTAACATATAACGTTACATCTTTGTAGTCTGAGCTATATGTACCAGTATTAGATCATAGAATGTACAATAATACCTAACGTGTACAACATTGCAAGGTATAACATCCATATTATACCATGTTCCGTTGATAGTGTATTATTACTGAATATTGTTATTGCATACATGACTCCAATAATTATAAAAGAACATTAGCATTACTACCATTGAAATATACAGACGTACTTACAAAGGGAAAGTTCACGGGTGTACTTATATCCATATTGTGTCCATGGCATAGGTTATTGCTTGATTCTATATCCAGACATTTAGATATTCATTGCATGCATTGAATATCTAAATGTCTTATATAAGTAAAGTACGTACATCTATAGTAAAATATAGTTGTAATACCATTACCATTTGGATCATAATAGGTAACGTTGGCTATACTATACTCAGTGAATACCATTTGGAGTAAGATGAAACCTATGTTATACTATATTACCATTACCATTACCAGATATATACATTAAACATAAGTGTATATATCTGGTATACTAATTGTAAATATATGTAAGTAGACATGACATAACAAATGGATGTTGTATATCTTAAAATAGTCCACCTACTTTGCATCTAATATATTGACCTATATTAGATGCAAAGTAAAATGCTACACTTAAGGATGTAATATCATATATATTGTACCAATACTATTAAGTATAGGCTATGTAGGCATATAATGTGTAAATATATCATATCGTTACAGTGTATATCAATAGTATTGGTACAACATATTGTACCAATACTGTTGACTGTGCATCAAAGTTTGTGATTCAATTCCTAAATAGGTATAGTGTTGTAGAGGGTACACTGTATTACCTATGCTAGTTAAATGTTACGTCACAAACTATGCCCTGTGGAAAATATAAACATATGGATATACACAGTAGACATATTATATAATACCCATTGCATTATATAGCATGCTTCTTACGATTGGATCCATAAGTGTATATACTATTATAGGTCACATGTATGAATAATTATACAAAACTTGTATAATATAAATGTCATTACACATGGATATTAATTATACATCACAATATAACTATGTAATGACAACTTATAAAACTTGTGTATACATATAATTATACTATAAACCTAGCTCACATTTTATGCAAAGAGCATCACACATAATCTTTGACAATTCTGCTTATATTTAAATATGTAATTATTGAAATAATATTCATTAAAATAAAATAAACTTTGTTAATATAATTGCTAAGTGGTAGTAACTTAGCAAATTATGCAATTGGATGTAATGTACAATATCTAGTATAATATGTGTTAATACAACAATGCGTACTATGCATGTTAGCCTCACAATTGACATTTATGTATGCAATACCCATAACAAGTATTGCAGTGCACATATGTACACTTATAATATGATAGGAGATGTACCATTTAACTGAAATACACTTTAACAAATGTGTTGGATGATTAAACAAGGTAGTAGATATACGTTGTCAAGTTTATAAATATATCCCTCATTATTTATGCCATTACAATGTATACAACACTGTTACATACTTTATGTTATTACATGCTAAAATATATTTAACTAGTACATATTGTATAACATATATGTATACAATATATACACCATCCAATCATGTATATATAGCATATTGTTATTCTGTATACAATATGTACTAGTTAAATATATAATTGTGTAGAGTGTTACCTATGTTCAATATCGGTTAATAACTGGGTAGTCGTGTATAGTATAACAATTGTGTGTAATACAAGTTATACCAATTACTTATAATCATACTACATATCTTGAAGTACTATACTATAACCCACTTATTATTCAATTGTGAGTATAATAAGTGGGTTATAGTACCACTGTAATTATCATCTCCCATGTTATATAGTACCATCATAATGGTACTATTCTATAATATGGTTTATACTGTTATTACTTATAACCCATTAATGTGATATATTTTAGTCGATCTATAGTAGTAATGGTACTGACTGTATCGACTATATAACAACGTTACTACTTGTGTTTATGGAAATAAAGATGTGTACTTATAATATAACTTGTGTTATATTATGATCACAATGGCCATTGAAGTGGTAATGGCACCAGTAGACATACTAATATAAACCCTCTATGTACTTATAACAGTCAGTTATACACTGGACTTTCAATAACATTATTATACGTGACCTTCAACACCAATATAGCATGCAGGCCCAACTACATTTACACATTTAAGATATGTTTAACATATACACATGTGTAACTACACATAACTATAGTATTAGTACTATACTATAGTTAACTAGTGTAACATATACTTCAATGTGTAACTGCACTTGGACCCGCATGCTATATATAAGTTCACAATATAACACGATCATATGTGTACAAACACATTATATGTGCTATACAAGTGTTAACACAATATGTTCATCTACTTATAGATATTAACCATAACAATAGCCAGGGACAAAGTATATATCCAATGTACTTATAGGAGTACATTGGATATCAAATGTTGGCTTACATGTTGGTCTTATATATAGTATGCATAAGACTGTATACTACCATAAATCCTTTGTAACATAAGTATAATATAATACCTATAGAGGGTACACTGTATTTATCCAAATATGTACATTATGATACTAGTACGTTTATCCACATCTACATTATGATACTAGTATACATTATCTCCCATTTATAATATATAGACAGTGTGCCAAGTTATATACATCTACTACAAGATATATGTTGTAAATATCTTATAGTAGATGTATGTAGCACATATAACTATGTTATGACATTTATGTTATTATCATATAATCATTATATTTACAATTTATATGATAATGCCTAATAGGAGTGGATGTTATTTGATTATAACATATAAAAGTCATTCTCCAATGGTATGTCTATTCCATTGGTGTACTTGTAATACTTATTATAATAAAATTCATGCATATTCACATATGATATTATGTCAATATTGTATGTTACATTGGATATGATACATATTGCTAAACGTTATGTGTACAAATATTGTCCAATTTACTATTATATTGGACAATGTACTAGTATATCTATTATACCATGATATATTATCCAACGTATATAAAGATGGACGGTATCCATCTTTAGTATGGTATACAAGTGTGGGCTATAGATAATAAGTGCATATGACATATACCAATGTAAGTGTACCTTTAGGTACATTATGATGGGACATTCTAATGTATACACTTGTATACATCCTCTATAATAATATCCATAACTTCTAACATATTTGTAAAAGTTATTATATACTATGATGCATATCCATATTGGATATACAATATGTTATACCACTAGTGTATCTCTATACTAAAGGTTATTGTACCTTTAGTATAACATACGTATGTTATACAATGTACTCAGGGTGTATTAACTATGACTAGTGAATATTAATCACTAATACTCCGGGTATCCATCTGCACGTATTATACATCACACTTAACATATTCATGTATAACATATGTTATACATGAATATGTTATTACCAATGGTTACTATATGGATAATTATATTCACGTATTGCAATATAACATACTTATAATGCAATACATTTATTTGATTATCCACTCCTATATAGGACATATTCAAAGGTTATTGTTACAATGATATTGTTGTAGGCCATACTTGTGATAGTTATAAAGACTATCATATAACCTTCTCCCTCATGTCAATGTTATACATTGAAGTGTACTTAATGCAATATTTAAGTATCCCAATTGGTATCATCTTAACCCAACTTCAATAGTAGTACAGTGATAACGAAATGTTATCCAATGGTACTAGTCCATTAAATTTTGGATGTATACTAGTACCTAAGTCTGAGTTGCCCTTGTGGATAATGGATACCACAATGTCCAATGTCTAATATACTAGTATATAGGTAATGTGTTAACCTATCATACAGAATGTGTACTAATGTGTATATGTTATAGGTATAAACATTTCAACTACAAATGTTTAGTAAGATATATAACTAAGTATATCTTAGTTATATACTTACCAATGCATGCTAGTGTTAACCTAAGTTACATAATTATGTTATTGGTAAAGATGTTATTCACATGCTAGTAACATATATTGCTAAAGTGTTATATGTACATCACATATATGCATAAGTGTATTATGCATAGTATATATAATGTAATAGTAGATACTATATGTAGCACATATAACTATGTAATGACATTTATGTTGTTATCATATAATCATTATATTTACAATTTATATGATAATGCCTAATAGGAGTGGATGTTATTTGATTATAACATATAAAAGTCATTCTCCAATGGTATGTCTATTTCATTGGTGTACTTCTAATACTTATTACAATAAAAGTCATTCTCCAATACTTAATAATAATGCATATGTTAAGAAGTGTAAAGTTCTCTTACATGTATACCATAAGAGTACTTTAATATTGCAGAATGACCATAAGGATGGGTTAACTAATATATCCTAAACATATACACTTATGAAGCGCAAAAATTATAACTTTTATTAAGTAGTACTTTCTACACTGCACATAATATATATTATGCTTATAAGTTAATATATTCATGGTAGTGTTACTGGTATGTTATATTCATGGTAGGTCAATAATATAAAAATTACCATGCTACTTATATAAACCGAGTAGCATTGGAGATCCGTAGTAATTGTTTACACTTGTATAAATTGGTATACAATTAACATACATTGGATACCATTTATTGTAGCTAAACTACATAGTAATAACTTTTGATAACATTTTACTTAACACTAGTACCACTGTATACTTGTAATGGGTATGCACTATTATACCTAATGTATTAGAATACAGTGACAATATAGTTGATCATAGATGTAATGGGCACTGTTATACACAATTGTACATATTGGATATTATAGCAATATGGTTATAACAGTGTTTATACATATATACACTATTCGATGGCATAGTGTATTTGTTATATAACCAATTGTATAGCATTGTTATATTGCAAACTTGTATAATATACAGTGTTAGTAACATATAATGGCCTATGTTAACATTGCTAAACATATACTTATGAACACAAAATGTATAATTGTACTATATTTGATGCAATGGTTGATATAGTAACATTGATATATAATTATATTAATAGTATAACTCATATGTACAATTATTTTTGTATATCCAGCATATACGTATTGGATATACATAATGTAGTACTCTTATGGTTTAACAAAGGTATTGTAAGGATACATATTATGTACTTTGATATAATACCACAGATGTACTTATATCCATCTATCCATAGTAATATACACCACGCATATTACTATATATTGCTATCCATGTAACCGAATGCTGCAGTCTTGTTTTTGTAAGGATACCAGTTATATTATACACATATATAATTGACCGTGTAAGCAAAAGCATTGTAATAGTGTATCCATTGAAAGGTAACATATTTGCATAACCACATTATAATATCGAACATATGGTATAATACTGGTACACATTGCATACTAGTATTACGTTACCTATGTGTACAATACTATTGCTAGCATTATATATACTCACGTTACAGTCCGATTGTATATAATAATTAGCATATTGTATACCATAGTATCACGTTTATAATGTAAGACAATGGCGTATAATATAGTATAACATATTTATAACTTACTATACTAGTATTATATTATACTTACTGGTTATAACTGTATACTATGGTATACAATATGTTTTGTTATAATGTGTATGTACCAGTACGACTTATGGATACATACTGTACACATAGGTATTATATGTATAATGTGTACAAGTATGATGTGTACTGTAGTGTATAATGAGTTATACTTGGTTGGATAAGACTGCGCACTAAGTATAGTACATACAGTTATGAGGATTAATCGGTTAGTTATATAATATGTGTATATCCAAAGTAACTATGTGTAGATACCATACTGTTAACTTAATGTATAGTGTAATACTTGGTACATGTAAAACTGTTGTGCGCAGAATATATACCATTATATACTAACGGTTATATGTATAAGATATTTATAACCATACTAGGACTATTACCATAGTTAATTATAAATAGTACAACATGTCATACTATTATACAAGTACTATGGATATATAGTGGATGGTAGCAAAGCCATAGTAAATACGTTATATTGTCTAACATACACTACTTAGCAATGTACAAGTATATATAAGTTATTGCATATGTAGTAACCATATGTGGGTACATAGTAAGTAACGTATGATATGTTACCACACCCAGCATGTATGACATACTACCCTTGTAATTATGTACCCATATACATATGAGCCAATGTGTATGGTACACACGTATTACCATATACGTCTATGGATATGCACCCATATTATGGTCATACATATGGTAAGATTGTATATATTGTACCAGTGTACACTACCCTGCATTATGGTCATACATATGGTAAGTTAACTTGGTTAACTTACCATATGTATGACCATAATGCTGGGTAGTGTACACTGGTACAATATGTACAATTATATGCATATGGTCATACATTGGCTACATGGTTTTGACCCATTATGTAATACTATACTTGTAACACATTATACATCTTAGTATGGTACATATTATTACACCAATAATATGTACCATACTAATATGTATATAACCATACGTAATACTGTACAATATAGATGTACCATATGTATATGTAACCATCCATTATTATGTACTACAGTATACCGCATAGTATGTTATACCAATGCATCAACCCAATATGGTTACTAATATATATGGTATTATGCACTTATATGTGGATTGTATACATACTTATTAATAAGGGTATACATACCAAGATACCCTTGAATAGTATAGTGTATAACATATGGTACCAATATCAAGCAATGGTTGATACCATATGGGACTAGGTATTCAACAGTGTAGCATAATAACCATAATAATGTACTATTAAAATGTATCACAATAATAACGTTGGTCTACTACGATAGGTCTATGTAACTGGTATATATGTCATATATGCATAGATATCTGTATAACAATATACCAGGTAGTGTGAACAAATACACTGTTAAGACATCTAAAGGTATATTATACTATATACCACTGGTACTATATGTACCATGGTATATAAATGGTATTGTATAACATAATGGTTACCAAGTTATATATTACTAGTATACATACCTGGTATATTGTTAGTAAGGACGTTAATATACACGGTATGGTTACCACAAGTAATGTTATATACATATCAATACAGTGTATGGTATAGTAGTTGGATCCATAGATAGTATACACAACGCCAGTAGTATATGGAGTACCACCTATATACATATGTACCTATCATTTGTTGTATGTACCAGGTATGTTAATATAGTGATAACTCAAGGCATATACATAGTATGTAATATATTGTATAACACTAGCATAGTGTACTTGGTATACTATTATGTGCATGTATCTGGAATGGTATACAGATACGTGTTCATAGGCTACACGTAGACACTAGCCATGGATAATCTCCCAATACGACACACTAGGCTACATGCACTATGTACGTGCCACATTTAACAATAACCTACCAACGATGGGAGTGTAATATACATACTATGCACTCAATGGTAACGTATTATATGCTAATGGGTGCACGTACATTTAGCTGCCCAATGGTATAATGCCTAAATGTGTTATAGTGCATAATACGGGCAATAATACTTACTAATGGTTGATACCATATACTATACTCATTTTGGTAATTAATGACTATATAACATACATGCATACGTTATAAGGCCATGACAATATAATATAGAGGGTACTAGTATATATTATTAGTAGATGCAAATATAACCATAAAGAACAAATGGTACTCTGGATAACTTATTGTCATCCAGAGTACCATTAATATATTGGACGAGGTATATTATAATCGTACTTTACTTATACAATGGCATAGGTTATATTTCATGGCATATTATTATATATATAAATGATATAACTTATTGTACATGGCATGGCACACAGTAGACATATTATTTCATGTCTGTCATAATGGTATCTTAATGGATATCATTACAGTGTATATTCATAATGGTAACCTATGCATACATAATGGATAACCTATGCCATTATGTCTTACCCATTGCTCATTCACATTGGAATACCAATAATGGCATAGGTTATCCAAAGATGGTATATAACCCATATTATGGATGTCATGTTTCAAACAGTAAGTACTCTTATGAAATAATATATTGTATGTCAATAGTTTTTACATTCGTGATATCCATTATTGCTACACTGTATTATAAGAATGTACAAACTATTGACATACAAACTATAAAGGGTAACATTCTTATGTTACTGTATCATAGTGTCCTCAAGTTACAATTATTTATATAGCAATGCCATCTTTGGATAACCTATTCCATTATGACATATACCATAATCAAAATGGATATAGTCATATATGCACCAGACATCCATAGATTACTTACTTATGGAACAATAAGTAAGTAATCTATGGATGCACCAGACATTTCAACTAGTGCATCCATAGATTGCTATATCCATAGTGAAGGGTAACGTGGTACAATGTGGCTAAAGTGGATTAATATACAACTACTTTGCATCTATAGGTGCATCTATAGTAATATTGTTGAAATGTCTAACAATATTTATACTATTTATATACACAATAACTCATTGAAATGAGTCAAGTATCTATAGACTATTCATCCAACATAGCAATGGGTTTTGATGAACACATACCTATAAAAAGTTATGGTATTGGATATGTGTAAATAAGTCAGTGCTAACTGTCATAATTAGGAAGGTACCAAAAACATATGTATAGTTATTCATTATATTAGTCTCATTTTGTATGTGTTCTTTGTAAAGATATTATATACATGATATAATATTACTAAACATTTGTAGCATGCATTTGTAGAGACTATAGATACTTACAATTGTTATAATTAATATTTTTGTGGAGTATATATACCATGAATATTGACCTATATTCATGGTAAGTAAATATATCTTAAAATAGCCCACCTACTGTCTTGAGTAATAAGATATAAATATTGGTATGTATATAACTATGTCTACTTACAAACCTAAGTTATAATGGATACATATAATATAGGTCAATATTATTACCAACAATAACTTAAAATATAGGTTTCGATACTATGTATATACACATTATAGGTATATGGAGGTACTCTAGATAATTATATGCTCTGGCACCTTCGTCTAATGATACAATGGATATATGAATTATATAGTGCACGTATATGATAACTAGATATATGTATAATATAATACATAGTATATATATTATACATATATCTGTTGGATCGGAAAAGGAAAACATATTTTGTTTGGAAAAATGGTAGATTTCAAAACTTTTAAGAAATCATTACTTGCAGCGGAAGCAACAAATCCAAATCAACATGCCAATCCATACA
>JAOSBK010000005.1:2849399-2861698 GCA_027568895.1 Erythroxylum shatona | reverse complement strand
TAAACACATTTCAGTCCTGAGGACGGGGACAATTTTCTCTGTTCTGTCCACCGCAACCAAACACCTCAATGTCTCTAATTTTTGTTCTGTTCCGTCTTCAGATTTCTGTCTCGTCCCGTCTCTGCATGTTGAAGACGCTAACCAAACAGACAGATATATTCAAGTCTAACATCATATCATCCATCACTTTCAGTTAGACTCTCTTACTATACATAAAACATTCAAAGACTCTCACTTCCCTCAATCTACACTCAACTCCCTGACTCTTGCAACTCTTACACACTCTCATTCTTAATGAGGCCACGGATGAAGCAGACTGTTAAGCGCACCTAATTCAAAGGGAAAGAGTAAGTATCGAGCTACGAAAAAAAGAGATAGGGTAGTAGATTATGGAAAGCCTTTTCTGATCTTCTTAAATGAGGAAGGTAATTGCTTTTACTCCCTTCGCAATAAGCAAATTATGGTTACCAAGTACTTTCATTTTGAGACTTTAAATAAACTAGAATTAAGAGACAAGGTTGAAAATTTAGTAGAGAGAATTTAATGGAGATAATTTATTCATTTTCAATATTCAGTTTACGATGAACCTAGAATTCTTTACATTCCTTCAATGCAAATCTAATAAACCTAAGGAAGTATGGTTTAGGTTGCAGGGACAACCTTATGAGATTAATTATGATACTTTGTATGAAATTTATGGTTTCCCTGAATCTTCTATAGTGGATTAGCACGATGATTTCTATGTCACCCCTACTAGACTAAACTAACTAGGTTAGAGTGCTTTGACACTAACAATGCACATAACAACATTGTCAAGAGTCACAAACACTTGTTGCTGCACAAATTCATGTTTCCAACTATTTTTGACAAAACAGAAACTAACAAGTTTTTGATGAAGGAACTTTTCTTGTTGTGGTGCATGGACCTCAACATCCCAACTAGCACAACCACACACATCTGTAATGCAATTATTGTTACTCGATGTAAAAGGAGCAATAACTTAGGAATGGCTTACTTGGTTTCGGCCATAGCTGATTATTATAAAGTTGAGTGCAACAGATTCACGATCTATTGTCCTAAATTCATGAACCATCATTTTTGGTGAGTTGAAATCCTAAAGTCTCATAATATGAAACTTTAGGATATTAGTGCCAAAACATATGTCAAGATCAGGACCAGTCAAGCAAGTTCAAGCACTCAGCAACAACAAGAAGAGGATTTGACTAGCAAGGAGTTTAGGGAAGAGGAGGAAGAAGAAGAATCGGGATGGAAGAAAGTATTGACAGCAATATCTGATCAAACCAAAACACTGACAAGTACTTTGGCTGAAAACTCCAGGGTAATAAGGAATAGGGAAAAGGAACAAAGTCGTTAGAGCCTGGACATCAAACGTATTCATAAGTATTTCTAGGCTCAAAGTGTGCAACGAATGCCTCCCTTACCATCATCACGTCCATCACTATAACGCTTTGTTTCTAATCCTTTTCTTTTAACTTTAGTTTTTTGTTTTTTTTATTTTATGTTACTTCCCTTTTGTATGTTTGTTTATTTCCTTCTCACATTGAGGACAATGTGTTGTTTAAGTGTGGGCAAGATTATGTGCTTTGCTTTGAGTTATGTTAGTGTATTTAGGTTGAATATTGTGAATTGTGTTAATGTATCGATGGCTTAGATGGAATGAAATCGATTTAATTTTGAACATAATCTATTAGGTTGAGAAGAGTCATTAGCTCGTAAAATCAGTGATATGGGTTCTTTGGCGAAAATATACAAGTTAATTAGGATTCAGTGTTAGATTATTACCTTATAAGTTGTCACATTCATTCATAATTTTAGGTCTTTCGACTAAGTAGCTTAGCTAGTATTTTTTCATGAAAATGAGTAACAAAAGCAACAAGGTAGGAATTAATTATAAAATAAAAAGTATTTGTAAATTTTAAATAAATAACTATTTCATTGGCCTCTGGGTTATGAATAGGACTAGTAGCTAGTTGAAAACACGATGTATCCAAGTAACCGGATCGACACGCATCATGAATATGTACCTTCTTATCAAAAGGCTATAATGACATTCAATCCAAGTAACATAATAAAAACATGACTTATCGAGCAATCGAATCGACATTCATAACCAATGTTTGCCTCTGTGTAAAAAAGACTAGGTCTATGTCCACAAAAAGTAACAAAAAAGAATATTTTTTAGTAAAAACCTACCGAACTTATAAGTAGCTTAACTTTTCATAAAAATGTACATAAGATTAGTTACAAAGTTTGAGTGATCAAATAAGGATTAATATGTGTGTACAATTGGAAGAGGTAAATAAACTTGGCATTTGGGTTTTGATTAATATGTATATTTAGTCCAGAGTTACTAAACCCAAATTCTACTTGTTAATGATTTGGAATAACTTGAATGATTATGTTTAGATTTAAATTTGTTTCATAAAGTTGAAGCCATTATATCATTATAGTAATTTATGCTTTGTGATTTTGCATTATTTATTGTTTTGTTTGATTGAGGACAAGCAAATGTTTATGTGTGGGGATGTGATATGCGTAAATTGCATAGTATTTTAAGGCATAGTTTGATATATGTTTAGTTATTAATTCGATCATTTAGCATGTGCTTAGGTTAGAATTGTGTTAGTTTTTTAATTATTTGTGTTTTAAGTGTTTTAAGGGTTAGTACAAGGTTTTGAGCTTAAATATTATATTTTTGAGATGCCTTGATGTATTTACTAGTGTTTTAGGGTCAATATCAAATAACAAAGGAGTTGAGGAGACATTCGGGTTAAAACAATGACCACAATCATGACAAAAGCTCTAGAAATAGCCCACGTATACAGACAGAAGGCTCAGATGTGAGCCACAATCGTGGTTTGCATTGGGAAAACACATAGAAACTTACGAACTTCACGTTTTGAGTGAATTTTTTAACCTTTCGGCCCTTAAAAAGCCGTAGGGCTAATTAAAACATAAGAGAGTATTTAAAGAACAACAAGAGAAGAAAGAAAAGAGCTTTTTGTGCTGCCATTTTGGAAACACTCAGAGAGAAAAAAGGAAGAGAAAGAGACGAGGAAAAAGGAAAAAGAATAAAGAGGAAGAGGAAGCATTCTCGATGTGCTTCTCGGATTAGGAGGTTTCCCAACGCTGCTGCCTTCCCAGATTGTCCATTATAACTTATATTTCCTTTTCGATACAATTTTATTCATGTCTAAAATTGGGATGGACTGTATGATGATAGATAGCAGAATGTTAATGATGTTCTAACTCTTCTTCGAGATTTTATTTTAATTTAATGGTAATTTAATCAATTGAGTTATTTAGATGAATGTCATAATTTGATTGCATTCTTGCATAATTCGGTAATAAATTGAGAGGGTGAAATGAATGAAAAACAATTAAATCAGATTAATGAGAGTTAGGTGATTTAATAAAAATTGTGACAGATCATATTACTACTTATGTAGAGGGATCTCTTGTGATGTTCTGAAAGTTTATTAGAGTGCTTTAGATCTCATTGGGGCTTTGGATAATTTGTTGATTGAGATATTACAAATTTCATAATCCAATTAGGGTTTAATGGTTATAACTCGAGAGAGAGTAATCAACCCTAGGATTATCTAGAACCGACATACCATTAACACATAATCAGCTAGGTTAACATTAATGATATATAAAATCTCCTTTCTCATAATTTGGTAAATTCTTTGGTTGATTTCCATTGTGCGTGCTTGTTGTTTAATTGTTAATTCCTTCGTGTTTAACTTTGATTTAATTGGTTGAATTCAATTCTCGTTCCATTTTTTATTTTTAGTTTCATATCTTTTTAGCCTTAGATTCTAGGATTAGAATAGTCCCCCTCATGGATTTGACACCTTTTATACTATAATGGTGACCCATGTGCTTGCAGTATTTGAAGGCTTATAAATTTTAAAGCTTGAATGAGACGATTAGCGATATTCGTTAAAACAAAATTTCTGATGGCATTCGTGGTTTTGTAGAACAACATGACAATGTTTGTGATTTACTAAAGGCTGTTGATGAGCAGTTTGAAACTTCAGACAAAGATCTTATAAGCACCCTAATTATAAAGTTTTCATTTATAAGACTTACTGGTGTCTGAGGTGTGCGTAAGTACATTATAAAGATTAGGAACTTTACGACATAGTTAAAGAAACTAGATGTTGAGATGTCTTATTCTTTCTTGTGTATTACATTTTAAACACCCTTCTACTGCCATACAAACCCTTTAAAATATCTTATAATACTCATAAGGATAAGTGGTCAATAAATGAATTAATGACAATGTGTGTCGAAGAGAAAGGGAGATTGACAATGGAACAAGGAGGCAGTTCATAAAGTGCACATCTAGTTGTTCAAGGAAAGAAGAAAAATCAAGCCAACTCAAAGGAAAACAGTCATATACCTATCCAAGTTGACATTAAAAAGGAATCCAAATGCTTCTTTAATAAGAAAAAGGATGAATGAAGAAGGATTGTGTTAAATGTAAGGAATGAGTTGAAAAAAAGTGATCTAATCTCACTAGTTTGTTTTGAATCAAATATGGCTGAAGTTTGTCATGACACATGGTGGACTGATTCTTGTTGTACAATCCATATTACAAATGTGTTGCAAGATTTGCAAAATCCATGAGAGCCAGTGAGTAGAGAGTAGTATATCTTATCCAAAAATAAGATACGTTCACATGTTGAGGCTATTAGGGATAGCGATTTAATTTTATGTATTGGTTTATTTTAAAACTAAAAAACATTTAATATTCCCAATTTCTCTAGGAATTTAATTTTAGTTTCAAGACTTGTCCCATTTGTATATTCCTTTCATTTTTAGACAAATATTTAAAGTTACATTGTAAATCAGAATTTTTTGCGAATGGTACATTATTTAATGGTCTTTTTGTTTTAATTTACAAGATAACACCTACTACAATGCAACATATGTTCATGCTGGAACAAAACGTTGTTTCATGAATGAAGATTCCTTTATATTGTGGCATCGGAGATTAGGACATATCTCCATAGAAAAGATTAAAAGATTGGTGACTGACGGAGTACTTAATACTTTAAATTTTACTGATTTTGATAGTTTTGTAGACTGCATAAAAAAAAGCAGACCAACAATTCAAAAAATTGTGCCAAGAGAAGTTCAAACATATTAGAAATCATACATACAGATATTTATAGTCCAGTTATGGACTCGTATGGCCAGAAAGACTTCATCTTATTTATAAATGATTGTTCACAAAATATGTATCTTTGGTTCATAACAAGAATGAAGCACTAGATGTTTTTAAAATGTTCAAATTTTAAGTAGATAAATAATGTAGTAAACAAATTAAGGTCATGAGATTTGATAAAGTTGGGGAATATTATGGTAGATACAATGAAATTGGAAAGCACTAGTCCATTTACGAGGTATATTCAAGAAAATGGGATAGTAGCCCCCAATACACTATGCCTAGATCTTCGGATCAGAATGATGTGGCAAAAAGAATAAACTGAACATTATTGGACATGCTACAGAGCATGCTGAGTAGCCTTAAACTTCTCAAATCCTTATGGACTGAAGCTCTTAAGATAATTGTGTATATATTAAATCCGGTACTAACCAAGGTTGTTCCAAAGATTCCATTTGATTTATTTAAAGGTTGGAAACCAAGTTTGCAATATATGCATGTTTAGGGATGTCCATCTAAAATAAGAATTTATAATCCACAAGTGAAGAAATTAGACCTAAGGACCATAAGTGCGCATTTCATTGGATAGGCTGAAAGGTCTAAGGGATATAGGTTTTATTTTCCTTCACATCACACTATAATTGTGGAATTAAGAAATGCAAAATTTCTTAAGAATGATTTGATTAGTTGAAGGGATCAATTTCAAGACACAATCTCTAATAATGATCATATGATACTCAACCTTCCACCTCAAAAAGTAAGGTGATTGTCATTCAAACAATCCTCAAGTTCAAATAGATGTTGTACCTCCAACTGTTGAAATTTAATAGCCTAACGTAAACATAAATGACAATTAAGATGTTCCATAAATTACTAATAATCTAGTAGATCCAATTTTTCAACAATTACTTAAAAACATTTAGCAACTAGTTGAACAATATACTCTACATAAGGATGTCAGTGCAACATTAGGAAGATCTACTAGAAAAAAAATCAGTTATTATTAATGATTATGCTGTATATCTATAAGAATATGACTATAATATAAGAGCCGAAAATGACCCTGAAATCTTTTCAAAAGCCATAAGTTGCAATGACTCAATTTTATGGGGAAGAAATGAATTCCATAAAGAATAACGATATTTAGGATCTTGTTAAGTTACCTAAAGGAGTAAAACCCATAGGTTGTAAATGGGTATTTAAGACAAATAAAGACTCATTTGGCAACATTGAGAGATACAAGGCAAGACTCATTGCTAAATAATTCACTCAAAAGGAAAGAATTGATTACACAGATACATTTTCTCCTATGTCTAAAAAGGATTCACTTCGTATAGTTTTAGTATTGATTGCTCACTTTGAATTAGAATTATATCGAATGGATGTGAAAATGCCTTTTTTAAATGGTGACCTAGAGGAAGAGGTTTGCATGAAACAACTGGAAGGATTTTCCTCTAATAATGGTGAGCATTTGGTTTGTAAGCTTAAAAGAACCATATATAGATTAAAACAAGCATCCCACCAATGGCATTTGAAATTCCAGGATATTTTCTTATCATTTGGTTTGGAAGAAAATATCATGGATCAATGTATATATCGAAAGGCTAGGGGTTTGTTATATGAAGTGAAATAATTTCTCTCTAAAAATTTTGAAATAAAAGATATGGGCGATGAATCTTGTGTCATTAGTATTAAGATACATCGAGAAAATTTCTATAGGATTTTGAGTTTGTCTCAAGAAACCTATATTAATAAGGTTTTGGAGAGATTAGATGAAAGATTGCTCACCTAGTATAGCTTCCATTGTGAAAGGGGATAGGCTCAATTTGGACCAATGCCCTAAAATGATTTTGAAAAAAAGTAAATGAAAAACATTCCATATGCTTCCGTAGTTGGAAGCCTAATGTATGCTTAGGTTTGAACAAGACCTAACATTGCATTTGTTATTGGAATGTTAGGCAGATATCAGAGTCACCCAAGATTACGTCACTGGAGAGATGTAAAGAAAGTATTAAGGCATCTTCAAGGGACCAAAGATTACATGCTTACGTATAGATGCATCAATGATCTGGAGGTAATAAGGTACTCAAATTTAGATTTTGCTGGTGTGTTGATTCACAAAAATCAATATCAGGTTATATTTTCATTTTTGCAAATAGAGCCATATCTTAGAGGAATGCCAAGCAGTCTTTGACTGCTATTTCAACCATGGAGGCTGAGTTTGTTTTTTGTGTTGAGGCTACATCACATACTATATGGCTAAAGAGTTCCATATATAGGCTTAGACTTGTGTATTTCATTTCTAGGCCATTGAGCATGTATTGTGACAATTCAGTTGCTGTTTTTCTAGCTAAAAACAATAAGAGTGGTAGTCAAAGTAAACACATCGACATCAAGTTTTTATCTATAAGGGAACGAGTTAAGGATAAGAAAGTGTTCATTGATCACGTTACCATTGAATTGATGGTAACTAGTCCTTTAACAAAAGGCATGCTAACGCGCACCATGGAAGGATTGATGACGATTTGATGGAGTTTTCAATGGGTATTTTGTTTTGGTATGTTTTTGACCTTGAGGAATTAAGAAGGATGGAAATTTCGAATTCAACAAACAAGAAAAATAAGGATACACAAGGTTTGATTTCTACGACACTTCTTGGAAACTTGTTTCAAATAATCCCGATGATCAAAATAAAACCCAGAGAAACAAACAATCGACACGCCACAATTGGGAAAGCAATTGATAAGTGTAAGATGGTTCGAAAGGTAATAAGAATAAGAGAATAATGTTTCTCCCTATTGAAGCCAAAGGCTTTTCAACAATTCTGATCTAAAAGTTTTGAAAAAATTTTGACCTAAAACACATATTTATACCTAGGTTAAATAATAAAAGGTTGGGCTAAAATATGTGGAAGCCCAAAAAAAAGTCCAAAAACTAAATAAATAGGTCTGATGTATTGCGCCACTACTGGATCTATATGCTCTTCGGCTTAAGTGATGAAGCATTAAAATAGCCCAAATCTTCTTATCTTCAAGCTCTAAGTGTATCCAGTCCAAGGATTTGAGTTAAATGGATTAGTTTGGGCTTAATTCCATTAAACTCTCCTCCAATAGGCTTGGAGCTCGCCATCCTCTCAAGATAAAAGCCCACATACATATAAAGAGCCTCTTTAAGTCTCTTGGTCCTAACTTTGGTCATGGGCCTTTCTGGCATGGCTAACTCTCTGCCTGGTCCTGCTCGATAGTCCATGATCCCGCTCACATTAGGAACAACTCACTTTTACTGCTTGAATATAATTTTGTAAGGTTGTCCTTTTTTATCTCTTTTTTTTAACTAGTAGAGTTTTGATAAAGATATTGTTAGGTTTAATTTAAGTTAGCATTAATATCAAACACTGTCAGATAGATTTTACTATAACACTTTTAATTAAGCTTTTTGAGCTCCTCTTTAACCATATGCAGTTTTCTCATTCATACAAAGGCTTTATGGACCCTAAAAAGTATAGCTTGGTCTCTTATCTTCTACCAAGTAGTTGTTAAATCAAAAGGGGATTTATTGATTTCTTTTTCTTTTGTGTCAAATTCAAATTTTAAATAAGGGTATGGTCTAAAAATAAGGAAGCATTGAATAAGGCCTTGCTTTTAAGGAACATAGTTAACCATGGCTAGCTAATGCCCTTTTTATGTCTTCTTTAACAAAAATCTCCTTTGTTTCTTATTACTTAAAGTGAAAATTTACTCCTCCATCTTGAGATCAGTGACTTATATAGACTTATAAATCTACTAAAGTCTTTCAACTAATTTCTTAAACTATAATTTCCTTTAGTTTCTCATGGATGAATAATGTTATTAAAATCATCAAGAATAATCTAAAGGGTTTTAACGTTATCATAAATCTTTATAATCCTATCCAATAAGGAATTCCTTTTAAAAGAAAAATTAGAAGTGTATATATATAAATGACCCATAAATTGATGTCCTCTTAGATAAGCCTCATGTCCATATAGATAAATTGATTTGATATTGAAATTTGAGGAATCTATGTTTTGTCATAGTCAACAGCTACTACTATCTACTAATATGATGAGCATGGTGATTGGATATAGTAGACCAATGATATTTTAAGCCTAACTTCTTTTAGCTATCCATCTTTAGCATTGTTTCTAAAAGAAAAATCAAAAGAGTTTTATTTCATGTAAGTAAACTCGTAACACTTGTTAATTTAAGGCTACTAAACCCTCTCACATTATAAGATATAAAAGTCATCAGAAGGAGGTTAAGGTTTGAATGGTTACGTTATTCCTCCTTTAGCTTTCCTCTTGATAGTAGTTTTGAAATCATTAACTGAATCAATAGAATTTTGAGTATTAAATAAAGAGAAATAATGAAACTTGATCTAATTATAAGAGGGAGATGAATCACTGGTGTGCTCAGCTAGTTGTGGACTAGCTAGCTTATTGCTATCTGTGTTGTTCGCCATTTGAGTTTCCAGTGTCATTAAGATCAAAGGCTATTTTTTTGTCTCATATTGTTGAGTAACATGTCTATTATCCACTTTTATGAGATTGTGTTTAATATTCTCTATTATGACATCAATTGAAACACCATTTTCCTTTTCATATTATAAAGTTCCATTAGCTTATAATAATCTTCTCTTCAAAACTTTCTATCTATTACCATACATTTCTTACCTTATTTAGATAATTGAGGTCTCCATTAATAGTAGACTAATATATTATCTTCATATATTTTATCGCCTTTATTAAGCATCAGTAATATAATCATACAAGGTAGCTCTTGATACATACCAATAATCACACATATTCTCACCTAACTTCATCCATGTCATAGCTTCATCCATACATCTTTATTTCAAGCTTACTAGGTGACTGAGATGTTTTAGTAGTCCAAAACTCAAGCGACACATTATAAATATTAGTCCACATATATACCTATTTCTATTTAATTATTTGAAGTTGAATCATAGGTTTTTACTTCTAAATGAATAAAGGCATGTTGTTGTAGTGCCAAAGACCATTTCTAAAGATTCTTTGAGCATTAAAAATAATGTCAAATATGAAAAGAAAAAGATTAACTTCATTCATCAATTCTCCTTTCAAATGTGAATTCCTCCAATATTTTTTTTCCCAAGAATTCATTAAGGGGAAACTCTCTTTTTTAATAAAAACTTGGCCAAAGCAACAAATTGGGTGAAAGAAAAACATTAAAGGAAGCTAATATATTAGAGTAAGCAAAGAAAATAGCAACTTGAGGATAATCCAATCGAAACTTAGAAATCCTATAGAGAAGTTAGAGTTTCTTACTTTAGCCATTATATAGGTCAATTCTATTTTTCCCAATGTTTTAAAAACTGAACCGGACATCGAGCTGGTCAAATAAAAGGCTTAAAGTTTAAAGGTTCAACTAGTATTCAACTGATATATAATAAATAAAAAATAAAAATTATAATAATAAGTAAAAATATAGTATAAAATAAAGTACTTTATTAAAATAAAAACACACTAATAATGTCTATTAATATATAACAAATCTACTAATAAATATAATATTTAAACTAAGATTGAACCTAAATTTTGTAGTACTAATACTAATACTAATACTAATACTAATACTAATACTAATAATAATAATAATAATAATAATAATAATAATAATAATAATAATAATAATAATAGTTATTATTATTGTTGCTGCTGTTGTTGTTGCTGTTGTTGTTGTTGTTATTATTATTATTATCATCATCATCATCATCATCATCATTTATTTAAAAACTCATAAAAGTTAAAGTATGTTTAAAGAAAGTCAATATAAAGAACTCTAACTTTATTTTAACTTTTTTAAAATATCTTTTAAAAATACTTCATTATAGTTTAAATACTATTTTTAACACAATCTTAAATTATCTTTAAAAAATTACTTATATATTACTAATTAATAATTCAATTGATTAAACAAATTCATGATAAAAATAATAATTAGTTTTTAACAATAATATTTTAAAATTTTCAATTAAAGTTTAACCTAAATTTTGACAAATAAAATTTATTATTGAGATTAAATAAATTTAGTTTTTTAAAGGATAAAATAGTAACCCATTTTTTAATAAAAAAATTAAAACAAAATTTTTAATTAAAATATAAAGAGATAGAAAAATATAAATTTCAAAAACATAATTTATTAATTAAATTGGATGAAATAATTGAAAAGAAAAATTCATTAAAAATTCAAAAAATTTAAAATATACTCATTAAAAATCTTAATTTTCTTATAACAATCAATTTTGGTGGCTTCCATTGTAAAGTTCTCTATGGGTCCCATGACAGTGATTCTTGTTCGTGCGTCCCATGATTTAGCAACCAATTTACTGCTCGTGGGTCCACATACTTGGTTGACAGATTTTTCGTTAATTAATTGATTTTTAAGGATCGATTGGTTTTTCTAAAATATCGGTGGGTTGAGTAATAGACTGGCCCATTTTTTTCTTATAGAGGTTATGAACACATACATAATCGAAAATTAGGCCAGTTTGTATTTATTTTGGCTAAATCAGTTGATCCGAGCCAACTTTTAAATTATTAGTTTTTCTTGTTAATTGTTAATTATAACATAGTTACACTTTTACTATTGATAATAATTAAATATTAAATAAAACATAAAGATAAATTAATTTATGAACCAATAAAGTAACTAAATTTATTTTAAAATTTTAATTAATATTTATTAACAAATATCTTATTTAAATAATTAAATTATATAAGTAAAAATATATAAAATTTTATTTATAAATAATATTTATTTATCAATATATTTGGTAAACAATTTTGAAATTTTGAAATCTTAAAGATATTTTTAATTTAACATAATTATAAATTTAAAATATTTTAAATAATTAATTTATTTTAAAATAAAAATAAAACTAAAATAAATTAATTTTTTACTAGATCTAAAAACAAAAAAAATATAGAAGTAGATGCACTATAACAATCTAGGTTCTTTAGAAATTAGAAGAATGAAATATCATAGCATTTATTTATTGCAAAATAGAAATTTTAAAATTATATATATATATATATATATATATA
>JAOSBK010000005.1:2823506-2834020 GCA_027568895.1 Erythroxylum shatona | reverse complement strand
TGAAGTCAATAAATTAAGTTTAATTTAATTATATTTACACTTTGGTCTAATTTAAAATTTTAGATTTAAATTAAATTGTGAGTACATTAAACTAAATATAAATATATATAATTTGTGCATATCTGGGGGCGCACGTACATGCCTGGGTGTGTGTGCGTTTGCGTGTACGTGTGCACAGTGATGGAGTCAAGATTTTAAGATATGAGGGTTCAAAATTTTAATTTTTTAAATTTTAGGGGGCCTAATGTACCACAAAGTTCCAAATAACTTCATCATTATATATATAATTAAAAATAAAAATAATATTTAATATTTTTTAAAATTTTAGAAGCTCAGTATACCACTAGACCTCATGTGACAGTGCGTGTGCGTGCGCATCTGCGTATGCGTGTTTGTATATGTTTCTGTGTGGTGCACGCAAAAAAAAAAAAGTATAAATGAGTGATATGGTAAAAGGATAATCATTATAAAAAAAAACTCATAAAGTCCAAATATAAAGTAGAGATAGCTAAGGATGCTGAATCAATAAGCACATGGACCCCCAATCTTTGTTTCTGGCACTTGTCCAGATCTCACTCATACCAACTTAACATTGGCCCCATCTTACGTTGTCACCAGTCTTGTCTTATGGTCTCAAAACTTGCAATTTGGTCCACATCATAAAATATTAACGGAAAAGTCTAATGTAAGTGGAAACACATAATGTGTGAGATTGGTAGTTGTCAATTATCTTATAAAATCATATATTAACAAAAATATATTTTATCATATATTTCCTAACATGTTAAGGATTCATTATCCTTGCAATTTCCCTTTCATATGTTATAAAAGCATGTATTAATCACAAATTAAAGTTCATGAGAAAGCAAAGAATGAGAATATGTAAAGGTGAAAACACAAACACAAACACATACATAATTTGAAAATTGAAATTATTATTCTTTAATTGCATAATGGATAAATCGTTGAATTGATTTTATTAAAATTAAATTGGTTAGAATTAGAATTTGATTCTAATTATAATTAAAGATATTTAATTTTAATGAAATACTGGTATAGTTTTCTATTTAAAAGGAAGATCTTTTTAGAAGCTAACACCTTTTTGTTTTCTTCCTCTCAAAGCATTTTAGGAATTGCTCTATGAATATCATCAGAGACTGGACAACTGAACAGCTGGTGATTGATCAATCAGAAAAAAGTTTTAAATACTTTTCAACAAAAAGCGAATAAGGTATGACTTCTAAATCGATTTGTGTTTTATTCAAGTTTAATTAGTTATCAGGATCTATTCAGAATCTATAAAAAATTTCGTTTTCTATTGAACTCATGATTCGATCATGATTGGATTTCAATAATGATATTAGAGACTCCTTTAATTGTTAATCTTAAACATGTCTTTGATTATTGTTGATTTGGTTTTTGTGCTTTGAAAAAGACAAAATGTTTCATGACTGTATATGTTATGTTTCTAAATAAGAGTCGAAAACCTAATTTTTTAAATTCATGTTAGTTAGGATAAAAGTTTGTAATAATGTATTTTATCAAAGGATAATAACTTGAACTTCTAATTTATAGTAATAATGTATTTTATCAAAGGATAATAACTTGAACTTCTAATTTATAGTAATAAAAACAACGGCAATAATTCAGTGAAAATTTCGCTGATACAAGGTCTAAAAAAGTCCAGTAATATGCAATCTTACCCTTAATTAATAGAGATACTATTTCCGAACGACTCACATAGAAAATTCCTTCTCATTTGCACATTTTGAAATATGTTTTTATGTTTTAAAATAATTAGGAAATTTTTATATTATTCAAAATTTTAAATATTTTTACCAATGACTCTTTACGTATTTCTTCTCTGTACTCTACATCACTATTATCATGTCACATATGCATGTGGGTCTACTGGAAATAGCCTCTCTATAATGTAGGGGTAAGGCTGCGTACTATCAGGCTCCCCCATATCCTGCTTCATTACGAGACTTTTCAGGATATGATGATGATGATGATGATGATGAAATATTTAAGTTTTTCTATTAATTTTGAAATGCATTAATGAATTTTGGTAAAATATAAATAATAATATTTAATATGCATCTAACTTTAGTTTTTTTACCCCCCTTTGCCCATCAAAAAGCTATTTCACTTGATTGTTTTTAAAGGGGTCATGAGTTATGAAATGGATTAAATTAAAATTGTAATGTATCCCAATAAAAGGACACATACAGGTTGTAAAGTTTCCAATTTATAATTTTTTTCCTCATGTTAAATTTCATGATTAAGCATAAAACATACATTAAAAATTCAAAAGTAGATCATTTTACTTCAATTTTCTTTTATTAATTATATATAAACTTGATTTATTTTCAAATGGGCTGAAAATAATTGGGAGTTACTTGCAAATTCCTTTTATTATTTTGTCGTCATCACATTCAGTCCAAAGTTCTACAATAAATCATAGTTTGAGGAGACTTAATAGTACGCAGCCTTACCTCTACATGGTAAAGAAGCTGTTTCCAGTAAATCCACGTGCAGATGTGACTTGAAGATATGCTAAAAAATCAAATAAATATAAAAGATGTAAAAAAAACTAATAAATAATTAAAATAGAATAATAAGAGTTTCAAGAAAAAAAGATTTATTATTCTACATGCAAATCAAAATTAAAAGATTTATAACATTTTTACAATTATAAATATGTGGTATTTTTAATAAAATTAATGTTTTGAATTTAGTATCATATTAATTAAAAATGATATAAATTTGACTTATACCATTAAAACATATTATAAAATTTTGTTATTATATATTGTACCATTAGCCTAAACTTTTAAATACGTAGTACTTATCTCTTAAAGATTTAGCCTAAGTCTTTTCTTACATATTATTCTTATTCTTATTATCGTCGTAGGCGTCGTTGTTATTATTATTATTAGTTTATTTATTTATTTATTTTTGTCTATATTTATTGTATTATTTGGTTTATCACTTATTTCAGTAGGTTATTTGAAACATCTCAACTAGCTAGGATTAACGTTGTATACTATTGAACCTTCCAGACTTCACGTATTTAATAAATTTTTTACTGAATGATTGTTATTTTTGTATCAATCTATACACTAGAAATTAAACAAATTACTAAGCTAGATTTATAAATTAAACATGAAATATTAATTTATTTCTATTTTCAAATACTTTTAAACATAAATTAAAGATAATTACTATAATTTAAAAATAAATTATTTTGTATTAATATCAATAAATAAGTTTATTGATACAATTTTTAACTTTCTAGTTTTTATAAAAGTTTATATTTATAAAATTATATTTAAAAATTGAAAATATCATATTTTATAATTTTACATATAGTTAATATTAGGCGACGTTTATAAAATTTTAAGAATTATAAAATAGTTTATTGAATTTTATAAATTTGGATGAAATATAAGTTATTTCATAAAAATTAATAAATAATTAAATAACAAATCATTTTCAATACCTATCTCGTCTCAATAAATGAAGAAAAACACACATATGCAGTATGCCGATGAACAACATTAACCTAACGGTCCTCGCGTTGAATTTTCTTGCGTTTTCTTACATTTTCTCTCCATCCGTACGCCAACTTTCTCCCTCTTCGATTTTCTCTAGTTCTCTTCTTTGTCCATGATCTCCGCTTCCCCACATTATCAGATCGTGCCCTCTATTACAATCCATTTCACGAGGTCTCCAGATTGCTCCGATCAAAGATTCGATCGGCGAAGACTCAATGAGAATGGGCGAAAGAGAGAAGTGAATTTTTAGGTTTCCTTATTAGGTTATGATTTGATTGCTTTAGTCTCTTGCTATTCGTTTTCCTACAAAAATTCGAGACTTCAAAAGAAGTGAATGCGAAATGAACACACAGCAAAGGCAAGTGATTGTTCGAGACTTGGTAGAGGAAGCGAAGAAAAGGATTGTAATTTTGGGTGTTTGCGTCGTTGGATTGTCATATCTCATGTCGCGTAAGTTGAATTTTGTGTAACTGACATCTTTTCGGAATTACCTCGATTTCTAAACATGCGCTCCTGTGGTATGCGATGTTTTAGTTGATAAGTGATGTTATATTGCATTGATTTCTTGTTCAGTGACAAGCTCCTCAGTCTGGGTCAACTTGCCTGCTGCAGCATCTTTGATCATTCTTCTTAGGTATTTTTCACTAGATTATGAGATGAGAAGAAAAGCTGCTGCATATAATAGTAGCAAACCTGCCTCTATAAGTACATTGTCTCCGGACAAACCTGTTCAGAGTACTAGGGTTATTGAAAAGCGTGAATGGAGGAGAAAGGTGAATTCTCCTGTTGTTGAGGACGCAATTGATCATTTTGCTAGACGTATAGTTGCTGAGTGGGTGACCGACTTATGGTACTCGCGTTTAACACCCGATAAAGACGGTCCTGAGGAACTTGTGCACATTATGCATGGTGTTATTGGGGAAATTTCAAGTCGTATGAGAAATGTGAATCTTATTGATCTCCTGACAAGGTTTTTTTTTTTTAATCTTTCCATTGGCATTTTTGTTTAATTTTATTCTTTTTCCTTATGGTCTATTCTTTTTAACTAATAATTGTGGATCAAACAGGGATCTTATTGATCTTATCTGCTCCCACTTGGAGCTTTTCCGTGCCACTCAAGGGAAAATTGAAAAGCAACAGGCCAGGTTCCTGACTATTGAGGAGAGGAACAAGGAGTTAAGACATGTTCTTGCTTCCGAAAATAAACTGCATCCTGCTTTATTTTCAACTGAAGCTGAGCACAAGGTTTTACTTTATTTTTGAAATTATAGTAATCAATGAACCTAGAGATGTTTCCTATGTTTTGGACATTCCTGCATTCTTCAGCGTTCGAAATAACATGTTTGCCTATTCTCAGGTTTTGCAGCATCTGATGGATGGTCTTATTTCTTTCACATTCAGATCAGAAGATCTGCAATGCTCTTTTTTCCGTTATATTGTGAGGGAGCTTCTTGCTTGTGCTGTAGTGCGACCAGTTTTAAACTTAGCTAATCCACGGTCATTCTTCTGTATTGCTTCATATTCATGTGTCATTTCTGTTTTGATTTCCTTTCTTTCCATCTTCTTCTCTCTTTATATCTTTCTTTCGTTTATTGTTTTGTTGACAGATTTATAAACGAGAGGATTGAGATCTTTGTCATGTCGAGGGCGAATAGGGGAGTTGCAGCACAAGAGGGAACTCAGACCAAATCTAATGAGTCTTCGAGGGTCCCATCTGATCATTTTTGCAGGTTCTTTGATCCTAAAGGTACTGGTGTTGAACTTGTGCAGTTCAAAAATGATCAGTCCAGAAATGAGACTATTAAGCCTGAAAAAGAAAATGTGAATGGTACTCTTATCTCAAAAGATCCATTGCTTTCTATTGATACTCGATCTTCCCGGTCATGGAATTCATTGCCAATGCACTCCCCAACAAGCCAACGAGGAGGCATCATACGACATACATCAGGAGGAGAATGGGGGGATATGTTGGATATGATGTCTCAGAGAAAGACTGCAGCTCTTGCTCCTGAAAATTTTGAAAACATGTGGGCAAAAGGGAGAAACTACCAAAATAAAGAAGGCAAAGAAAAAGTAATTGAACAAGTCTGTCAGAATTCTTCAATTACTAAAGCTGTACCCGGCAATCACTCAAAAAAAGTTTCAAGACCCAAGGAGCAGGATGGCACGACTAAAATTGATCCCCCACTGGCCAAAAATATTCAGTCTGTGTCTAGCTTTGATCCCAGGGAAGAAAGTCGTGTAAATCAGAACATGTTGAATAATTCTTTATGTACTCTAGATGATGATGATGAAGAAAACATCAATATGCGAATGGGTGAAGCTGTTTGGGGGAGCAGTGACTCTCATACTTCTGAATCTGAAGATGGAAGCAGTGTGACTGGTCTTGACTCACCTGTAACTAAAGTTTGGGATGGTAAGACTAACAGGAATCTAAGTGTTTCACACATTCATCATCCACTTGAAAATCTAAGTGGCTATAATGCAAAGAAGACTGGTAGGGGACATTCTCACCATCAAAGGTTGTCTACATCCCAGTCTGGGAGGAAAAGATCAAGACCAAGCACTCAGAGGCTGCCTGTCTGGCAAGAGATTGAAAGGACAAGCTTTTACTCCGGAGATGGCCAGGACATACTCAGTGTAAAAGCTAAAGCTGATGATTCTAGTGATGATTCTGAAGTTGAAAATATGTCTAGACTTTACAGTGGAGCAACTGCCAGTTCATCTGCACCCACAATTTCTATTCCAGGAGACAATAGTCGGACTGTTAATTCCCTAAAGAGTTCTATGATGCTGGATTCCTTTTTTAGGTTGAGATGCGAGGTAGGTAGCCTAATGTTGAGTTGTCAGCTTTGTCTTTCTTTTGTTCCCTTTACTTTTTATTTCAGTTTACTGATATGTGTCAAGGATGTAAGCTCATCTGCTGTTGCAGGTGTTAGGCGCAAATATTGTGAGAAGTGGATCTAGAACATTTGCTGTTTATTCCATATCTGTCACAGATGTAAATAATAATAGCTGGTCAATCAAAAGAAGGTACCATCCATTCCCTTGATGACTATTTTCTATCTTGCATCTGCTATTGATACGCCGTGTAACCACAAATAGCACTGGAGCATGGTTGATTCTTCTTACATACATGCATCATGTGTGCTTTTCTGTATCTTCTAACAGGTTTCGACATTTTGAAGAATTGCATCGACGTCTCAAAGAGTACCCAGAGTACAGTCTTCATTTGCCGCCCAAGCATTTTCTATCAACAGGATTGGATGTCCCTGTCATTCAAGAACGCTGTAAACTGCTTGACAGATATTTGAAGGTCAAATATTTGGTGTCACTTTATCTTATAGAGGGAATGAAATTTAAAACTTAAATCTGAGTCTTAATAATTTGCTTAATTGTAATTTTTAGCAGTTGTGCTTTACTATTGAATCCTAACTAAATGGGCGGAGTGTAATGTTGTCCATCTATTTATGTGATTATCTACTATGATGTCCAGTCCAATTACGTAATTTAGTTTTGGATGTGATGCCAGTGGGACATATAAGTCTATTATCTACTTTACAAATGTGAGAAAGTGTAAATCCATATAATTTCTGTTTTTGCTTTTCAATATTGACTTGTACTGCATTGCTCATGCCTTGAATTCTGCCGTATCTTTGTGTTTTCAGAAGCTGCTGCAACTTCCTACAATTTCGGGATCTATTGAAGTTTGGGACTTCCTCAGTGTTGATTCCCAGGTGCACATTGGGTTGTTAAGGAGGTTTTTTCTTATACATCTCTTCGGAAGATTCCTTGTTCTGACTTCTTTCATGTGCAGACATATGTCTTCTCAAACTCATTTTCCATCATCGAAACACTATCAGGTGAAGCATGTTCAATTCAGAATGTGATGCTTTCTGATTTCTTTTCTTTCTTTTGATCATCTTCTCTTTTTATATCTTGCTTGAAACTTTTTAGTTGATCTCGACAATAAGCCATCTCAAACAAGTAGAATGGTTTCAAATAATGTTGCACCGGTAGTTGATCCCGTATCCTCCAACACCAGGAAGGAACATTTGGGAAATGAGTGGAAGGAATCTGCAATCCGTGCAAAGAACAATTGTGTAGCAGCTGGGTTGAGGATGAATACGAAAGACTCATCTCATTCTCTGGAGACGAAGGGTGGTAAAGATAGTAGAAAATTGTGTGAGAATTCGGGAAGTGATTCAGATACAAAAAAAAATGCTTTGTACACCAAAAATTTGGAAAAGAGCGTAAAAGGAAGAGTAAATGCTAGTTCAGAAGAGAAATCTGAGTCACTTCATGACGCTGCTACTGACACTACCCTTCCCAGAGAGGTAATTATTGATTCAGTGTCAAATGATCTTCTTGGCTTATCTGCAACCATCTCATTTATCATCAAATTTGATGTTAAGGATACTAGGTGATGATCGAACTTTCTCTACATGTGCCTTTTGGCTTTCATATAATCCTTGATAAGATTTGCTTAAAGTTCCCTCACAAGATCATCAGATGAATCTTTATCCAGGTATGTGCTTGTTAGAAAGAAAGGAAAATGAGTTCTCATGATTATCATTTCTTCTTTGCAGTGGGTGCCACCAAATTTATCAGGTCCTGTACTAGATCTTGTAGATGTAGTTTTCCAGCTACAGGATGGTGGATGGATTAGGTACTTAATATATAAACTGTAAATAACTCTTTTTTTGTTACCTTTTGACTACCTGTGGATAGAGCGACATCCAACTAATATGTGTCATTTGCCCGCGAACCATAATGTTTGTTCTATAGAAGGAAAGCATTTTGGGTGGCCAAACAATTACTACAGCTGGGAATGGGTGATGCCCTTGATGATTGGTTGCTAGAGAAAATACAGCTTCTGCGCAAGGGTATAGTGGTTGCTTCAGGGATCAAGCGGGTGGAGAAGGTATTCTGCTCTCCTTTAAACCTCTAATGGATGCACACCTCTTCCTGTGGTTTCATATGTAAGATTTTAGTATCGCCAACAAATCTGGCTTCAAATATTTCTAAGTTTTGGTCAATCCAAGAACTTGGAACTTAAACAGAGTAACGAGGCATACAATTTATGTTCAGATAGCAAAATGTAAGAAATATTTATATAAGAACTTCTATCCTTATTTCAAACCTCATTTGAATTCTTCTTCATTCACCTTAGATACTTTGGCCTGATGGAATATTCATAACTAAACATCCAAAGAGACGGCGACAAACTTCTGCGAATACATCTATTGGCACATCTAGTCAGCAATCCACAGAAATGCCTACGCCAAAGTGTTCAACTAACACCAGGGAAACCCCTGAAATGTCTTCCCCAAGATTAAGCGACGACCAGCTGCAACAGGAAGCAGATCGACGTGCCAAATTTGTGTACGAGCTAATGATTGGTAATGTCTTATTCTTGCTGTTTATGATTAAAATTTGGTTTTAGAGCACTGCCACTTTGAAATACATCTCCAATACTCAAATAACCTTGGCTATTGAATTCAGATAATGCACCTGCTGCTATCGTCGGTCTTGTTGGTAGAAGGGAATATCAACAATGTGCTAAAGATCTTTACTTCTTTCTTCAGGTATTCTCCATTCTTTAAAATTGCAGATATTCCTAGTTGGTATGTCATGACTAGTAGCAACTGGCACACTAGTAAGCCATATTGATCCATGTCAGAAAGGAGCTCCAATGTAACTTCTCACTAGCATGCAAAATGTATCAAGTTGCATGAATGTACTCTTCTTACATTAGAAAAACATTTTACTTACGCAAAAACTAACGCATATTATTTGACATTAGATATAACTGATCATTTCTATTGATTTAATACATTAATTTAGGCTCTATTGTTTTCATTTTTCTTTTCCAAACATGTAGTCACCAGTTTGTTTAAAGCAACTGGCCTTTGAACTCCTTGAGCTGCTGCTTTTGTCTGCATTTCCGGAGATGGATTCTGTAGTCAGGCAATTGCACGAAGAAAAGCAAAAGTTTGGTGAATTCAAAGAAAATTAGTCAAGCGTCGAACGTCATCATCCATTTGGGTACACTCTTGGTATGCCATTGATTTCTTATTTGTGATACATACACTGAAGACATGTTTTCTGTTTGGTAAAAAGTTTTGCCACCCCACAAAAGGTTTTTCCTCTTTTAGTCAGCATTTTTGGTGTTCTTCCCAAAAAACAGATCAAAGGCTATATGGATCATTATGTAATTAGTCTTTGTCCGAGGAATTGTATGTAGATTCTGAACTTTGTATACATGAAAACCAAGTAAAAGAATATACGAACCTTTTCATTTTTATCTTTTTTACTTTGTTTATCATGCAACTGTTTTTTCTTTGGGCCGTACAAATTTATGTGGGCAAAGTTTACCTAACAAATGATGATTACATGTCACAAAATAAGGGGTCAAATTCAGTTTTGAGTCGGAAATAAGATTACCGATTCAAAATTAATTGGTCAAATCGAGCTTGAGGATTAAGTTTTAATTGATCTAAAATTAATAAGTCAAATAAAGTATTATTAAGATTGAGCTTAAGGATATGACGCCCTGATCTAAGAGTTCAGATCTTCTGTACCATTTAATTTATTTTTGCTTCAAAACGATGTTATTTTATGTGCAAATAAATTTAAAAGGATGTCGTTTTTGGCGGAAACACCTTTAGTGGTCCAGAAGATTTGACGCCATGATCTTAGAGTTTAATTTTCTATACCATTTAAATTTTCCAATCCTATTTTTGCCCTACAATGACATCATTTTAGTTAGAGGTGTTCAAAAAAATCCGCGAACCTATGACTCGGACCTGGACCATATGAACCGAACTTGTAAACAAGGTTAACCAAACTTTAGTTTAAGTTCGGTTCAAACCGAACCTGAAAAATTAGGTTCATGATTCAGGTTCAGGTTTCTAACTTGCGGTTTTAGGTTTAAACCTGAACCTAAAACAC
>JAOSBK010000005.1:2783892-2811221 GCA_027568895.1 Erythroxylum shatona | reverse complement strand
TATATTCTTATAAATGGACCATAAAAATCATGACAACTTATAAATTAAAAAAACTCCCACTTTTATAATACATAGCACATATCTATTAAATTCTATTAAAAAATCAAACTAATTTAACGTTTGTAGATCTCAAAAAAAGGATGATCTAGGTATTAAACATTTGTCTACTTGGAATATCAACAAGAAAAGAATTTGAGTTCTGTTCAACAATAGAGAAGCTTTGTAGGTTAGGTGGATTCACACCATTAGTCTGAAAAAGAAAATTTTCTAGAATATTTTTAATAGGAAATAGTTAGTGTTCCTCCTCTTCTCTTCTCAGTATATCTTCACAAATACTCTCTTATTCATGTATATCCTCTAAGATACTTCATTATTTAGTTAGTTACGTAATTCTTCTTCATATATTTCTTGTACATCTCATAATACAATATAGGTCATCAACTGAATTATTTCAGTATCGTTTTAATCTTACCTAATAATGGTAGCTTGTAGAGTTGGATGAAGATGTTGTCTGTTAAAGACCAAATTGGGAATCGATTTAAATTTAGAATAGGAAATGATAATTCTTCTTTTTTATGACAGGATTCTTAGCATCTGAGAGGTATCTTAATAGGTCACTCTACTTGTAAATTGATCAATGAGTCGGAACTTCTCATGAATGCCAGAGTGTAGAAAGTAATCAGGAACAATTAGTGGTGCTGACAAGAGACAACTTTGGGGACCATTAGTAACCTAAAACCTTTACATTATCATCCATATTCTTCAAGAGAGAACAATTTAGAATGGTTAGCTAGCCCTTCTAAGAAGTATACCATTGCTTCAGCATACAGTCACATGAGACCGACAACTCAGACGATTTTTTAGTATCCATTAATATGGTATAAGGGGAATAGTCTTAGGTGTTCCTTCATCCTATGGTTAGCCTTCCTGAACAAATTGCAAGCTTGGGATAAATTAATTTACCTCCATACCCCATATCGATGCTCTTTGTATGTTTCGGACTCAAAGATTATTGAACATTTTTTTTTTTCAAATGTCCTTTCTCTAAAACTGTATGGTTAAACACTCTAAACGACTTCAAACTTCGCCATCCTCAACTCACCAATCTCCAATCCATCTTACTATGGGTTAACCAGTCACCACCTTCCAGGAACTGTGACATAAATATCTTCATCATTACCCTCTTCATTGTTGTGTATAACCTGAAAGAAACCTTCGAATCTTCAAAGGTGAAGCCTTGGAAGTGGGGAGCCTTAACACGCGAGTGATCTTTCAAGTGGTGAGGAAGTATCTTCTGCTGGATCATGAAGCTCCCAAAGAGATCAAAATGCAGAGAATGAACACGAGAACACTCAGTCTCTTCAAGATGGTGATTTCGAGGATTGGAGTTGGCATTTTGTGATCCTCTCTTTCTCCTTAAAAACGTTGCTTCTTCTAACTTCTTTTTGATCATGAATAGAGTAGAGAAGAACAGAGAACGCAGAGGGAAGTGGCGGGGAAAATGAAGCTGGTGAGAGTCCATAGATTCCAACTGAAAGTTAGTTTAGATAATTGTTTCAATTTTCGTTATTTTCTAACTTCTAGACCGTTTGTTTTAAGCAATATGAATTTAACAATCAAAATGTTTAATTGATTAATTTTTAATATTAAAACCTAATCATTTTATTAAGTAATAAATTAATTTTCTTAAACTAATCATTTTTTTTATCAGAAGGATAAGTATATTAATCTTTAAGTAGCTATACGGAGAAGGGACACCTCCGATACATCCTCTATAAGGATCCACAGGCGAATTTTGATACCAATAGATGCTAAGTTCAAAAGAACTGGTAAAATTAACTAGCTAATCTGCAGTTTTATTGGCCTCACGATAAACATATCTATCTTTCAGGATCCAATTACAGTTTAGTAAATCTCGAATACCCAAAGTAGAGAGTTATATAGTACTTATGGTTTGTCTAAGGATGATAAGATATTAATAAAAATCAATGAATTCATGTCTAACTCCACTCTCCGATACCCAAAATTCCATGCAAGTTGCAAACCTAAAAACACACCCCGAGCTCAGCACAAATGGCTGTACAGAAACCGACATTATGTGCAAAACCTCCTAGCCATTTTCTGGTACTATCCCAAAGTATCCCTCATGCTGAAATTCTTATTTAATAATTTTTAAGCAAGTAATAACAATCTTCTACCATCATATTTAACTTCTAATCTAATTTTTAAAACAATTTGACCGATTAATGCTTGATGAAGAGCGATTGAAGAGTAAATAAAGAGAATCCCATTAATGAATCATATTACGGCAATGCACATCAATTTACAAAACAGGTAAAGAACACAGGAGAGAATCCATAACTTGGCCATAAAAAAAACTGCTGCATCACGTTCTTTGAATTTCTGCAAGTCCTTCACGAAAAGCACGAAATTCGACAATCGAACCCATCAACGGGCTGGTGATCGCACAACCAATTACGGAATAATAAATATAATGACTTTGATATGCATTTCTGATCAGTATCCAGATGATGATACCAGAACATTATAGTCCTTTAATTGCTTCTGAAAATGTGCTAAACGATCTTGTAATTGCAGTATACCAGCTGCCTTCAGAGAAAGAATGGCATTCAGTTTGTTTATATAACCATCCAGCTGATTCCCTGGTTGGTCTGCTTCAACTAACAAGTTCATCTCCTACAAATCCAAAAAGAAATTGGGGTCAGAATAGTTAATCAATGAGGCATAAAGCAACCCGAAGTGAGGGTTTCAACGAGAACAACAAAGCTTATGTTTAAGGCACAAGAATAATAATCAAGAAACAATTTTGCTTAATCACATACCTCTCTGACAATTTTCATTGTCTCCTCTACTTGTTTTCTGTGAGCATTTACAAGATCCTCCTCTTCCTGACAAAATCGTAGCAGTAAAATGAATTGTCGAGTTCAGCTGTCTAAATACCGAAATTAGTCGCATAGTTATCCCTCGTCTTATTTACCTGTAGCAGAGCATTCAAATCATCATCTGAATTTGCGGAATTAAGATCAGACTTTGATCGACCCTTCCATTTTGGCTGACTGTTAGGTTTACGCAAGTTGTCCTCTAAAGGAGGTTGACCATATGGTTCTAGCTTCCCATTTTCCTTCCATGTTGGTTTCTCTGATCCGGAGGAGTCTTCTGATGCAACAAATTCATCTCTTTCATCTGGATCACCCCATGCATCAGTTCCATCATCTTCTAAAGTAGATGCAGCAGGTAAAACTGAGGATAAGGGCAAAGTAGATGATTCCTTTAGGTTTATTGTTGAAGATAATATATCCTTCTTAGAAGTGCTCCCTTTTGAGAGGCTCTTAACTCTGGAATCATTGCACAAAGGAATGGTCAGACACGGAAGGATCAATTAAGAAAATCTGATCCCAGACACAGTAACCCAAAAAACTTGAATTTACCTGTCAGCATATCTTAAGGTGTTCAGTGTATGTTCACAAGATCCCGAGCCAGGTGAGATGCATGATATCATAACCGTGCGTGAATTGCCAACAAAAGAATCTCTCAAAACTTCAGTTAGTTTACTTCCTCTGAATGGAATGTGACTCTTGTCGTTGTCAAGAGCTCTTATACACTCCTTTAGTGCAAGTAAACTCTTGTTGATCTCTGCACCTTCCAGTCTGCAATGTACACAAGCAATCAAATAAATTAATCCATCAGATACTAAAAAAAGTACATTCAACCCGAAATACTAGATACGGAAACATAATTACTAGAGCTTAACTACTCGCAATAGTTTCGATTTATTAATGCAGCCAAAAATATTAAGCAGCTTGCCTCTCAAATATGCAGGGGTAGATACTGAGGAAATATGGATATCTAAAACACTTAAAGGGACATCAAAATGAAAAATATGGGCCAACATTAGATTGATAAAATGAAAGATTGCTTCTTAATAAGTCTAAGATATTAACCTAAACACTACCTACACTTCACTCAAGTAACTTGCCAAAAGCATCAGCTTATACAGTTTAAGATAATGGACAAAGAAAAAGTGGAGAATTATATACCTTGTTTGTTTATCATTATCCGTAGTATCTGCACCGCGCTCACTTCCAGCAAGATCTATGAAAGAAAGCTTGCCAATAAGACGTGGTGGCTTTGTGTCACTGCCATCAACTGACCTCTTGATGGCAAGCTGAAGTATAGCATGTGAACGGGAGGATTCCTCATTTGCTCCTGTTGTGCCAGTACTTCTTGTGGCATTTCCTTTCTCGATCAGGTCCTTAATCATCTCTATATCTGATACCCTATATTCTTGCAAACCCACTATACAAACTTGCTGTTTACCATCCTCTCTCATGCAAAGTTTTCTGCAGTACAAGAAATTAACATTCAGTAAATTAAAGTGCAATATAGCTATAAAAAATAAAACTATGCTGACTTACTTCCGATCACTGAGAAGATCAAAAAGTTTTCCTCCATAGATTTCAAAGAAGCTTACGAATAGCTGAAATCCTTGATTCCTATAAGTATGGTGCATCAACCTCAATATGTCTCGAGATGCTTTGATAGGTAATGGCTTCATAGTATACGTTTTTCCACTTCCTAAATGGAAAAATATATCAGCTGGTTATACAGAAATAACAGCATAACTGGAAGACATTAAAAATCACACTTGGATATCAGACATTTGTATATGCAGGCAGCGAATAAATGATTCAAGGCAAAACAGTACCACAAAGCAAGGTCCTGATTAATGCACAGAAAATAGAACTCCGGAACCATTCAAAGCACATAACAAGAAAACGAGAGTTAGTAGTAGCAAGCTATTGATCAGAAGAATATATCCATGGTGCAAAATCTGAGAAAAAAGCACATGAATTATCAAGATGGAAAAACATGGAAGGAAGAAATTCAGGCTTACGACATCATCTAAGAATATATTGTCCACAACTCATTGCTTTAAGAAATCAA
Organism: Erythroxylum shatona; assembly: GCA_027568895.1. Taxonomy (NCBI): domain Eukaryota; kingdom Viridiplantae; phylum Streptophyta; class Magnoliopsida; order Malpighiales; family Erythroxylaceae; genus Erythroxylum; species Erythroxylum shatona. The sequence goes on along the minus strand of JAOSBK010000005.1, from coordinate 2,806,256 downwards.
GACAAAGTTGCAGAATGAAAATAATTATCCAATCAAACCAATTCAAAAGATAAAGAGTATTCAAAGATGTATTGACGATTCTGGGGAAAGTAGTGTACCAGTTTGACCATATGCAAAGCAAGTTGCTTTGGTACGCTGGAAAATAATTGGAACTATGGGCTCCACCGTCTCACGATACACCTAAAAGATCCAAAGAATCAACCATATGATAAATAAAACAGAAATTTAAGATCTTAGCTTCCAGAGTAAATCATAATGATATATACTCACTTCATCATTGGAGACCTCCTCATTTAGAACTGCATCAAATACAAATTCATGCTTCTCAACATATTCCGTTAAGTCAACCTACATACCAATAGCCACCATTTTTCTTAGAAATTCTATGCCCTGGATAGATCTACCAAATCTCAATAAACAGCACAAAACTAACAAACAGGGTAAACAGGACATGATCATATGCTACTATTGTATGCTAAGCAAGATGGATAAATGAAGATGATTGAACAAAAATGCTGAAAACAGCAATTGAGCAGAAACAATACAGCAGAAGATATTAGGGAGCAAAACCTCCATTTTCAAGATTTATTGTAAAATTGAGCTAAAGAGGTAAAAAATTCACCAGTAACATTTACCTTTAGTTTAGTTTCATGAACTGTCAGAGAATTGGAAAGTGTCTCTACTATATCCTCCTCATTTTTTGCGAGCTCTTTCTTATTCATTGGCCGCTTGCGTACCTTGAATAAACTAACTATTAGCAAGCAACAAGATAACTTATGCATAACTACAAGGGGCTGAGCCTCTTTTCAGATTACCTACACACGATGCTTGGTGACTGTATCAAATTTTCATAAGCTGTTAATGCTGATGCGTCGTATGTAATGCACTATGCTTAAAATGGAGAAAGAATTAAACAGCTAATGCAAACTTTAAGAGGTAAAATTAAGCATACCACAACTTTAATCTTTGCCACAGAACTGGCCTTTTCCTTGTCTGCAGCAAAGTTTTTGATGAGGCTGCTGTCAGGTAAACCAGGAGCCCTTCCAACTTGTTTGTTGCTAGAAATGTATGGATCGGAGTCATCGAAGCTTCTACCTCGTACATGATTAAATATAGAACTCTCATACATCCTAGGATTTGGCAACTATTCACAAAATTCAGAAAGATTTTAGCGTAGAGGCAGATACCATAGACATAGCTAATCAAAACCTAAACGAATTCTCAACCAACAAAACACTAAATCTCAAAATGAGAGGACCGTGCTATCAACGCTGAAGCCTTTAATATACGAATTGATAGAATTGAGCTAGAATATTCAAACACATTATCAACTTATTGCACGCATCAAAATAATAAAGCACGCAAGCACCAACAAACACCCACCTCGGGGAGCAACTCTGTGTCGAAAGAATGCAAGTCCAGGAGCCCAGGACTGAACTCACCAGGAGAGTCCTCCCCATTCCTCATGTGGCTCGACTGACGGGAACCAACAGGTGGTGTATTCGCCTCTACAAGAAAATCACTGCCCCCATTAAAACTCCACTGCGCATTGCGGTACGTTCTCGTTCCCTGCGCTCCTCCTCCTCCTCCACCACCACCACCACCATAGAAATTATAGTCCTGCACAGTTGATATACCTCATCAGATCTACAACAGTCTCGTAGCCAACTCTCTTCGCTATGTATAATCACCAGAAAAATAAAACAAAAAAGGAAAAAGCAGATAAACGTTAGTGAAAATCTAAGATCTGTGAGGTGCATTCCAGTAATCATAATTAAATTAAAAAAAACTTGATCAGAAAACAAACTGTTGCAGCCAAAGGAAGAAAGATCCGGAGTACCTGAAGAGGAGGAATAGAAGACGAAGAAGTAGTAGTTGAAGAGTGGAGGTGCTGAAGACCGGTAGATTGAAGCCATCTTCCACCTTCAAGAAAGTTATCGGAGTACTGTCTCTGATGGTGCGCCGCCGTAGATCTCTGCCCCTGCCTTCCCATTCCGTTCATACTCCAACCTCTCCTCTCTCTCTCCAAAATCAAGCTCCGATCAGCAATTACTAGTGTAATTCGTCTCTGAAACTTGCAAATGCATTGATCGAAACCTCTCTCTCTCTATATATATCTCTCTAAATTCAAATTAAAGCTTAAGAAGTCTTCGATTACATAGACAAGAGCTCCAATTATAGAGTGAGATAATTAAATTTTAATTACACGAAATTAATTATGGAGACGCGCTTCGGCTTTCGCAGCTAACTTTAATTTTCTCTTCTTTTTTTGTATTTTAACTTTAAATTTTTTCAAAAATATTTTGAATTTTTCTGCACACTCGAAGAGGGGGAACAAACACAGAAACGAGTCTAACACGTGCTACGCACGTTCTTCGATAGGGATACTCCCACCTAACGTGTGACGACGTCGTTAACGTTCCCGGTTGTTGAGGAGGGGTATTTTTGGTACTTGGCAATACGTAACCGCTCCCACATGAGTGGGGGCCCACGCACAGAACGTTACTCAATTTATCACAGATGCTGACACGTGTCGGTATCATGTTGATACTGGATCGTATGGTTGACATGAAAAGTAGTCATTTTCTTTCCTTCGTCGTTCGAGAGAAATTATTTGAGGGTATGCTGATTACTACTGAGTAAATTGTTTTATGTGAATTATATAATAATAGGTATATATTAAATAAATAATAAAATGTAAATATACAAATAAGTCCATAACGTGTAAATTAATTATTTAATTTAAATTAAAAATAAAATTGTTATGTTTTAAATTTTTAAATTAAACGAACTTCCGTGCAACTAAATTATATAACTTTTATTTAGTAATTTAATTTAAATAACTATTTAGACGCGAAAATTTTAACAAATTTTTAATTTTGAATTTTCAAAATTAGGATGGCCAGGGTCAATCCTGCAAAATTTTAAATAATTTTTTAAATTAAAAGTGTAAAATATCTGTTTGGATCAGCTTTTGGAAAAAGAATGAGTACTTTTTTACCGCAAAAGTTGTTTTTAAGAAAATTGAGTTTTTAACTGTAAAGTTTAAAAGCACTTTTTTCATAGAAATTGCTTTTTTTAAAGCTGAAATATAGCTTTTTGAGAAGCTCAATTTGGAGCTTTTCAAAAAAACAATTTTTCAAGTAGATTTTTAGATCAATTAATGAGCCTATTTTTTAATTCTTTTTACTTTATGTTTTACACATAATTTCCGTAATATTCACAAACACATCTTAATGTTTATTTTGATATTTATATAATATTATTTAAATTTTATATATTTTAATATTTATTTTTTATATTAGTTTTACTTATATTATAATCTATATATAAAATTTGGGTAAATATATTTTATTTATGTTTTATATAATTTAAAATTATATAATAATTAATATATTGTACTTTGCATATTGTTTAATATATTTTAAATAATTTTTATATGTATAAATAATTTTTATTGTAAAATAAAATATAGTTAAAATTAAAAACGTTTTTTTTATGTTGTCAAACAGTCTATTGTATGAAGCTTTTTCAAATAAACTCTTTTTTAAATGACAACCAAACAGTTAACTGACTTCTTAAAAAAGATCTTTTTAGAAAAGCTCAACTAATAAAAGTTCTACTACCAAAAGCTCTACTGATATAAGCCCATCCAAACAGGCTCTTAAACTTAAGTCTGCCTAAGACTCAACTCTTTTAAGCAAAACGATATTGTTTTACTTAACATGGGTGTTTGAAATGGTATGAATTGAATTCAATTGCAACATTCAATTTAACTGTTTGGAAACAGAAAAAAAGGGGATCAGTTCAATTCATACATGAATTGAATTTCATTATCTTTTATAAATTGAATTCACTTGGAACTGAATTATGAATTGAGACTTTAATTTTTTTTTTAAACGTTGAAAATATCCTTCCAATAATACTCATCGAACCCTACCATATATCTTTTCATCTCAAGCAGCCCCTCTTATCTCAAACAACCCTTCCTACCAAGAAATGGAACAACAATACCTTCTTCACGAATCAGCACCTTCTATCATCTCCAGTTTTTCATTTTCCTTGTTTATGGGTGTCATTTGCTTTTTCAATTTTTTGTTTATGATCATCGTTCTCTTTTAGATCCATCATTCAATTTAGCCTAATGTCATTTACAATAAATTTTTCTTTTTATTTTAATAATTTTTTTTTAATGATATCACTTATAATGAAATTGACGTTTATAACTTGATCTATGTAAGTATGAATGTTTATTATTTACTATGATTATTTTTAGTTAATGGTAAAAATGTCATATGAAATAATGGAATTTATTTTGATTGTGTTACAAACAGTGTAATTGAATACAATTATAATATTACTGGGTTTGTTTCAAACAGCGTAAATTGAATTCAATTTAATCTAATTAATATAATTGAATATAATTCATTAATAAATTTAATTCGAAAGTTTCCAAACGACTCGTAAAAGAATTGGGTCTCTAGTAGGTTTGAGCCTGACTCATGGGTCCATTTATTTAAAACACCTTAATCTAAATTCATGCACTAGCTCATTGCTTGAAATTTCTTAAAAGAATGTATGCTTTTAAGAAATTATTAAAAATTTATGTTCTACACTATGCTTGTATGTAAATTTTGTATAATTAAATTTAATAATTGACTTGTTAACTACTTTTAAAAAATCTCTCATCTTTAGCATTATTGATTTTTTTATAAATTCTAATTTAAAATTTCTTTTTATAATTTTTTAAAAATAATGATAAAACATATCAAATACTACTAATTAGACGGTGTAATACAATTCTTAAATTTAAATAAAATTAATTAAAATTAAATGTATATTATTTTTTATATACACTTGGTGAAAATATTTGCAGGGTGTGTCCATATTATTTTTACTAATTGATTAAAAAATCTCGTATAAAAAAATAATTATTACGAAAGATCATTCGTTAGAAAAGAATTGAAACAAGTTCATTAATAGTTATAGTAAGAAGTAACTACAGTTTAAAATAATTATAATAAATTATTAATTTAATTTAATGTTAATTCGTTCAAATTAAATATAAAATGAAAATAAATAATTGTATTAATAATATTTTATTAATATACATATATGTTAATATAGAATTTTGTGTTCCAACTAGGCTAGTATAAAACTAATTTGAACCTTATTAAATTTATTATTTGATTTTAAAAATATAAAATTTTATTTAGGTCAATTTTAGGATCAGAACAAACCTATCAATAAGATCCATAATTTAAAAATTTTAAATTTGACTCGAATACCAATTAACTTGAGCTGAATTTGTTAATTTTGGATTAGGATGCAATTGCGTCGGATGCTAAATATATGTTTATGTGAAATTTAAAATGAGCTTACGAGCTCACATAAAAAAAAATAGACCACTTACAAGTTCAAGTGAGATTCTATTTTAAAACCAATTAATTATAAGTGGAGTAACCCACTAGACTTATATATTAATCTTCTTTCCTTTCTTTTTTCCAATATGGGACACTCATATATAGGTATTCTCAACACTTCCTCTTAAGTGTAAGTATAACTGAGACTGGACATTCAATTGTCACTTGAAATAAATATAGTGGTAACCAGATTGGGTCGCTGAGACTGGACATCCAGACGAATAACTAAAAAATTAATAATCCAAACTAAACCTACTTTGATGTCATTTGAAAATTGCAATGAGCTTATGAGCCTACATGAAAAAAAAAGTTAGATCAAATATAAGCCTAAGTGAGATTTTATTATAAAATTAATTAACTACAAATGAAGTAGCCCTTTAAACTTATATGTTAATATTTTCCGATACAACCACACATGGGTATTCTCCACAGTTTCGGTGTTACTTTAAAAAAATTAAATATTAAAAATTATTTTTTGTAATTTTATAAATAAAGAGTTTTCCGCCGACTTTTGTTTGTCTTGAAATGAGGACGGAATCAATTCTCTTCGCATGATGTAGGCAAAGTTCAGATGCAAACAGACATGTCAATAGAAAGCAGACAAGGAAAAGTATTGTAATGGAAGTTTCTATACAATTCCCGTTTACCACCGACTAATGCCACCTGCAAGCTCCCAACGAACATTCTGGAACGCAATTCCCTATATCTCTCACTGTTATATTAAGGTTCTGAGATAGGCAAGACCTAGAGCCGAGCGATTTTCACAACACGATTTGGTGCCTAACGGTTTCTGGGCATTGAATTCTTCTGTCGGGCAATTCTGCAAACACTTGGCGATGGCTGAGGACGGAGCTGTGACAGTCTACAACAGTAGCGTCATTACCGATACTAAGAAAAACCCGTTTTCGATCAAGGTCGGGCTAGCTCAAATGCTCCGCGGCGGGGCGATTGTCGAAGTAACGACGGTGCAAGAAGCGAAATTGGCGGAGGAAGCCGGTGCGTGTGCTATCACGGTGTCGGAGCCACCGGGTCGTGGAATCCGAAGAATGCCTGACCCGTCTCTTATCAAGGAGATAAAGCGTGCCGTTTCGATCCCTGTGATGGCACGATCTCGAGTTGGGCATTTTGTGGAGGCTCAGATATTGGAAGCTGTTCAGGTGGATTACATAGATGAAAGCGAGGTCCTTGCTATAGCGGACGAGGATAATTTCATCAACAAGCACAATTTCGGGAGCCCATTTGTGTGTGGGTGTCGAAATTTGGGCGAAGCATTGAGGAGAGTGAGAGAAGGGGCTGCGATTATAAGGATTCAAGGGGAGGTATTGGGGAATGGAAATGTTGTGGAGACAGTGAAGAATGTGAGGAATGTGATGAAGGAGATAAGGGTTTTGAGTAACATGGATGAAGATGAGGTGTTCTCATTTGCAAAAAAAATTGCTGCTCCTTATGATATTGTGGCACAGACTAAGCAAATGGGGAGGCTTCCTGTGGTGCAGTTTGCTGCCGGAGGCATAGCAACTCCGGCGGATGCTGCAATGATGATGCAGTTGGGGTGTGATGGGATCTTTGTGGGGAATGAGGTTTTTGATTGCGGAGTTCCATACAAGAGAGTGAGGGGCATAGTGCAGGCTGTTAGGCATTATAATGATCCTCATATATTGGTGGAGAGTAGTTGCGTGGTGGAGGAAGCTATGAGGGAGCTTAACCTGAGGGAGGAAAGGATCGAACAGTTCGGTCGCAGCGGTGGAGACTAATAATCTGGAAGGAAAGTGAGCATTTTGTGCTTCTGCTTCTCTAGGCTTCCTATAGAGGTTATGATAATGGTTGATTTCTCATATTGTTGCCTTCATTTTGGCATGATAGTTGGTCTCTCTGGCTGATGTATGCTGCTGTATCTTATCTAATCACAATACACATGAATTAGAATAAATTGCTTTCTCTTGTCATTTATGTTCTCATCACTTACCATGATTGTTATCTTGTTGAATTACAAGAGAATTCGGATGATTGTTATCTTGTTGAATTACAAGAGAATTCGGCTATTTTACTTGTCGATGTTGCACATATAGATTCTCTTGTTATGCTAGTAAGAGAAGATCTTTTCTGTGATCAAATTCATCTTGGTTATGGATAATGATGCGAAGTGAAAACATTTATTTACTTTCTACTGAGGCTGAAGTATCTCGAGTTCAATAGTACATATATTTTGAGACTTATTTGGGTCCCGAAAGAATCATAGATAAGCTCTCTAGCCTAGAAATGGAAATGTAAGGAAGCTCCAAGTTGCTGGATCGTTCAGTTTCTTCAGGGCTTGGAGATTAGAGAGGCAAATGAAATTTGCTGTAGAGAGTTGGCACACAGGATATGATTCTTTAGCTCCCTTCAGATTTTCTATGAAGTTTATATGAGTGCACCCATTGTTGATGATCATTTAACTAGAAGATCATTTTCTCCTAGATTATGTTCTCAGTTTGAATGCTTCCATTGTTGAATAAACACCGCAATGCAATCTCGTAGGCTGAAAAAACGGCCCCATTTACCACAAAGGCCCTTGCAACAGCAGTTCCAAGTCCTCGGAACAGTACACTGTACCCCTCCTTTTGAACACTTTTGCAAAAGCAATCCAGGATGCCATTATATTTCTGTGGGGAGGATGATGTTTGAGCTTGCAGTCGTGTTTTAATGACGTCCAACGGATAACAGCAGACCCAGCTAGCAACTCCTGCAAGCCCACCTGCAATCAGCATAGTATTTACGCTTTCTTGGCCATTCTTTCTGCAGCCAGGGTGAAGCTTCTCTCTCATGTACTCGTATGTCCAGAAATAGACGCCATGGGAAGGTGCATCTCTTAATACGGTGATGGTAAAGCCTCTGTACATTCCTCTCAGACCTTCTGTTCTTACAATGCTCTTCACGACACTTGTCGGACCTTTATGACCACGTTCCTGACGGACGTTTTCTTGGCTTGTGCTCTGCAATTGGAGGCGGATCTTTACCAATTCCACTGGAGAAAGCAACATGCTCTGCAGAGCCCCTGTACCAATTCCTCCTAGAGCAACACCTTTGTAGGAAGGAGGATCGTTGAGGGAAGTAGACGAATCAAATGCTCGAGAAAGGATCGCATAAATTTGGAAAACCATGGCATTCTGCAATGAACATGATTAGTGTAAGCATGGATAAAGTTGGCATACAAAGTGCTGGGGGCAGTACTGCAAACCCAGGAACCATTCAGATGATAAAGAATGATACTTGTAAAGAAAATGGATTGCAGTCTAGTTATGATGCTAAATTGCATTTGATTCATTCGTTAAATAGGCATCTGCCATAAAAAGTCTCATGTTCTTTCGTTAACAGGCTCTTATTGAGAAGGCGATCACAACCTATGGTAAGCTATCTGCATTATATCAGATCAGTGAATCATCAAAATACAGGGAGAGTGACATTTTTGGAATCTGAGGTAGTCACTTTCCATTGCGAAAAAGTAAAAGATCATCACGACAAAGCAATCTATATTATAACCCCTGGGACCTTCAAGTTCAGATCTTTTCATTGACACATATACGCACACAGAGCATCAACTCCATCACCCACATCAAAAAAATCAGAATCAAGACCAAACTAGAATTACGTGGACCAGGGAAGAATATTCAGATAACCATAAACATATCTAATCGTCCATGTGATCTTTTACATCAAAGAAAGGAACATACCAAACTTGTGACGAATCCCGGAAAAAACCAATGAACTTAGCAGTCATTTTTACCTGAAAGGTGACAGAGGCAAGAGGTGCACCCATGCCTCTGTAGAGTGCACCAGGGCCTTCGGTGTAGATAACACGACGGAGTATGCTAAAAGCTGACCCTGAGTTTCTGGATTGTTGTTGCCTAATACGAAGTGTGTCAAGTGGATAACCAGAGATTATACCAGCAATACCACCACAACCACCTGCAACGAACTCTCTGCCCCAACTATTTGCAAGAAACTCTGGCCAAAAATCCATCTTGCATCCTCTGTATCACCCGAAGCTTCTTTTTTTTTTATATTATGGATTCAAGATACTCACGACAATTGAAACCGACCCAGTTCTTTTTCGCTAATCTTGAAGAAAGCTAAGATCTTTTGTGACAAAAAAGCTTGACAGCACGTTCTTTGCAATTATGGAAATTCCCCTCCAGTGAGTTTACTTTAAAAGGAAAATTTCAACAAGTTTTGAACAAATCAATCAAGTTTCAGGAAAAAGATTTCAACTTTATCATTAATTTCTGTGCGCTTTAAACAATATCGACAACAAATATAGTTTACCAAACACTTAAATGAATAAGAAAGAAGTGCTCATCTTTGAAATCTTTGAACTCTTATCAATCCAAAAAGAAAGAGAGAGAGAGAGAGGAAAGAAAGAAAAAAACAAAGAGATGCAAGACCTATTCACTTGTGGTCAATCTTCACTTCAAATCAAGCCATTAAACTTCCTAAGCATGCCTTAATTTTAGCAAAGAAATCAGAACACGACATGAAAGAGAGAGATACAAGTTCACACGTCGTACAATGTTAAAGAGCAGAGAAAACAGGGGCTTGGCTGGTTTCAGAGTTTCTTACAAGGGACTGGACTGGAATGAAACAAATGCCACCGGATGCTGTTTTGTTGGGGAGTGAGCGAGGAAACTGCCAAGAGCCAACCACCGAATTTCCACGACCACTCCACCAATGGACCCGTAGACGTATCCACTTAGACCACCCAACCCCAAATGATGTATATATGAGCAGGAGCTTGTTGTTCTAAAGCTTCAAACTTTTTGAGTGCTTCCAATTTGAAGGTGATGTGTACCAAAAAGATGGTGAATGATGATTGATGACACTCTGTTTTGGAAGATGACTCATGTTCATGACATAACTGTAGTATTACCAAAAGTTATAATTTTGATACTAATCACAATTTCCAAGCTTTAATCTCTTGAATTCAAAGGTTTAACTTTTACAAGACGTGATCATATGAATCACAACATTCATTTCCATGCAATTAAAATGAGGAAAATCTTGTTTTGGATACCAAACTTTGTATTCTTGCTCTTTATGTCAAATGGTGTGGATTAAATTTGGTTTTCCAATTACGTTCATTGACCAAACTTTCTACTACATGAGATAAGGGATGAGTCTTGACGTGTTTAATTAAACCATTCCAAATTCAAGATGGTGAGAAAGCAAGTAATTAATGAGATTATTCTCATATTAAGGAAAAGTGCCGGTGATATATCCTTCGGAGACGGACTCTTTGTAAAAATTATATGAAATCTTTTTAAAGTGTTAGAAATTTAAATTTTAAGCAATTTTCACTTTAAATGTTAACTTTATAAATAATTTGATAAATTTTAGTTATTTAATGGTATTAAATAACAATTATTATGAAATAAAATTTATTTTATAATTGAAGATTGTATGTGTTGCATAAGCATTAAGATGTTGTAACTTTACATGTTTTGTCTTTTTCAGGCATGAGATGGTGACATAACATAAGCTCCTGAGTGGCAAATTCATGTGAGTGGCCATTAAACAAACCTTAGTGCCATGAGTTTGGGCTTTTACATATCGCTTTCCCTAATTTACAAGCTCCAATGCTTAATTAATGGGGAAAGAATTGGAATGTCACTCTCTAGTGCTTGTTTGCTTTTACTTGTTCTTTTGTTTTCTTCCTTGGGGTTAGGAGGAGTACTTGTTTACATTAGAGAGGTGTACCTTTTCATGCACTTTGGACCACAAAAACCCATTAGAAAAATTGATATCATTTGCATCAACCAAGTGAGATTAGACTCAAGTTTGTTGTTTTATGCATTTAACAAACTTAAATTTGAATTCATGTTGTGGCAAACTTGAAGTGGGCATGGAATAAACTTAAAGGAAAGACTATGATATGGGTTTATTATTCCCATCAATCTCTCTTGCAAGTAGTAAGGAAAACATGGTTCATTAGTAAAAGAGGGTCTAAAGTCATACTCCCCATATCCAAGGATCCAAATGTCTGAAGATTCAATTTTCCAGTTTAAACCAAGTAGGCCATAAGCCATCACTTGAACATTTAGACACTGAAATAGAAGCTAGTGCTTATGCTACTTATGAAAGGACTTAAACCATTCACCGCTATATCATTTTTACATAGTACAATATTGAGAAGGGAGATACCAGATATTCATCAATTCCCACTCATAACACAACAAGTGCAGTAAATAAAGGTTTTTACACAGCAAAAGAGCACGGAAGCATTCGAGTTTTATTAGGAGACATTAACACAAAGTTTAGTAAGATTTAGCATGAAACAGTGATCACATCAGATAATGATTTCATAAAACATCACAAAGCAGAAGCTGACATGGTGATAGATTTCATATCACATGCAAGAATCAGTTGGTTCTGCACTATTTGCTTTCCTAATCCTTATTTCTTCCCACTCTTCTTGAGCCCAGAGCCTCCAAAAGCCCCCTTCTGTTGTGCCTTAGCTTTGAGCTCCTTTTAAGTGCCTACACAATGCACAGATGCGATCACATTGGTTATTTGTCATTCACAAGAAGAAGGGGAAAGAGGATACACAAAGTTAAAACTCATTGTCTCACCTTTTCCTATTCCTTCTTCTTTTGGATGTTAACCTTGTCAATCTGTAGCAAGTAAATAAAACATAAACTTCCACCATGACGTCAAGAAAGACAACATATTATTCAGGTTAAATACTTGCAAACAGCATCATGCCAAACACGGAAACCATCAGATTCAAATAAAGATACAGGTCTAAGTAATCTCCACGACTGCACAAAAGAATGCATGTAACAAGGGTATAAAACCGAAACCAGCATGCAAAACCAACTTTCAAGTCAATGGTAATTAGCCATGGTAAAATTATGAACTAATAAGATCATATAAGGATGTTTCAGTCATGGAAAAGAAGAAAAAATTTAAAAAACAAATTCAATCAAGTTCTGACTGTAACCACACTCACTAGTTTCTCAATGTGGACCAATACTTGGATCAAGATTCGTCATGACTATAGAAAGGGGAAGTTTCAGTTCTAAATAAGAACCTTAAAAAGAATAGAATTTCTCACTACAATCTTAAAGAATAGTAATAATCCAGATCAGTCAATTTTCATCTCTGAAATCCCGGTGGATCCAAAATCAAAATCGTCGTGACTTAAGAAAGAATAAGAAGACCTCAAGATCATCAAATATTCAGTACCAGGATAGCCAAAATAAAGTTAATAACAACTATTTAAAGATGAATATGTAACAGATTTATCATAATTCAGGATAAAATCCCACAGCAATTCAAGTATTGCATACAAAAATAAGAAACGGAAAAAGCAATCAAAACCCATAAAGATTGAATTGGCGTCTACTTATTCAAGAAGCCAATAAAACAATTACGTGCCAAACCATAAACTAAACAACACATCATCCTACAAAACAAATACCTCGTCGTAATCCTTCTTGTCGGCCTTGGGTTGCTTCAAAGGCTTCGCCTTTCCACCTATTTACAAAAGAAAACACAAAAAAGTTCCAATTTTCATCAAATCAATTACAGAATAAAACAAAAAAGATGACTTTCAACCACACAAAGAAAAGAAGCTAGATCCAGTAATCGATCCATAAACAGATTCGTGAAAGAAAGCGAGTACCTTGCTTGAAAGACATGATCGTAGTATGATGAGGAAGGGCAGATCCCATCACCCAAAGCAATGAAAAACAACAACGAAATGTTTCAAAATGAAGTCTAACCTAACAGAGACGGACGATGGTAACAGAGACGGACGATGGTTGGCGAAGACCGGATCTCCTTCGACAGATTCCAAATCTGGCGAAACAGACGCAAAAGGAAACATGTATATATGCGTTAGAAGGGAAAAGATTCATATACAAGGGAAATAAGGGGGAAGAGAAGAGAAGAATCTGGACAGAAACACAAAGCTTACCGTGCGTTTGGCAGTGGAGACGAAGCCGCAGACGAAGACGCAGACTGGAAGGAAGGGAAGACGAAGACGAAGGAACCAGCGTTTTAGGTTTCAGACGTTAAAAAATCGGGGCAGTTCCGTCATTTCCAAATTCTGTCCGTTGGACAATTTTTTGTGTACCACAGGTTTGGATCGGACAAGTTATTTGTGTCCATATCTAGGTTGGACAGGACAAAAACTAAGAACAGACATTAACCAAACACAATGATGGACAGGACTTTAGTGTCCTTGTCCATTGTCCACACCCCTATGGACACTAACCAAACACAGGGTAAATCTTAGACGGATCAAGTGCAACAAGAGACATGATATAAGAAAAGACCTTGTGGCACTTCAGAAAATGTATAAAGCAACACAATTTGACATCCTATTTCTCCCCTAAAAGAAATAGGAAGATTCACGACTTGAGCCCAACCTGTGTATAAGGGAGTTAAAACATATAATTTTAGGAAGACTTCTGGAGATTACACATTATTCACGTCTTTTTCTCTCTAAAGGTTAAGGTTAGCTATTAGAAGGTTCCAAGATATTTGGGAGGCTAACTCCAAAGCTATTTTCATTAGAGAATTAAGATTCAAATATTATATCAATAGATAAAGCTATTATCATAATCAAGATTTTCATCTAGATTTATTTTTACAGCGATTCCCTTGATGTCTATCTATTGCTTTTATTATTTTGACCATGATTCATGGCTAAACACTTTGGTATGTTTTTTTAGGGGGAACTCTAGTTCTTTTTGTATAAATTTATTAGATGTAATTTATGAAATAATAATTGTTTATAAGAAAATTTTGAAATGTTACATGAAATTATAAAAAAATAATTGCAACCACGTTTTAGGATCCAAACTTCAAAGTATAAAGCTCCCACATACTATTACAGATAACTAGCTTGGCCACTAACTATCCAAGTTACAATTACATTAGTTAAGGTAGTAAGCTTAAGTCATTCCCTAAATTCTTCATGATGGAGCAATTATGGACTTCTAGCAGTTTCATTATGGAGTAATTTTTCCCTAATCAAGTAAATGCATTCCTCCTATGACTTTTAGTTAGGTTTTAAACTCCCTTGAAGCATCTATTCTTTCTTTTCTTCCATATTTTGTATATACAAGTATCGAAAATGATGAGGAGCATAGTCTAATTACCTTTTGACCTCACTTTATCTTCTTGTAACCACTTCAAGAGACATTCATAATTCAAATTTATTTTATTGAAATGGAAAAGTACATGGACATAATTCCAATTTTATGTTGAAAATCAATATTCAAAGAATATATGAACAACGGTTTCTAGGGCTAGATTACATAATCAACATATGCCTATTAGATTAAGAAATTTAAGTCAACCTATTGTAGACAATGTCTGCTTAACAATTAGCCATAGAAGAAAGGAGGCTTGAGGTACTAAGTTTGTATTACGTACCAACCTGTGCCACTTTATTGTAGGAGAGCCATGGGTCCATGCAATACATACATGGCAAGGTTGTGGAAGTGTTAGAATCAAAATTTCAACCCTACGACATCCCCATAAAATTTAGAATCCATGTGCATGTATAAACGGATTATAAGAACATGAAATTACAACATATGTACCTTGCAAATACTCCTTGTTTCTTGAATCTTCTCCTTGTTTGGGTTGTAACAAATACCAAACACCTTCCTTGGCCTCTAGAGAGCACGCAAAGATAAAGAAAAATCAATGTGTAAGGGTGGTTAGAGCATCAAACAAGAGGAGTTTAAGTAAATGCTCACGTGAGAGTTAGATAAGACCAAGTTACATGTAATTAATCTCATGTAACAATTGCTTAAAATTGCATAAACAAATCTCAAGATCTCTCCTCTCAACTTCCAAAACTCTTCTAGACCCTTAACCTTTCTATTGAGTGTGTTTTTTTGGGCTAAAAATTTGTGTGTACATAAGTGAAGAACTTACTTATATACCACCTATCATTAAGTCAATCACGATGGCAATGCTTAAATGACAGCCATGCACACTTTATTTTGCATCCGATCTTTTATGCGTGTGACTGACAGTGGATGTCGAATGCACTACAAAATTTATCTAACTCTGCACACTAAAATGTGTAGTTATGGTAAGTCGAGATCGAATCTACAGGGAATGTTCAGTTAATTTCCATAACGAAATTAATTGAAGCAAGGAAAATATAATGGGGGGGTTTTTGGACTTTAAGTAATTTAGAAATTAAAGTAAAAGTAAACTATTGAAGATAAATTAAAACAAGCAATCGAAAAATGAGAAAAATGTCGAATATAAGTAAGGTCCGATTTTATGTTCAATCTCGGCCTAAACACGATTAAACATATTCCATCATTCTAACATTTTTACGACTCTTTTCGGACTATTGATCTGAGACTATTAGAACACTCAACTAATCTCGATTTTCCCTTAGGTTGTGTTTAATCGAGATACGATCATTAATTAAACCTAACTATCGAATAACCTAGAATAAGATCTCCATATTCAATTTGGCAGCCGAATTATGAATTGGAAAACGATCAATATAGGCAGTAACCTCACACGTTCAGATTATCTAACCTAAGTTACGTTTTTTCCAATGATTATCGATCGTTAGATGCTACTCACAAACATCAAAAGTAACGATTGCATATTATATTCAATGTTTTAGCAATAAGTTCATTCATTCCAAAACCAATCAAATCAACACCAACAGCACAACAATCCGAAAAAAAAATTACAACCTTAAAACGATAAAAATAGCTTAACCATAACTTGGCGTCGATATTCTCATTGAATTAGCATCGGAAAGCTAGCCCTCCATCTCTATTTTTTTGCTCCAAGCATGAGCCATCTTCTCCATATGCTTCGGTGGTATAGAGCCTCCAGCTCTATTATCTTTTACACTACTCTCTTCTCTATTTGCTCTCACTATTCATCGATGTGACAAATAAACTTGGGAATTTTTGATCCACCCTACTATTCACTCACACCAAGTCGCAGCAGTTCTCCATTTCTCTCAGTTACCAAGTCGAAGCCCCCTCTCCTCACACCTCCCTCACTATAGCTTTGATGTGAAAAATAAATGTTAACGACCACGCTCCTATTCACTTCTTTTAAAACCTTGCCCTCTTTTTCCTTTGAAACGCACAGAAAACTATGTTTCTGTGTTAAACGCATACATTGTCTACGTGAAATGCAGATATGGTCTGCATTTTTCACGCAGACGTTGGACGTCTTAGAGTTATGTGTTTTCTTCATGCTTCCCTGTCGTTTTTGGTCTCTTCTTCTTTGTGTTTCATTTTTCTTATCTTTTTTTTCATGAAAGCAAATAAATATTAATCTTCAAAAAATGGCCCACATGTCGTGCTTGCTACTCACTTTAACTTCTTTGCATCCAAATTATGTCTAAAATCACATATGAGTTAAAATGAGTATCTTAAGCATTTCTAAGACATTAATCACTAAGTGTAGCATGTCAAATGAATTAAAATTTAAACACATATCAAGTTCCCCCACACTTAGCCTTTGACCATCCTCGAGAAAATCATCAAACCAAAATTTTCACTAATTTTTCACATTTCTTAAGAATAGATAACCATAAGTAAAGGTGAATGACTTTCAAAACCTAAGCAAAAACTTAACATTCAAAGCTTCTACTCATAATCAATCAATATTTACTATCCTTAGAAATTGAGTAATCTAGAGGTAGACTTGGACAGAAGGTGTTTTGTAACATCCCACTACCATAGTATACATACCAGAACATCCTGAGGATATTCTAGTACATAACCTATAATAATGGCATGTTAAAGCAGTAACTACAATTCCTTAGTCATGGCATCATCATAAATACATAAATGTCACCATATTTTAAAACTGAATCCTTATTTCATTTCATAAAAAACATTATATATATACATTGTAGCTTTTCAGTAACTTCCAAATATGTATAATGATCCAAATCTAATACAAAACATGTTACATGAAAGAGGAATTAATTAAAAAGTCTAACTAAATCTTTTAGTCTCAGCTGACCAACCTTTGAATCATTCTTCTTCTCAAAAGTAATGCTTTTTGTAGAGTCTCTTTGTCGCTAATGTCCTCTCTTGTTCCTAAAATATCAATGTTACAATTTTGATGAGCTTTGCGAACTTAGTGATGTAACTATCATCGATGGTTCACTCAATTCATATCACATATCAACACATGTAAACACATAATTCACATCTTTTCATTAGCATATAGCATCACATATCCCATTTTTATTCAAATACATGACCACATTATATTTCAGTCAGCCAAACACATGTATAAAGTGAATATGCAAATGCTTGTGAGACTCACTTTCAATTTTTACATTGTTATGATTGAGTGCCTAAACTGTCCTGTATCTATTGTGGATACCGGGCTCATTAAGACTGTCCCATATCCATTGTACATATCAGGCTCATTGATGTTGTCCCTTATCTGTTGGAGATACAGGGCTCATTAAACAGAATGAGCCTTTGGCTTTTAATCACAATCTGAGCTTAAAGCTCATTTTCGGTGGCTACTTATGTCATAACTCTCATTATCTGATTATGTATTCATATAATGGAATGCATCACTCATATTCAATCAATCATTCACAATTTAAATCATAATTATCATCGGATCTTGGTTCGGCATTCAACAATCATGTTGAGTAAACACATAATCAGTCCAAATTCATATTCAAGGAGCACTTCAAATATCACAGTCCTAATCATATTTTTCATCAGACCTTTAGTGTCCGTAATCAACACAATCTAATTCACATTCATAAACAATTCAAAACAAAATTTAGACAACCAAATAATTAAGTGAGACCATCTAGGTTACTTACAAATCACTTCAAAAAGCTATTACCTTGAAGTTTCGACAATGTCTAGATGATGACGCTCTAAATGCTCCTCTATATCATGCAAAACACATTTACACATATATCACAATTTTGCACAATTGTATAAGTATTCATTTATGCACATCTATGTATATGAAATATGTACAATGCATGTTTAATGACAATCCTGTGTATCTTATCATTATTCTTGTCACAATATCATCCATATATCAAAACTCACATAAGTTAATTTGTAGTAAGGGTTTGGACCATAATAAAACAATTTGAAACTAATTTCATGACCCAATTGATCATTCCATATTTAAAAAATATATACTTTCTGGTCCACTTTGAATGATCATTCTGATAACTAAAATGGAGTAATTTGGTAACACTTCTTGCTAGAAAGTCGTTCTTCTATGTCTTAAGTTTCTAAAGACATCAAGATTATACAATTTCGTTCATTATTCTATGAGTTATGCTCGAAATACTACAAACTGAGTAAATTTGAAATTTTAGCTAGTGCACAATATGCACTTTAATTTGTACAAATCATATCTCTCAATTCTAATATCAACAAATTACAATATCAACAAATTACAAACTTTATACCAATTGAAAGATCTACAACTTTTGTGAAGACAACTTTATTTGATTTGACCTACATCAATATAGTTTATTCGATAACAATAGGACATGATTTCTGTCACGGGTAGTTCGATAACCTAAGCCAAGACTCAATTTCACACTAAATTTCAAAACACTTAAAGACAGAATTCAAATTCAATTTCTTCTTAAAAATTGTATCCAAATGTTTGTAGTTAAATTTAAATCAATAATCATCTGATTTGAAAATCAACAAATCAAAATACAACCAAAATACCGAAGCATGTTTAGTAAAAGCATTCTAGTTATCAAATTCTAGCACATCTCAACATTTTCATCCTAAACTCATCAATCAATCTCTTCCATATTAATTAAGATGGCTATAAATTTTGGTGGAGATTAATAACAATGTGTTATGAGTTTGTTAGTTCAAATCCTATGTCATTTTCAGGTCAGGAGAAGAAGTTATAACAAAATGAATAAAGGATGTTTAAAACAGTCTCCCTTTAGTAAGCCTTCATTACAACTCCTCTTCTCTTCTCCAAATTAACAAAACGCAGGTTTTTCTTATTCTTTCATTTTTTTTTCTAGATTTCAAACTCTTACCTTTTATAGCTAACACATCTTACGCATAAATCATCTTTTCTACATCCATTTCAGTTCCAATCATTTACAAACATATCCAAAATCCCATATTAAAACCCAAACATCAAAACAGATCCCCATTCACGCATTTCATCATTTTTTTGCATTTTCATTTTCTGTACATTCTCAATTTTTTGCATCTTTATCACACTTTAAGCAGACTTTCTAACCCACTATCACTGAAATTGCTTCTTCCTACCCCACTCATGCATGAATCCATTTCCAAACACTCAATCATCATAAAAAGTCATTCGCGATATCATAAAGTTTAAAGCTTAACTTACTTGATTCAGCTAAACTTCTAGCAAGTGACAGTGGGCAACGAAGCTTCGGTGGATGGAATGTGAATAAATAGAAACCAACACTCTATAGACTGAAATGTTTACTTTGATGTAAAAATCAATAGCCAATTACACAAACCTAAGCAACAAGTTGTTTCGGTAATGTATGAACAATAAACAAGGAAAGAGTTTTGTCCTTTTGGTGAAGAACAAGAGCTACAGAAATTTCCTTACTAAAAACGTGACTATGTATATTCAATAATTCACAGCCACATGTCACTAATGCATGTAAGCCGTTTGTCACCCATTTGAGGCTTCCACGTGTCACATAACCATTGGCTTCTTAGTTCTACATTTTTCCTAATCCAAAATACCCCAAATTTCCAAAATTGCTAAATTAATTTTAATACACACAATTTAATTTTCAAGACCAATAAAATCCATAATTCACATTTATAATCCAATTATACCTAGAAAATGTCAATGAATGCATTTACAGTCATTTTAATGTGCAAAACTCAATATTCACATGTATATGTATGCCATATTTAGCATAACTATGAAATGCACTTTTTAATTTCTAAGTAATTTCTCATATCCACTATTATAGCCTTAACATGGGTAACGAGATATTACAATTATCCCCTCCTAAAAGAAATTTCGTCCTAAAATTCTTACCTGATTGTTTGAACAGGTGGGGATATTGTCTCCTCATATGATCCTCTGTTTCCCAAATTGCTTCCTTAGTCGAGTAATTTCTCTAAAGGACTTTGACCAATAAAATTACTTGGTTTTTCAGCTGCTTTGTCTTATAACCCACTATCTTGATCGACTCTTCAACATAACTTAAATAACTAGTAACCTTAATCTCTTGAGCAAGTATCACATGTGTTGGATAAGATCTATATCTTCTTGACATATTCACATGAAAGACGTTATGTAACTGAGACATTTCATTCAGTAAAGCTAACCTGTATACCAATGGTCCTATCCTGTAACACCCCACTCCCACATGACCCGAACCCGACATCGATGGTGATATCCGAGTCTGTGCCCTGCAAGGGTGGCGTGCTACATCACTCAATCAAAACTCAGTACAAATTTTTTTTGGAAAGCACAAACATACACTATGCGGAAAATCATTAACATACATAATCACCGGTACATACAATGACCACGGGACCCCTTTTAAAAATACAAATTAATTCAGTCCGGGGACTCTACAAATTGACCGAATCATTTGTACAAAAATTCAGAAAGTACAATTTTAACAGACACTAATGCAGACGCGAACTGATTCCGACCTCTTTTCTCACTCACATGCGGTTGCTATATGCCATATGCCTAACGGGATATTCTTCTGGGTCCTGAAAAATAATTGCAAATTTTGGGTGAGTTTTGCGAACTCAGTGAGTGACCATCATCGATGGTTCACTCAATTCATGCATCACGCTAATACATGTAATAGTTTATTCACATCTTTCCATTTTCATGAATTATCACACTTCATTTTCATGACAATCATCATAATCCCAATCATATAAGGTACACATATCAAGTATAAATGCAGTGCACATGAGATTCACTTTCCATTTGTAACTTTGTTGTGACCGAATGCCTAAACTGCCCAATATCTATTGTAGATATCGGACTCATTGACAGCTGTCCCGTATCTGTTAGGGATACCGGGCTCATCAAACATTGAGCCTGAGGCTCTGATGTGCATAACTGAGCTTAAAACTCTATTTCGATGGCTACTCTGGTCACAACTTCCTTTATGTTTCAAGCATTCATGTATTGGAATGCATAAGTCACATTTGTATATTCTCATTCAATCACATATTTTCAGTAGTCACATGATCTCATTTACATATTCTCATCGGACCTTAGTCCTGCATTCATAGATTACATTTACATATCACAGTCATCAGACCGTTATTGTTCGGAATCAACACATCAATTCACATTCATTTATCGTTCAAAACACAATTTAAACAAGTAGTAATTGAGATAAATTGTCTAGGTTACTTACAGTATGCTCTAGATTAGCATTTACTTCCAAATTCTGGAAACGTCTGAATGTGGATGTTTATCCTGCACATCATAATTATGTTAAACAAATGTTGCACACACATTAATAATTGCACAATTATAAGTATTCATTTATGCACACGTGTGGATATTGAATATGTATAATGCATGTTCATGACAATTCTTGGTATCTTTCTTTTATTTTCTTCACAAAATTAATCCCATATCAAGACTTACCTCAGTATATTTTATACTTAAGTTTATACCTCAATAAATGTTGGGCACCCCGCCCTCATGGGTTACATACTCGACGTTCTAAGTGACATCTGAACACATGTCCCACAAGGGTGGTGAGCTCACGCCAGGAGAAGCATTAAAAAAAAACTCACTTCTCCTATTTCCGAATAGATTTTTGTGAAACCTAAAATGGGAATTTCAATTTGACTTGTTCAGAACATTTGTGGCTCTATGTCTGTAGTTTATTTAGAGACATGAATCCTCTCATTTGGAGATCCCATAACAAAGTTATGGCTAAAAGAAATC
>JAOSBK010000005.1:2763936-2783792 GCA_027568895.1 Erythroxylum shatona | reverse complement strand
AACAAATTCAATCAAGTTCTGACTGTAACCACACTCACTAGTTTCTCAATGTGGACCAATACTTGGATCAAGATTCGCCATGACTATAGAAACGGGAAGTTTCAGTTCTAAATAAGCACCTTAAAAAGAATAGAATTTCTCACTAAAATCTTAAAGAATGGTAGTAATCCAGATCAGTCAATTTTGATCTCTGAAATCCAGGTGGATCCAAAATCAAAATCCTCGTGACTTAAGAAAGAATAAGAAGACCTCAAAATCATCAAATTTTCAGTACCAGGATAGCCAAAATAAAGTTTATAACAACTATTTGAAGTTGAATATGTAACAGATTTATCATAATTCAGGATAAAATCCCACAGCAATTCAAGTATTGCATACAAAAATACGAAACGGAAAAAACAATCAAAACCCATAAAGATTGAATTGGCATCTACTTATTCAAGAAGCCAATAAAACAATTAAGTGCTAAACCATAAACTAAACAACATATTATCCTACAAAACAAATACCTCGTCGTAATCCTTCTTTTCGGCCTTGGGTTGCTTCAAAGGCTTCGCCTTTCCACCTATTTACAAAAGAAAACAGAAAAAGTACCAATTTCATCAAATCAATTACAGAATACAACAAAAAAGATGTCTTTCAACCACACAAACAAAAGAACCCAGATCCAGTAATCGATCCATAAACAGATTCGTGAAAGAAAACGAGTACCTTGCTTGGAAGACATGATCGTCGTCGGATGAGGAAGGGAGTTAGGGTTTGGCCTGATTCGAAAAGGATACGATATTGAGCCACCAAACCCCAATTCTCGCAATTATTGGTCCATAGGTGGCTGCGAGTATAAAGTAAAAGGGATTGCACGTGCTTGGCAGTGATTGATTGATTTATTTTTATTTTTTTTTTTGAAACTGTGATTGATTTATTTTGGACTTTGTTTCTTTTGTTTCTATTAATTTTCTGTCTCAAAAGAAAAAATTAGTATTGTTATTAAAATACCATATCATACAAAAATATATTATAAATAGTAAGTTCTTATAGTTTAGTTTTAGATTGAAATAGAAAATATAACAATATTATATTTGACCAATGAATTTCTCTTTTAACATTAAAATAATTTCGACACCAATAATTATAATTGTATGAAAAATCAATTTTCACACAAGATAATTTTTGAATATTAAATTATATAAATCTTATCATCAACACCTAGTTGAAGTCTTGTTAGAGTGTAAAATTTGAAAGGGTTTAATAGTACACAACCTTATTAAATAATTTAATAAAGAGATTGCATCTGATAGATTCACGTGTAATATGTTATGAAATTATACATTTTCTTTATACATTATTTAACTTAATTAATTGTTTCAATCATATTAATTTGTATGCACATTAAAAAGTTTTATTATATTTTTTATAATTATATAATTAGTTATAATTATTTTAGAATAATCATAACACAATTTGACTTCAAGATAATAACAACAAGATTGTCAAAAAACCAAATATTAGGCTCAATTGATGTTAATGAATTCCTAATGTGATAAGGTTTTAAATTGTGGGTATAATATAATTATAATATATACTTAAATTATGTTCGCAATTCAAAATTTTAGAGTCTAAATATTAAAATTCTAATTCAACAAAATTTAAAATGATATAAATTACTAAAATTTTATATTTAAAAAATTCAAAGTTAACTCTAATTTTGGTTCGGTTGGAACAAACGAACTTATGATTTAACAAGATATAAATATAAGCCGTCATAATATATAATTATAAATTTTCAAAAATTAATTTTAAAAAAAATTAAATCAAGAAAAATAATAATAATAAATAATATCCAAAAAACTCTTAAATAACTCATAATTTATAAAATGATTGAAGGTAAAAGTGCAATATTTTATATTAAATTAATATGTCATTTTTCTTGAATTAATTATCTTTATTAGTTTACAATTTATTATTTGAAAAAGGTCTCTCGACTAGTAAAAGTTAAGGTTAAGTATTACCGAACTTTTCCAAATTTTAAGTATTAGTAGGATTTTTATTAGGTTTTATACTTTTATTAATGTTGATATTGTGAGTTTATATTTTATTAGTATTCTTAGATTCGGAGCAATAAAAGTACATCTAAATGACTAAAGACTCATTATAATTATTAATCTTTTATAATTTAGTATGATGATGCTTGAATATTATATTATGTTAGAGATTTTTTTCTTTTCAACTTTTACCAATTGTTTTTTTGTGTGTGGTTGATCTTAGGGTATGTTTAGTTGAGCGTGTGATTTTTAATATATTATAATATAATGTGATGATTTATAAAGAAATAGAATATAAATGTATGTAATGTTATAAAACTAACAAAAGGGATAAAAGGGTTTCTAATGTAATACAGTGAAATGTTGTTTGAATGATGATTTATAATGTAATACAGTAAAAAGTTGTTTATCATTTTTACTGTTTATGATGAAATGAGATGTAATATAAAACTTTCTTCTTTTATCTTATTTTATTTTACTTCGTTATAAACTATTCTCTCAAACGATAAAATAATATTACATTTCATTAATAAACCCCCAATCAAACATAGCCTTAATCACATGCAACCCAACATTGAGTAAAAAATTTTAGAAACAAGAAAAAAAATCAATTTAAAGGGATTAATATAAACTTTGAAATTATTAAAAATTTAAAAAAAATTAGATTAAAAATGGGAAATTAAAAAGCCATAAAAATTTACCAAAACATCCGCTTAGTTTCCCGGGGTTTATTCACTGCCACATTTAACAGATAACTATCTTCTTGTATTGATTACCCCAAATTACCCCTAAATTCTAATACATGAATCCTGAAAGGGCAAGGCTAATTTTGGAAGATTGACCACAACTTTTAGCGACCTTCGAGTTCATCAAGAAGAAGAAAGTCAGAAACGGAACCGAAGCGCGCGAAATTTCAGAATTCCTAAGAAGCATTGCAAGGAAATGTAATTCATTTCCAATTTCATGATTGACCTTTCACCTGAAACTCTATATATATTACATAGACACAATGCTTTTTAATGTTTCTCTCGAGTTGGTGTCATTTTCTTCTTCTTCATTTTTTGATCTTTGAAACTGCTAAAAGCTCTTCCTTTTTTGGGAGCTTTGATGGTGCTAAATTTGGAAGCCTTAAAAAGAGAAAAGATTTCTAGTTTTTCTGTTTTCTTACTTGGATCATACCTGCCCATTTCTTCAGGTTTCTTTCTTTCTGTAAATTTGTTGGCTTTTTCTGGTTCTGCCGGTTGCAGCTGTTCGATCTGTTGCATATTCTGTGTGTTTCTGATATACCCTTTTTCCTGAAGAAATTAATAGAGCTGAAACCATTATCTTTTTCTCTGGAGATTTTTTCAGAGAGAGTTTGGAGATCAAGATGTTTAGCGGGTTCAGCAAGCATAAATTTTACACGAAATGGTAGTTGCACCACCGATTTTGTTTACATCTGTTGTTTATATTATCAAATTTTTTAGTGGTTTTGAGATTCTCTGTATGGTTTTGTTCAGCAAGTCATCTATGAAGACGATGAAGTGCCGGATGGAGGTTTTGAAGAGAAAGAAGAACACGGTGGCAAAGTATTTGAAGAATGATATGGCTGATCTTATCAGGAACGGCTTTGATTATAATGCTTATTGTCGGGTACCTTCCGTTTCTGAAAAAACTTTGAGAAGAATCTGATATAGCTTTTGTTCATGGAGTCCTGGAATTGTTAAGACGAGGATCTGTTCATTGGTTCTGAATGTTGTTGCAGGCTGAAGGTCTCATGGTTGAGCTAAAAATTATAGAGGCTTACGATTTCATTGAGAAGTTCTGTGGTTGCATATCAAACAATCTCTCAGCTATGGATAATCAGGGGTATTTTGATGCACTTACACTAAATGTCTTAGCAGATCCTGAAGCAGTTGAAAGCTTACATTTTTGTTTTTCTTTTGCCAGAGAATGTCCTGAGGAGTGTAAAGAAGCTGTACAATCTCTGATATATGCTACAGCAAGGGTTCCTGAATTCCCGGAGCTGAAGAACCTTCGTACATTGTTCAATGACAGATACGGAACTTCAGAGAAATTGGTCAACAAAGAGGTTTGCTTCCAAGTTCCTATCATTAGACAAAATTAAACTTTGGTGTTAATGTTTTGATTTTTCCAATGCTGGTTTCAGTTTATGGAGAAGTTAAACCCAAAATCTGCTACAAAAGACATGAAGTTTCAGTTAATGCACGATATAGCACAAGAATTCTCCATAGAATGGAATCCAAAGTCTTTGGAACAGGAACTCTTTAAAGCACCCCTCCTCACTCGATCGAACACAGATCAAGAGGTGAAAGACTTGTACTTTCTGATCATTCTGCATGCTTATGACTGCATTTACCTTTGGATGATTCTGTTGCAGGACCTCCATGAGCATGAGTCTCCAGAGAGCGGACACAAGTTGGACGAGAACCCCAAAATGGAGATCCAAAAAGGGACAAAGGAGGGTGAAGAACATGAACATAAACTGACCAAAATCAGGAACGAATCTTTCTCAAGAAGATATGGTCTCGACTTCAAGTCCAGAGTGGAGAAAGTGAAAGAGCTTTTTCTGTCGAAAAGAAATGAAACTGAAGCACCATCTGGTGCAAGAACCGGTGAAGATTATACTACTTCAGGTTCATTATCTAGTCTAAAGACAGAAGCTGAAAGTGCAGAACCTGACGTCGAAGAGTCCCTGAAACCGAGCAGCAGCAATGGAGAAATGCAGCAGGATGATTCAGACGTTGAATCTAAGCCAAAACCGAGATCAGTTCGAAGGAGACCGTCGAATTTAAGCAAGTACCAAGCCCTGGAAGAAACTTTCAGTGTTGAGAGTCCATTGAAACGGGCCTCAGCAACTGAAAACTCGAATGATGTTGAGAAACCATTGAAGCCGCCATTGAAACGTGCCTCAGGACCTGAAAACCCTAATGGGGTGTGTGGAACGAGGAGTCCTAGAGCCACGAAATCAGATACGTTCGAGCCTGAACAGAGGAAAACGCATGCAAGAGCTGCTTCAGACATGACTAGACGTTACGTTCACCCGAATCTGCCGGATTGTGATGAATTGGCAGACCGAATTTCATTTCTCAAGGGAATATGAACGGAGATTGAAATTAGATCCTTAGAAAGCTTTTTTATTTTTTTTAAATTTCTTGATCTCAACTTTTTTAATTATTATTATTATTATTGTTGTTATTATTATTAGTTTTCTATTTTTTATCAAATTATAAACTTAATTTGTATAAAATTAAAAATGTAAATTCTAAATTTGTATAAGAATATTTAACGAAATACTAATATTTTTTAAAATCGTGTCTTTATAAATTATTTTACACAACAACAGTTAATACTAAACATCTAATTTTACCAAACATTATTAATAAACAGTCAATATTATCTGCTTATCAAATCAACTGATATAATCAGCTATCAGCTAACCACCGATAGAATTAAATATCAGTTAATGGAATATACTGTTTGTCAAAAATGGCCAATTTATAATTAAATTTAAAGCTAAACTTGACAATTCGAGCAATCAGGTTAGGTCGGATATAAAAATAAAAAAATTAAATTTTAAAACGAGGTTAAATTTTACTTAAATTTTAAAAAATAAAAAATTAAAAGATTTACAAAATTTAAAAAAAAATTAATTTAGACTCCAACCAGAGTCAAAGTTAACGCAATGTTTGGTTAGCGCCTTCAGGGGTGAAGACGGATTAAAAGGACACAAAAATTTTATGTTTCGTAGTGTTTACTTACCGTCCGCACCCATTTTTGTTTTGTTTTCAGATAATAAAGATATAAATTTTTGTTCCTTCTAAAACTGTGGTACAAGAATTCTTGTCATAAAAAAATTAAACTTTAGATCCAGGCTAAATTTTTCTTAAATTTTAAAAATAAAAATAAAAAGATATTAAAAATTTTAAAAAAATTTTAATTTAGACACCATCCACAGTCAAAGCTAAACTCGATAGTTTAAGCGGTCGGCTCGGGCCGAACAAAGGCATAAAGTGGTTCCGTTTACAGCCCACGCCAGCGGTGAACGGAATCACTTGCAGTGACCGAAAAGTAGATCCAAACAAAGTGGTCGGTCCCAAACCACTTTAAAGTACAAGCAATATCTGAAAAAAGAAGGGCCTAATATTCTCTTTAAAAAAATCAAAGTAGCCCCAAAATACTTTTATGGACGTTAATTTTGGCTTATTATAGTCTGATTTTAGTTCGAATTGACCTGGCTATAGGGTCTGATCGGACCGAGCACGATCTGCTCACGACCTAATTGTTACTTCAAAAACGACGTTTTTTGTATGATTTGATTTAATTCAAAGTCTAATTTTAGGTTGCATTAAAAAAATTTAAAATAAAATGATATTATTTTTTAATTTTAAATTGAAAAAAATCAAATCAAGATCTTGAACTTGAACTTAAAATTAAACTCAAACTCGATCCCATATTTATATTTATTCCTATAATTATTCTCTAATTAAACTTTTAAAAACAATAATTGAAAGAAGATCAATTTTAATTTTCTAATATATATATATATTATAATTTTTGAATACATGTAATATTTGTATTTAAATATGTTTGAGTTAAAATTTAAATAATATTATACATGTATGTAATCATCCATATAAATATACATTAAACTATATTTATATAAAAATTTAAATTTAAGTATGCATGAAAAAAGTTGTCTCAGTATAATTAACATTAAAATTAAGTCTTACGTAATAAATTAATACGTAAATTTAGATTAATTTAATTTAATTAATTTTCAATGCTTGTTTAATTAAGCTGCCGTAAGTAATTAAATTAAAAATATTAAATTTATATCTAAATATAAATTCAATCAAATTCTAATTTGATTATAAATTAATTTACTAGTTTTAATTAAAATCACAATTACATAAATTATATTAAGATCCTAATAAAAAGGATACCTCAAAATTGGATTTAAATATTTAAATTAAATTAAATTCAATTTACTAATTTTATTCTTATTTTAAAATTTTAAAATTTATAATATTTTAATATCAATTAAATATTTTCAACCGTAGCCGTACCTAAAGCATAAGGAATGAACACGTAAGCGAAGTAGATGTTTTATGCTTTAGTGTTTAGATTTCAAATAAAAAATAATTAAAATATTGAATAAGAATAATTAGAACTTTGACTTTTAAAGTTTTTACTGTTGACTATGGGATCCATCGAAGATTTTGTAATATCTAATAATTTAAAATTCCGTATCAGACAAAACTTACCCAATCCCCATGTATCCCATAAAACGACAGCCAAAACCCCCCGAAACGACACGCCCCCTTCTCTACGCTACTCTCGAGTCCTCTCCACTTTCTCGACCTCCAACCAAACACGCAACTCTCTGTCACTTACACACAGAGAACGCTGAAGAATTTCATTAGCGATCGCTCACTTTAGAGGGCTGATCGATTATCGGATCAACCATGGGCTGCACTCAGTCCAAGATCGAGAACGAGGAAGCGGTTGCGCGATGCAAGGACCGGAAGCTTTTCATGAAAGAGGCGGTCGCCGCCCGAAACGCCTTCGCTGCCGCGCACTCCTCCTACGGCATGTCGTTGAAGTACACCGGCGCTGCTCTCAGCGACTACGCCCAGCACGAGGTGCCTCATCAGCACCACTTGTCGTCTTCCTCGGCGCCCGCCGCGGAGTCAACCAATTTACAGCCGCCTTCGGCGGCGCGGGTGGTGGCGCATGTGCCGACACAGGACGCCTTAGACGAGCTCAAGCCGCCTCCGCCTTTTGCGTTCAGTCCGTTGCAACGCGCCGCCACCATGCCGGAGATTAAGATCCAGAAGCTGCAGGAGGCTCGGATGCCCGCGGGGCCGACGATTGTGGAGGAAGAAGATGGGGTGGAGCTTGAACTTCATGACGATGAGAGATTGGTGAGAAAGCGAAGTAATAATAGTGATAAGAGTAAAAGAGGAGAGAAAGTTCAACAGAGAAAAAGAGATGATGACGACGTTGCAGCAATGTCGAATCCACCAGCACAGATGATGCATCAGGATTCCACGTGGGATTACTTCTTCCCACCGGCGGACAGCATTCCAGGGCCGACACTGACGCCGGTCGAGGAGGAGGAGGAGGTAAATAAGGCTGCCGCCGAGGCGGAGAAAGCAAAGAGGACGGAAGAGAAGGTCGTGGAGGAGGAGGATGAGGTGGTGACACGGCCGCCTGTCATGGTAGAGGAGGAGTCGTTAGAGGTGCAGGTGCCGGTGGTATCGGAAAAGAAGTTGGTGACGAGGATGGGAGGAGAAGGAGCGGGGAGGAGGATGGGGAAAGGCGTGAACTTGATTAAATTGTTTTCTGATCTTGATGATCATTTCTTGAAGGCTTCTGAGAGTGCTCATGAGGTTTCCAAGATGTTGGAGGCCACTCGTTTGCATTATCACTCCAATTATGCTGATAATCGAGGTAATGGGTTTCTATTATTGGCTTTCTTTAGTTCGCTTGTTGGTAAAGATGGAACTTTTTTCTCGTTTTCTGGCATTCAGTGGCTGAATTGTTTGAAGCTAAGCTAAAATTTTTTCCTCATGCCGACTAGTTTGATTAATTGCCTGGATGGCTGAATCCTTGATTCAGGTTGTTTATTGAATTGTTGTAGATATGGTATAAAATATTTTACAGGTTGCTGTAATTATATTGTAGAAAGAGAGTCCGTTTTAAAGTTATTGGCTTTGATACTTCACATATGATTTTCTCGTAAACAATAGTATATCTGCTTGTTTTATGCCTTTGGAATTTGTTGTTTGAAATATTCTTTTGAAAAGTTTTCTGATTGAGAATAAAATGGATATGTTTCTTTTCGTTTATGTTTATGGTTAGAATTCTAGCAGTCTATGATTATTCTTCCGTTGATGATTATATGGTGCTGCTGTCCATGTTGTAGGACATATTGATCACTCTGCAAGAGTGATGCGTGTTATTACGTGGAATCGATCATTCAAAGGAATTCCAAATATTGATGAGGGGAAGGATGAGTTTGATTCGGAAGAGCATGAAACTCATGCCACTGTGTTGGATAAGATGCTGGCTTGGGAAAAGAAGCTTTATGATGAAGTGAAGGTCTGTCAAAATATCTCCATAGGTGTTGTGTTTGTATCCTCTATTTTTTGTACCCTTTTCATATGCACAACTAAAACTATATTTAAATCCTCATGTAAACATTTTGTATTTTTGGGTGTTGATGTGCAATTTCCAATAAGAAAGTTGATTATTTGACTTCATATGATCTCTCTGCTTGGAATAGTTTTTATGCTGTTTATATGTTGTGTTTATGGTTAACATTTATATTGCACCCTTAGGATATTGCCGATCCTTTTGATTGTCTTGACTAATGAGGTTCTATCGTCCTCAGTTTCTCTGAGTAGCTGTAGACATTCTATCCAGGTTAATATTTATAATTTATTTGACCTCATTACAAACTAAGTGCCATGTTTTCTATTAATTTATTTTTAATATATTTGTTCTTTTATGTGTCAAAGGTGTTCGTCACAATGTCTTCTTATTGCCTGAGCTATGAGGAACTTACATATTTTTTTGCTGCTGGACAGGCTGGTGAAATCATGAAATATGAGTATCAAAAGAAGGTTACTTCACTCAATAAGCAAAAGCGAGGTAGTAATTCTGATTCACTGGAGAAACTAAAAGCAACAGTAAGCCATCTGCATACAAGATATATTGTAGACATGCAATCAATGGATTCAACAGTTTCAGAGATTAATAGATTACGGGATGAGCGGTTATATCCAAAACTTGTACACCTTGTTGATGGGTAAGTTGCCTGTAGAAAGAAAAATACAAAAGCATTTATTTGGAGCCATATCTCTTCAAGGTGAACATGTCATGGGACGTTGTTTCACTGATTTAACAAACTTTTCCTATCTGATGTGTTTCCAAAGAATAATTTCTTATCATAATTTGCATCTTAGAAATGGTATGTGAATTCAGGAAATTCAATTTAGTGATAATTTGAGGAATTCAGCGTGTATCATTACTTAAGTAAGGTCCAGGTGAAAGGGCTTATTGTGCCATCTCTGTGTTAGGCTTCAGGAAGTCCTGTTCTAAATCCTGGACTGCAACACAGTGCTTCTGTTGTGTGATATTCTGTATCTTAATATTTTTATGGTATTCTGTTTGATATTGCCCAATATTAAGATACACAGATGTTCCTTCAGGATCTATGAAGCAACTGAATCCATTGAACTGCATTATTCTAGTGTTGCCTTTATCAATGTACATGGAGGTGTTTCTTATGAGCTAAATCAAAGTATTTGATGTGCTACATCTGTTGGACTTTAAGCACTGAAAAGACGTCTGAATTGGACAATAAAATGTTTGATTGGCTTGAATCGTGTTTAGTGCTTATCGTTATTTTCTAAATGCCCTATGGCACACTGCTGACGATCAATGCTTGATTGCAGGATGGCCACCATGTGGGAAACCATGCGATCTCATCATGAAGCACAGTTCAAGATTGCAAACGCTTTGAGAGCTGTGGACATTTTGCCTTCCTCTAAAGAAAGTACTGAGCATCTTCATCGTTGTACTTATCAGCTGGTTGGTATTGTTGAAGATTGGCATGTTCACTTTTGTCAGTTTGTTGACCATCAGAAACAGTACATAAAAGCACTAAAAAATTGGTTGAAGCTGAATCTTGTCCCCATTGAGAGCAGCTTGAAGGAAAAGGTTTCTTCTCCTCCCAGAGTCCAGAAACCCCCAATACAGGAGCTTCTCTTTGCTTGGGATGATTATTTGGACAAACTTCCAGATGAAGTTGCAAGAAGTGCTATAAAGAATTTTGCTGCTGTTGTACATACCATCCTCCAACATCAAGAAGAAGAGTTGAAATTGAAAAAGAAATGTGAAGAAACGCGGGAGGAGCTTTCCCAGAAAACGAGGAAATTTGAGGACTGGTATAGTAAGTACACGCAGACCAGAACACCTGATGAGTTGGATCCTCATATGGCAGAAGGCAACACCTACAAGGATGCTGTTGCAGAGAGACAGTTTGTTGTGGATGCGATGAAGAAGCGATTGGAAGATGAAGAAGAAGCCTATCAGAAGCATTGCCTTCAGGTGAGGGAGAAATCCTTGGTGAGTCTTAAAACTCGCCTGCCTGAGCTCTTTAGAGCTATGTCCGATATAGCTGCTCATTTTTCTCATTTATATAAGACCTTGAGGTCCACATCACAGCGCAGAAATCCAAATTCATCCTAAGGGGAATTTTATGGGTTGTACAATTTGTTTATATATCACTTAAATGAGTGAGCCTTGTTAAAATGACAATTTAGTTGTACAATGTATCATATCACTTTCAGTGCATTTGATACAATACAGGTTTGATTATGTATCTTTATGATCATTTGATTCTTTTAGTTTCATGGTAAGGGATTTTGTTAGTTCATGTCTGTTTCATAAAAGTGATTACCTTTTTTTGCTTCAATTGAACAGTTGATTTAAAGTTCGTTCAAGAAAGTCTTTAGTTAAAAGTCATTACTAGATGCTTCAGCAGTATTTTTCTGAGCTGAGAATTGACACGATGGCCCTCTGAGAATAGGCCATTTAGTCACTTATTGCTTGCTGTTTTCTTTTTCTTCTTCTTGATTACACTTTGCAGATGGTTTTGCTCACACTTAATGATAGCTTTCTTTCGGGACAAAAGTCGACTTATTAGATTGTTTGCTACTCAAGGAGAAGATTATGAATATAGAATGTGTTTGTGATAAGTTGGAAGACCAAAACATTTCCATCAACAGTGGTGATTGCTACCTTCTGTTTATAAAGGGGCTGTGGAGCTCTTCTTTCCGATGGTTGTAAAAATCCAGCTGATATGTGGACAGATTGGATAGATAATTTCTTTCTTCCTTTGCCAAGAAGAAAATGACAGTGAAGGAGAAAATAGAAGGCAAGACCTTCCACGGGAAAGAGAGTATCAAGAGTGATTTTGTTTATGAACTTCCAATGATTTTCCTTTCTCGTGAATCGATTGCTTTACAGAGTTGTTCACTTCATTTGTTTTGCTGGAAGGAAGGAATTATCATACTCACTCACCCAGAGCAGCATGGAAATGTTGTATTTCTAGTTTTTGTTTCACTGTTTACTTTCGCTCCGGCAGGCTTTGGAAGACAAGCTCTTGCCTGTCACTTGGCTGCAGATTTGTAGAAACAAGAAAACAATCGAGACTTGCATATCTCAATCCTCAAAACAAGCACAAATGTATGGTAAAAACGTATGCCTGTGATGGTCAAAAGGTATGCCTGTGTTTTGTGTTCTCTTGTGAGTATGGTTCTGCTACTGCTAAATGTTTAGACTGAGGTAGGATTGTAAATAGATAGCTTTAGGTAAGAACATAGATAGCCTATTCAATCTCGTGGCTAGAAGCGATAGTGATTGACATACTGCCATCTTAAATGAATTCACAGTTTATTTACCTATTTCATAGAAAAGATCATTGACATTCTGTCCTATTTTTGCTGATGTTTCTGTGAAGAACATTCCGTTCTCTTGTGCATATCGTCCACCCCCATGCTGGTGGATGAAAAACATCTTTAAGTAAGGAAGAAGAGTTTTTATCATTAAAAGACAGCCAGCTACAAAAATTTGAAGTTCTTGGGCACAATTCACTGTTATTAGCAAGCCAGAAGCAAAAAAAAAAATATACACATCAGTATCAGACTGGTTGTCTTGTGACTTGTCAGATTGTTTCATGCCATTACCAGATTAGGATTACTAAGCATATGCAGGAGAAGATATTAATCTCTCAGTCAAGATTTAGAATAAAAACATCATCCTGACAAAACTTAAGACCAAACTGGTTTTCCCAGTTCCCATATCCCCCAGAATCACCTGCAACACGTAATCAGGTATGTCAAGAACAAAGGGTTATAAAAAGTTTCCATATTTGCATTATTTACATGAACATTTTCTTCATCTAGCCATAAGTTCGGAGTAACTTCATAGTGAAGAACTCCATTTTTGGCAGTAGTAAAGAAGTAAGCATAAAATGCTGGAAGATGGTGATAATGTCCTATTCGATCAATGACATGAACAAAAAAGATCAGTTGCGAGAAAAAGAACAAGCATACAAGGTAAGGCATACCCACCAGCTTGGCTTGTATGATCCTGTTCCCAGGTCCTGCCATTGCTAAACATGTTGGTGTTGATCAAATTCCACAATTTTAGTTGTGCTTGTGAAATTGCGAGTGATCCTGAAAAGAGAATTTGGTGAAAATTGAAGGGAAAATAAAAAAGTTTTTTTTCACAATTCACTGCAAGAGATGGATCAGATAGAACGGTTGTTTTAGTCTATGTTTATGTTCATAGCTGTCTTCTTCTTTCTCCTTGCTTCCCCTACTTATGAGTCAAAACTGGTTTGGCTTGTAAACTTTTTGTTTGTTTGTAAAGGAAGGGTTGTTCTAAGAATAATTTTATGCTGTAATTTTTAAAATTATATACTTAAAAACATTTTTTCAAGAGTTAATTAATAATTATGATTTATAAGATATCTTATCTTCTCATTCTTATTCAATTTAAGTCAAAGAGGACAAATTAGAAAGTGATTATTTTTTAATAATTTTTAAATTTTAGTGTTTCATTTAATTGCCCAAATTGAAGAAGCTCAGTAGTATACAATCGTACATGCTGTTGTAATTATTATCCTATTAGATCATTACATATGGTATAAGATTGTCAAAAGCTTATGTTTGCTGACATATTTTACTTTGATCAGTCATTTTCATTATTGAACCAACCCCACAATTCATTGTAACACCTTTAACAAACCTATATCATCATGAGTTGTTTTGTTTGTATATAATATAAGAGGTATGCCCATTCTTTAATCCAAAGGCACAAAGTGCATTGGGACAAAGAGATTACTAACTTGTCTAATCAATCTCTTGCTTGGATAAATAAGCAAGGTGTTGACAAATAATTAGATAATTAAATAAATTATTAATTAGAAGCTAAAGGGAAAGATTTGAGACTTAGCCTCTCTTGGGTTTGATTTATACCAGTAATATTTTTTTCTGTAAATTTTTTCTGAAAAGAACTTTTTTAAGAAGCCAGTTGACTGTTTAATTGTCATTTAAAAAAGTACTTTTTTGAAAGAATTTCATACAGTAAACTGTTTGGTAATATAAAAATAAAAAATATTTTTAATTTTAACTATATTTTATTTTTTAATAAAAATTATTTATGCATCTAAATATTGTTTAAGGTATATTAAACAATATGCAAAACACATATAATCTTAAACTATATGAAACATAAATAAATATATATATAACCAAATCTTTTATATAGATTACAACATAAGTAAAACTAATATAAAAATAAACATTAAAAAATATACAAAAATTCAAATGATATTATATAACTCCCGAAATAAACGTGAAGATGAGTTTGTGGATATTGTGAAAATTATGTATATAACATAAGCAAAAAAAGGAACTAAAAAATAGAAAAAGTCATTTGAGAGGCTTTTTTGAAAAGTTTCAAATTTAAGCTTCTTAAAAAATTACATTCGTGACGAAGAAAAGTATTTATTAACATCTCAAAAGCCAATCCAAATAAACACTTAATAATAGATCAAATTTATGAAAAAATGACCAAATAATTATACAAGAGCGAAAATGATTTCGTGCAACACATCGCAGAAAGAATCCCAATAGAAATGACCTTGTCATCATACGTGTAGGACGCGTTGATTGTTAAAGACCGATCCAATCATGCTCCGTAACCAACAATTATCTATTTAATGACGATTTGCTCAAATATATGTCCATCTTCCAAAGTCTCAAATTTTTGTAAAAAAATAAAAGGAAGATTGATAATCCTTTAGGCGTTGTACTTATTTGAATCACTTTTTTTTTTTACTTTACTTTTTAATAAAATAATTAATAACTAAAGGACAATGATATAATAACATTACCAACAAAAAAGTAAAAAAAATCCACTCATATATTGTCTCTGTACTTAGTACTTACGCTAATCATAGGACCCAACAAGAAAACTTGTTCAGAACGCTGCCAACACCTAGGAAGCCTCCTCATCAACTTCTTCTACTCCAAAACAAAAGGAAACAACCTCAGTCGAGTCAGTTTCCACAAAGCCTTCCATGGCTCCCTCCAAGACCGACTCTGAACCATCACAAAGTCACTACTACACCCCCATGCTATGCTCCCATCATCATCAAACCCACCTCGTCATACCCTTTTGCCTCCCGGAAAACCTCCGTCTACGGTGGCGAACAATCATCTTCACCCTCCTCCTCCTCCTCCTCCTCACCGCCCTCGTCTACTTCTTCTGGCCGTCTGAACCCACCCTCAAGATCGTGCGGCTGAAACTAAAAAAGATACATGTTCACACGCGGCCTTTCATATACATTGACATCTCCTTACACGCTACCATCATGGTACGTAACGTGGACGCCTACTCCATGGACTTCACAAGCATTTACGTTAGGATCAAGTACAGAGGCAAGAGGCTGGGGTACGTGAAGGCGCACGGAGGGCACGTGAAGGCTCTAACGTCTTCTTACGTGGAAGCTGAGCTGGAGCTTACTCGGGTCAGGATTCTGTCTGACGTGGTGTATTTGCTTGAAGACTTGTCTAAGGGTAGGATTCCATTTCATACTGAGACTGAAGTCACTGGTACGCTAGGCTTCTTGTTGTTTGGCCTTCCTTTAAAGGTAACACAAAAACTTATCTTTTTTTTTATAATTTTCCGAGCTACCGGATTTCAATTACGAGAAGGCACCTTTAAATTATGCACACCTAGATTATTTTTTAATAACCTAAAATGACGTAAAATTGATACGACAAAAGTAGGCACTGCAATAAGTCGAGCCCGACTCAGGCCTGCTGTAATGAACCTGGGCTGGAGGCAGTGATGGCTTGAACTTGATCCGGCCCAAATTGGCCCGACTCAGGGCTGCTGTAATGAACCTGGGCTGGAGGCAGTGATGGCTTGAGCTTGATCCGGCCCAAATTGTTTTCTAAGTTGAAATGTCAAAATGACACCATTTAACCATTACTTGTGGGCCTTGGGCCTTAAAATTTAAAAAAATTTAAAATCTGGTCAACCCGAGCTTAGCTCATTATTGTCATTTTTATAACAGATTTAAGGTTTAATCGATATTTTATCGTCGTAAGATTGAATAAAATTTAAAATGTTAAAATATGATTAAACGAGATTACTTTTACTATAAAATTTAAAGTTTAATTAAAAAATATTCTTAAATAAAAATTAATTGATTTACAAAACTAACAGATTAATTAATAGATTAGTCCATTTTTAACAATAAAGGCATCGAAGTAAATCAAATATGAAAATAATAAGATGAGAAGTTAATCGATTCAAAATTTGAAGTTTTCACGGTTGAATAGACCGGAAGTCCTATTATGAGGAGTTAGATGACAGAATCTGCATAAACTAAGCTTCCTCCAACCAAGTCCTTCAGAAATTGTGATAAATTTACTGAACCTGGGAAGACATTGGCATTAGGAACACCTTGTCTGTACTTGTTCAATCCTGATTGATATGCTTGCTTAGCTAGAACCAAATTGTAATGATGCTCTAGATTAATGTTTCAATTTGTGATTCTGAAACAGACAAAATTGTTATGTGAGGTTGTGATAAACACGACAAATCAGACAATTGAACGTCAGAATTGTTACACTAAGGTATGCAGCCATTTAATTGGTTTTGTTCTTGTTACTGCTCTTCTTGTCATCTGCTAAAATGAGTATAGGACTGGTTTAGATATTCCATAAATCAAGTTCAGGAAAATTCAGATCATGGATCAGCCCCTGAATTAATCTCTGAAAGTCCTGATTGGTTTGGTTTCTCTTCTATTTCCAGCTACTGGAAAACCTGGAAGATAGCTGTGTTGTTATGAAGTTAACAGAAAATGAATGATTGAGGGGTTTAGTTCTCATCAAATCACAAATTATTGACTGAATAAGAAACATGCTTTGATCTTGTCAGCTTAAATTGTATCCAATAAACAGCATTGAACTTGCAGAGCTTGGTGCGAGATGCAGCAGAAGCTAAAAGATTCAGATGGTGTCCCTATATTGAGAGGTCTGTGTATTGAAGAGTTGGGAACATTTATGATATGCCCTTTACAATAACGATCAGAACATGCCTGTTTCTTCCTTCCAATCTTTGTAACCATGTAATCAGATTCCTGAGAGTGAATATAAAGATTGGTGTCTGTAGATTTTGGAGTGGCAGAAATACCAGAAGTTACAATCAACTTGATCATGTGGGGTAAGTTGATGAACTAACTCCTGATTGTCCCTCTCAATACATCTGGTTTTTCATGCTGTTCTGTGAAGAGGGTGGTCTAATGGCTGAAGAGATCGGTGAAAATTAAGTAGTAAAAGTAGAAATTATTATGTTTCAAAGGCTCTTTTAGTTTGGATTCTTGTAAATGATGTTCCTAAACATTCAGATAATGATGATGAAAAGCTCTTTGGCCTTTCTTGGTTGCTCTAAAGATCAATCTGCAGACACAGTTCAGAGATGATCTCATATGCAGAGGAATTCAAAATGAGACTGCTCTTTGTGCTTTGTTGTTGAGGTACAGCAGAGGAATCTCTTAACTGGCTGGTTTGCTTCAGTTGTGTCAACCATGGAAATGTAATAGTGAAGCAATTCTTGGCCAAGTCCACTGAGAAAATGAAGCAAAAGGGTCTTGAAAAACCTTGTTTCTGCTTAAACCGCCTCCTTTTGCACCAACATGTGCTGTCAAATTTAAATAATGAATAGGAAGTTGAATCGGTAAGATGAGAAGTTTAAGGTTTAAAGGATTAATCGGTATTAGATCGTCATAAAATCGGTTAAAGATT
This sequence comes from Erythroxylum shatona, assembly GCA_027568895.1. Lineage (NCBI taxonomy): Eukaryota > Viridiplantae > Streptophyta > Magnoliopsida > Malpighiales > Erythroxylaceae > Erythroxylum > Erythroxylum shatona. The sequence goes on along the minus strand of JAOSBK010000005.1, from coordinate 2,765,851 downwards.
GAATAACATTAAAGAATTTAAAATATGATTAATAGATATTGTTTTTATTTATCAAATAATTTGAAGTTTAATTTAAAAGGATTATTAAATAAAAATTAGTCAATTTATTTTAATTTATAAAAATTTATCAATTTAAGAAAAATGATCAATTAATTAATAAACTAATCAATTTTTAACAATAATATTTATTGAGGTAAATCGAACTGAAAAATTGAAAGGTTCAAAATTTTTATGGTTGAACCGCCTATTTAGCTTTTAAAATCATTAGTCAAATTAACGTTATTTAGTTCCAACTTGAACCGATCAAATTTGGTCACTCGTTACTATCACTACTAATTAGACAAGATTGGTTTTAATGTTCTAGAAAATTTATTTTTTATTACTTTTAAAAAATAACGATAAAATACATACATTATGAATATCATAGTTAGCTTAATCAAATATCATTAATACAATATCTCAACTTAATTTAAGATAAAGGTATTATAGTAAACTTTGAAATTAGGCTTAGCAATTTTGGCTTGGCCCAAGTTCACCGGGCCATGGGCCTAGTTAAGGTTGAGTACGGGCCGACTCGTGATTCGAGAAGAAGAAAAAAACGGCATTGTTTTGTAAACCTTTTTATAACAAAAATAAGAATGGGTTGGGCCGGTTAGCTCTGACTTGTTGAGCCACGGGCCATTCATTGAGGGGCCAGCCCAGGAGTTTTTAATAATCTCGAGGGTCTCATATTCTAGCACGGCCCATTGACATCTCTATTTAAAATAACCGATAAAGTTATTTTAATTTAAGATAAAAGATATTATAGTGAATTTAAGAACCGTCCAGATTTATGCTCAATATAATACCTTCGCGCCTTGATGTTGCATGTGACAATGTCTCTGACTATATATTATTCGTGTTGACTTTCTGTACTATTACTGTATGTAACACTCTGCTTGAGCTCTCTCCTTCATTATTATCTTCGTTTTCCATGGAACTCAGCAACTGGTGCAATTCCGGCAGTTGTCGCATCGACAGCTACATGAACGGCGGCGCCTACGATCGGATTGTCTCGTTCAAGACAGGATCGAAGGTACCGAGGTGGAGATCATTTTGGAGAAGATTGATGAAGGAAAAGAAGAAGATCTTTGATTGCTGTTCGTCCACCCAAGTGCATTTGTCATATGATCCTGATGAGTATTCGCAGAATTTCGACCAAGATTCCATGTTGTCTGACCCTGATATCGTCTCCCGATCCTTCTCTGCGAGGTTTGCTGTCTCTTCTAGGATCTTTGAGAAGGATAGATTGCCGGGGTAATGCTGTTTGGTTACTAGGAAAATTGTCTTGATCGGACTATTACTCTGTTTGTTTGTTTTATATCTTCTTCTTCTTCTTCAAATATTCAAAATGGTTAGAAGTATGCATTTTACTTTCTGGGATTTCGTCTAATCCTCTTTTAGTGCCTTTGATCAAAAGTTAAGGAAGATCCACTGAGAAAAAGTTAAAAAAATAGACTTAAATTATTAAAGAAATATACATAATATCTTATGCCGCCTTTCTTTTATGTAAGAGTAAGGTTGTGTACTATCAGACCTTCCCAGATTTCACTTCATTGCGAAACTTCATGCTGGGTGTGATGATGATGATATAATATACGATGCACAAAACTCTTCACTTTGCGGGAGGCTGAGAGGGTTATAAAGAAATATACATAATATCTTATGCAGCCTTTCTTTTATGTAAGAGTAAGGTTGTGTACTATCAGACCTTCCCAGATTTCGCTTCATTGCGAAACTTTATGCTGGGTGTGATGATGATGATATAATATACGATGCACAAAACTCTTCACTTTGCAGGAGGCTGAGAGGGTTATAAAGAAATATACATAATATCTTATGCAGCCTTTCTTTTATGTAAGAGTAAGGTTGTGTA
>JAOSBK010000005.1:2744152-2754638 GCA_027568895.1 Erythroxylum shatona | reverse complement strand
GCCTTATACCTTTTAACCTTAAGTGATCTTCCCAAATTGTCCTTATACAATCTTATTCCTTCAATTTAACTAACACCCTACAATACTCTAACTTAATCTTAATCATGCTTATTCCATAAAAAAAATTCAGGGGCCAACATTTGTTAAACTTGCAATAATGTTGCCTTAACTAGGACAAAAACATAAATTAACAGCAACCTATTATGATTTTCATCCTGATCAAATGTCTAAGTTAAAGTAAGTAATCCAGCATGCAAAGTATTCACTAACACACTCGCAAAATAAATGTATACTAACCTAAAGTTATATGGAGTAGTGAATGAAAACCATCCGGAATATGACATTTTCCAATCCAAAACCAGCAATATTTGTTTTATTTGCTTCTTGGAAAATTTAGCAAAAGATAACTCGATTCTTTTTTTGGTTACAGATAGTTCCCATGCTTTTTGTTGCTTGGTGTACTCAGAAATTCTTATCTCTAGGAAAGATAGACAATAATTTCTAAGCTAGCATTTATTATGTAAAATACTTCACGCAAGGATAGGTTCTTCTTGCCTTTTCATTCTCATGAACTATGTTCTTCTAAAGCAGGGTTTTTGTCCTACTCTTCTGTTAATACTGCATAAAAAAATTGTCATTACCTTGTGCATATACGTTTGTCTGTTTAAGAGAAACTTTTTAATTAGGTATTTTTTTGGTGTTAGGGGAGTAAGAATTTCTAACAACTATGTCTTTTGTTTTTGGTTTGGTGAGTAGTGGTATAGATTAGAAAAGAACATATAGTAGTTAAGTACTTTTCATCTTCTCCAACTTGTTTGAATATTGAATGATCTAAGGCCTTTTTTCTATTATTGATTAAGCAACTAAAATTTTAAACTTGGTTGTAAGAATGCATAGTCACAATAACTCCTTTCTTACAATGCCCAATCTATGTGTTATAAAAATTTCTATCTTTGTTTATAGCATTTCATATTGGCATCCTTTTATCTTTTGATTAAGTTTCTTATATCATGTTTTAGCAGAAAGTGATCTAAAGGTCCTAGAGGACAACCTCTTAAAGGCTAGGGAAGAAAAAAATGCTCTTGAACAAGCATTGAAGGAAAAATTCAATTATATTGAAGTCTTGCAAGATAAATTGAATTGCTTACTTCAGAGTTGAAGGATAAACAAAATATTGCCCAAAATCTAAGCTCTTCTCTTGCTAAAAAGGAGATGGAAGTAAACAACTTGACTTTTACATATGAGAAAACAAAGGATGAAGAGCTAAGGAATGTGCAGAAATAAAAGAATTGGAGGAGAATCTTCATAAAAAAAGTGAAAGAACTGGAATTGAGATATTCTATGGTGGATGAATTAAATTCTATGGTGAGTTCTTTAACCATTGAGAGGGAAGAATCTCGTAGAAAATTTGATTCTCTCTTGGAGGATTACAAGAATTTGAAGTCATCCTCTGAAAAGAAGACAGTTTTAGATGCTAAACAGTTAAGAGAAAAAGAGGAGGAGCTTCACCAACTAAAGGAAAAGCTGGAGCTTGCTTTGATTGAAGCAAGCAAAAGCCAAGCAATGATTGAAGATTTAACCAATCAAAGGGAGGATTTCAGGACGAGGTTTGATATGGAATCTAGCCATGTAATGAATCTGAAGCAAAAACTTGAAACAACTAAGAAGGCTCTAGGAATGTCAAGGAATGAGGTATCTGAAATGGAAAATCAGCTAAAGCAATCAGCAAATAGATGCAAAGATCTTGAGGACGAGGTTAGCAAAGTTTATTCTGAATTTACAAAAGTTATTGGCAGATTGCAACAAAGCCTTGAGGAGGTGCAACAAAGTGGTGAAGCATTACCTGGTAGAGTAAGGATAGGGAATTCCAGAAAATAGACAATTATATTGATAAGACTCCGTAGAGCAATAGCTCCCCCAGCCAAAAGCTGTATAATGTACTGATGTCAAGAATAAAGATGATCCCCTCTTCATCATTCCTAATTAACTTATATTCCCCACCTATAGTACCCCACCTAGAGTACCCCGTACACCCTACACAATCATTCCCTTATTCTCCCTAACGGTTAAGCATGCATGCCTCACTCTCTAGCTCATCATTCATTCTCTCTCCACCTTAGCGTTCTGTTTCTTCCTCCTATGATAAACCAGTAATGGTTTCGGTCCAACCATTGGACCAAAACCTCCATGGCTAACAGTACCCCCTCTTTGGAAACAGACCTTGTCTACAAGGTCTGATTCAAGAAATTGGCCCCGAAATCAGAACAGCTGATTCAGGTAGCTTCATCAAGTCCTTTGGCAGCCCATTTAACCAACAACTGATGATAAGGAGTGGCAGGAGGGTCGAAGGACCTGGTTTGAAGAATTTTCTCTAGAATGAAACTTGGCTGTTCAGCAACCAACTTAAGAGGAAGCTTACCTGAAACTTGATGGTCTCCTGCTGCCTTCTTCAGTTGACAAATATGAAAAGTGGGATGAACCTTTGAACTCTATAGCCAGGCTAATTTGTACATCACAGGACTTATTTTCTGCAACACCCTAAATGGCCCGTAATAACGAGGAGTTAGTTTGTGATACACTCGCTGGGCAAGTGAGGTCTGTCTATATGGTCGAATCTTCAAGTAGACCCAATTGTCCACATGGAACTCAACATGTCGACGGTGTTTATTGACCTGCTTGGTCATCCTTTGCTGCGCTTTGAGCAGATTATAGCGTAGCTACCGCAATATTTCATTTTGGTCTTAATGTTCAGCTGCCACTGTAGCAATCTTAAACTCCCCAGGCAAATATTGAACAAGAGTGGGTGGTTTCCGACCATAGACTAGTTCAAAAGGAGTTGTTTGAGTAGCACTGTAAAAGTTGGTGTTGTACCAATACTCGACTCAGTGCAGCCAACGACTCCAAGCTCTAGGTTGTTCAGAAGAGAAGCATCGTAAATATGTTTCCAAACATCTATTTAAGCCATCCATTTTCGGATGGTAGGTAGTGCTCATTTTCAACTGGGTACCCCATCCTTTGAAAAATTCCAACCAGAAATTACTCATAAATAAAGGGTCCCTGTCACTAACGATAGAGTGTGGTACTTCATGAAGCCTCACAATCTCCTTAGAAAACACTTCAGCCACTGACCGTGCAGTAAAGGGATGTCGAAGACTAATGAAATGACCATACTTGCTCAAACAGTCCACCACTACCAAAACGCAATCAATTCCATGAGAACAAGGCATACTAGTGATGAAGTCCATGGATAAATCTTTCCATACTCGATTCGGTATGGGTAACGGCTGCAGTAACCCAGTGGGAGCTTGAGTGTCATATTTATTATGTTGGCATGTTTGACAATCAGCCACAAACTTCTAAATTTGTTTCATCATCCCCACCCAATGAACATTGGCTGCAACTCTTCGGTAAGTTCTATAAGCTCCTGAATGTCCTCCTTGAAGGGTGCAGTGAAACTCATGAATTAGCTTAGGAATCTAAGAAGAAGTAGCAGGTAAGCATAGTTTCCCATTAAAAAATATTATGCCATTCACAATCTTGTATTTCTTGAATTCAGTAGGGTAGTCAATAATCCTCATTTTGAGTTTCTGATAAGTATCATCTGTTGCCATCTCTTTGTCGAGGTCTTCCCATTGAGTCCAACAAGGTAAAGAAATTGCAGATAGCTCTACATCTTCTTGTTGTCTTGATAACGAGTCCGTAGTCTTGTTCAATATTCCCAGCTTGTATTCTATGTCAACCTCATACCCAATAAGTTTCACCACCCAATTTTGTTGAGCCGGAGTAGTAATTTGCTGTTGAAGTAAATGCTTCAAGCTACAATGGTTAGTGCGCACCGTAAACTTTCCCCTACTAAATATGGTCACCAATGATGGATGGCCATCACAAGAGCCATTAACTCCTTCTCATCAGCTGGTTTAGCTAAATTTCGTGGCGCCAAACTTTTGTTGTAAAAAGCAATTGGTCATCCTCCTTGCATTAAAACTGCTCCTACCCCTCCCTCGGATGCGTCATATTCTACAACAAAAGGTTGGTGAAAATCTGGCATAGCTAGTGTAGGTGCAGTGGTCAAAGCCTGCTGAAATGCAGTAAAAACTGCTTGTGCCTCAGCTGTCCACAAAAATTTTAGCGAAGACTCCTTTTTCAATAACTCGGTTAGTGGACGTGCTATGTACCCATAATTTTGTACAAACCTTCTATAATATCCTGTTAAGCCAAGAAAAGCTCTCACCCTTTTAATCGATCTAGGTTGTGGCCATGTTAGTATACTTTCCACCTTAGCTGGATCCATAGATACACCACCCAATGAGATTATGTGTCCCAAATACTCAATCTTGGTCTGCCCGAATTGACTTTTCTTCTCATTTATAGCAAATTGTTGTTCCTCCAATATCCCCAAAACAACCAACAAGTGACTCATATGTTCATTCCAATCCTTACTATAAATAAGGATGTCGTCAAAGAATACCAGTACGTACCGTCGTAAATATGGTAGGAAAAGCTCGTTCATTGTCACTTGAAATGTAACTGGGGCATTTTTTAACCCAAAGGGCATCACTTTGAACTCGTATTGACCGGAATGAGTCCTAAAGGCCATCTTAGGAATATCTTCAGCCCAAACTCTAATCTGGTGGTATCCAGATCGTAAATTGACCTTAGAATAGAGCCTAGTGCCATGTAATTCATCCAATAGCTCCTGTATCACTGGAATCAGATACTTATCCGCCACAGTTACTTTGTTCAGCTCCCGATAGTCAACACAGAATCGCCACCCTTCATCTTTCTTCCTCACTAGAAGAACGGGAGTAGAAAATGGCCCAAAACTTGGCTGAATTATTCCAGTTGCCAGTATATAGAACACTTGTCGTTTTATTTCATCTTTTTGTGTATGGTCGTAGCGATAAGGCTTCACACTCACAGCAGTAACCCCTTGCTGCAAGGGTATATTGTGGCCAATGGCGCGACTTGGAGGTAGCCCTAAAGACTCTTTAAACAGATTTGCAAACTTTTGTAGTAACTGTTGAAGGTCTATCTTCTGTTCTTCTGAACGTTCCCCTTCAGCGGAGTTGAACTCTATCAATGAAACTGGCCAAAGCACCATGTTGCAATAGTCTAACTTGATTTTTACAAAAACTGAGTTGATGCTGGGGTATTAACAAGAGAAGGGTCTCCGTCAACTTTAATTGTTCTCCCACTAAACTGAAACTCCATAGACATTCGGCTCCAATTTGCCTTAACATGCCCCAATTGTTGTAGCCACGAGATTCCCAAAATGAGGTCGACACCACCTAAAGAAAACACAAAATAGTCGACCTTAAACTTAGCACCCCCAATCTCCACTGAAACATTTCGACAAACACCCTAGGTCTCTTCTCGTCACCCATCTCCCAGTAGCACCCTAGTCTGAAATGTTGGTTCAACATTGAGTTCCATCTTCTACGCTGCCCCTTTGGTAACGAAACAGTGGCTCGCCCTACTGTCTACCATAATAATAACTTCTACCCCACAAAATATTCCTCGTAATTTTATGATTTGGTTACCACCGCACCATCCAAGAACAAAATAAGGGAGTTCTAGATTCATATATTGCTGGTCTCTCGGAAGTTCCTTCTCAGGTACTTCTTGCGGCTCCATTTCTGGCGACGCACCCTCTGCCCTTTCCTCCGACGTATCGCCGTCAGCCAAGATCACCGTATGCAGTGATGTTCCTTGACACTAGTGAAGAGGATGATAGGGTTGAAGACAACGATAGCAAAGCCCTCTTGCCCTCAGATCTTGAAACTCCTTCTGGGTGTATTTTCGGACTCCTCTGGACAAGGCTAAACCCGCATGAGCACTTGACCTAGTGCTGCTTCCTCCAAACAGAGCAAGTCTGGTTGTTCCCTTTAAGTTACTCCAAGATTGGGCCGGCCTAGCACTTGAGTGAGTAACCCTAGCGTCAAACCCACTCTTCCTTCCATCAGTAACCTGAAAAGTTTTTTGAGGCCCTTTGACCCCAATTACTAACCAAGCTTTAACACCTAATCCAAAGGCCTCTTTGTGAGAATACGGCTACGCAAACTTTTTCTTTCTCCAAAACCTCCTGTTCATGTTCGATTTCTCTGGCTAAGTTCATTGTCCGATAGAGATCCACAGCCTCATGAGAACGAATCCGTGCCCTAATCTCCTCCTTTAGTCCATTCAAAAACTAATCGATAAAGAATTCTTCCAAACATCCCCTAACTTGCACTGCCTTGGCAACGAAGTCCTAGATAAATTCATCCAATAACCCATTTTGACGAATAGCTGCTAAAGCTTCAGAAGGGTTAGTTCCTAGTGCACCCCCAAACCTAATGAGCACCTCTTTTTTTACATCTTCCCAGGTCATTAAGGGCTTCTGATCTTGTAGCCAACTTATCCAATGGAGAGCATGACCCTCCATGCACACTAAAGCCAACGTGACCTTCTTCTCTTTAGGGGTCTCTTGCACCTGAAAATACTGCTCTACATATTGGACCCAACTCATGGGGTCTACACCAGTGAAGTTCGGAAGCTCTAAACGTTTGACTGCTATCTGTACATCATCAAGAGTCACTACCCGTGCTTATGTCCTCCCAGGCATAGGGGTATTTGCCAAGCCTCCCTCTGTCATCGACGACTGCCCACCTAATGCTTCTTCCGTTACCTTTCCTTTCAACGCAGCAACTAGCATCGATTTAATCTCACTTATTTCTCCATTAAGCCCTATTAATCTTTTCTCCATCGCTCCCAAACTCCTCTCTACCACTTCCAACCTATTCTCCATTCTGGTGTTGGTCATGAGGTTCCACGCTCACCGCACCAATTTGGTATAGTAAGGATAGGGAATTCCAGAAAATAGACAATTGTATTGATAAGACTCAGTAGAGCAATAGCTCCCTCAGCCAAAAGCCGTACAATGTACTGATGTCAAGAATAAAGATGATCCCCTCTTCATCATTCCTAACTAACTTATATTCCCCACCTAGAGTACCCCACCTAGAGTACCCCGTATACCCTACACAATCATTCCCTTATTCTCCCTAACGGTTAAGCATGCATGCCTCACTCTCCAGCTCATCATTCATTCTCTCTCCACCTTAGCATTCTGTTTCTTCCTCCTATGATAAACTAGTAATGGTTTCGGTCCAACCATTGGACCGGAACCTCCATAGCTAACATTAGCCCATGAACTCCATACTGTGAAGGAGCAACTAAAGCAAACTAAAGAGGAGCTACAAGGTGTGTCCTATGAATTGGCTATGGTGACAGAAAGTCGTGATAGTTTAAAGGGGGAATTATTTAATGCCTGTAAAACGGAAAAAGTAACAGCCAAAGAGCTAGAAGACGAGAAAAAAAGTGATTTCTTCTTTAAACAAGGAACTATTGAACCTGGAGAATGATATTCTGCAGGACAAAGAGTCAAGAAAATCACTTGAAATAGGTTTGGAAGAGGCAATTAAATCACTTGATGAGATGAGCAGAAATGCATTGATACTTTCTGGAGATCTAGAAAGGGCAAATTCCCTGATATCTAACCTTGAGAACGAGAAACAAGTGCTTCTTATGTCCATTATGGATCACAAGAAGTCTTCTAAAGAGGCTAGAGAAAACTTGGAAGATGCCCATGACATCACCTTGAAGCTTGGCAAAGAAAGGGAGAAATTGGAGAGCAGAGCAAAGAAGCTTGAAGAAGAACTAGCATCTGCAAAAGGTGAGCGACTGAGGAGTTAAATAAATTCATGAAAAACTCTTGTAAATAGTCATCCATCACAAAAAGCTGAAACTGAAGATAAACAGCTCACTGTTGGTGCAAAAAGGACCACCAGGAGGAGAAAGCCTAGTTCCTAACAAAAGAGAGCACAAGACAAGTTGCAACACCGCACCAACATGGTTTTGCTTTGCATTATCATACCTAGACAGTAGTTGTTTCTTGGAAGTGGTACTTATATAAAAAGAATCCGCGAGGCATATAAAGTAGTTGAGATTATAAGTGTAATATCTAATATTAGCAATAGTGGTATGGCACTATATTTCATTCATTAGAAGTTGTTGGATGAACTTCATTTTGTATTGATAGTTTTTTTTCCTAAATTTGTGTATACCTATGATATGCAAAATGGGAAAAGCAACATGTCTATGATGTTTTGTTTTTAGATTATGCAAGCACGTAGTTTTATCACTTAATTAAGGTATAATGATTCTAATCAATTCGACCAAAATGTGAAAATGTTATGGTTATAGACTATTTAAACCTAACTCTAAATCGAACAATCCAAATTCAATTGGGACTTTTTAGAAGAGATATTAATGAATTACTATTTTTTAATTTAATTTTTAGTTTGTATTTTTAAATTAAAAATATAAAAATAATTTAATATTAATAGAAATGCAATTATATTTTTATTATTGATAACAGTTATAAACTAAATAAATTTAAAAGTAAATTATTTTTACAAGTCAACTAATTTTTATTATTGACCATAGTTATAAATTAACTAAAAATAAAAATAATTTTTGTAAATAAATAATTAAATAAATATGTAAATCTCTTATATAATATTTATTTATAAATTATGAATTATGAATTATATTTTATTAAAATAAATAATTAAATTGAATTAATTAATATTATTGATTTTTAATCATTAAAGTAAATATAAATTATTTTTTTAGAAGTTAAATAAAGAATTCATTATTGGCTTTGAAGGGCATCATAAAGAACATTACAAAATGTTTTTAAAGTCATGTTCTTATAACTCATTTTACACATAAACAACTAATACTAAACAGCTAATTTTATCAAACATCAAAATACAAACAACTAATATAATCAGTTGCTTAAATCAACTAACAGCTAATGTAATCAGCTGATTGCCAAACAGGGTCATAATAAAAAATGAGAGTGTCCTGTTTTTGTTTTTTGTTTTTTCATTTAGCCATATTAAATAAATGAGAATGTCTCATTTATTGCCCTCTCTTTCATTTTGATTAGAAGAAATAAGTGGTGCATTGGTTGGTTTTGATGACTCGCCTCTCCTTTCCTTCATGAGCTAGCTAAAATTAGGAATGAGAGTGTCTCATTTTGGTTCTTTCAACTAGTTGATCATAAAAAGAAAACCCCTACAATATTTCTTCTCCTTTCCCATCAAATGATCCCTTTAACCAAGTTATCTAAAGAGAACAAGTGGTAAATCGGATTGATTGATGATACAATAGCAAGAAGATAATACAATAGCGAGGAGTCAAAGCTGTAGCAAAGGAATCGGTAAAATTTTCATCATGTTCTTATGTTATTTATTTTTTTAATATCTTATCATGTATGGATTAAAACCATGTTTATGGATAAAATAGAGATGAAGTTCTTCCAAAGGAAGTTGTATAAACAATAAAATAAATTTTATTCAATCGAAAGACAAGTAAAAGACAAATGCAAAGAGAAAAACAAGTGAAACAAATAGAAAGAAAAAGATGCATACATAATTTGACAAAAAATTAACATCTTACAATACAAAAAGGCATATAACATGAGAGAATTTTGTGTTGCTGCTGGCGAGTGAACAGTTAATAGTTAAAAACATTTAAATCATCTCGAAAATGTCTCGACCCAAAAAGCAGTTACACTACATATGATTACTATGATTCATATGCTGAGACGAAATATAACAAAAATTTGGAGATAAAACAAAACAAAAATTAGAGACAATAAGGTGTTTGATTGTGATGGACAAATAAATAAAACTGTGTTCGTCTCGAGGACAAAAATGTGTTTGGTTGCAGTTGATAGAACATAAAAAACAGTGTCAATGACTAAAGTACCCCTGCAGTATAATATAATTGAAAATATGTAATTCATTGATTATTTTAAAACGAATGATTTGTATTAATAATTTAATTGTATCTATAAATAAGGAATTTAAAAAATAAGTAACATAAGGAGTTTAACACAATGGTCATACGCTGTCGTGGGGGGAGAGGTATTTCTGGAAGTTACTTATGTATTTTGTTTATGTCACAGAAACAAGAAATCTTGTTTCATTGTTTTGGAAGGAACAAAAAGTTTATGTTTTTGTGATCTGGAGTAGAACAAAAATAAATTAGGTCAATAACCAAACACTACGAGACACATAATTTTTGTATTTTATTATTTGTTTCCACCAACGAAGACAGTAACCAAACCCGATGTTACAATCACAATTCCCAAGTAACGCTGAAGGACTTGGATCAATCCTTGACCCAAACAAACAACTAGGGTCCATATCCTCTCACTGGCTTGGAGGTTGGGCTTCCGTAGGATTGAACTGGAAATGGACTCAATGGGGGTGCACCAGATCCTCTCTTCCGCGGACACCCGCTCTCAGACGTGCAACCCTATTGTTGGAACCCCACCCTGGTGAGTCACAGGTCCGACATCCTACGTGACATCTGGACGCGCATCCCACGAGGGAGGAATTCCCCACCAGGTCAAACCTTAAACACGAACCCATTT
>JAOSBK010000005.1:2691740-2733017 GCA_027568895.1 Erythroxylum shatona | reverse complement strand
ATATAAAATATAAATAAAAATATATCTAATCAAATCTTTTATATGGATTATAATATAAGTAAAACTAATATCAAAAATAAATATTAAAATATATAAAAAGTCAAATAATATCATATAAATTTCAAAATAATCATGAATATTTGTTTGTGAGTATTGTGAGAATTATGTATAAAACATAAAGATAAAAGAAACTAAAAATAAACTCATTAATTGATCTGAAAGATTTACCTAAAAAAGTGTTTTTTTGAAAAGCTCCAATTTTGAGTTTCTCAAAAAGTTATATTTCAGCTTCCAAAAAATACATTTCTATAACAAAAGTGCTTTTAAATTTTACAGTTAAATACTCAATTTTTTTAAAAACAACTTTTGCGATAAAAAAAGATATTTATTCACTCTATAAAAACTAAACCAAAAGACTCTAACTTTCTAAGAGCATAAAAGGCTGAGGCATCAGAGTGACATGAACTGTTTGCACAAAAAGTGAGAAATCTTTAATTTGGAACACGGAATCACTAGACAGTCCAAAGTGAACGACTGATATTAATCTCTTTGCATAAGAATATTGTTGACCTAAATGGTGGGTGAGATGGGTTGTGTGCTAGTTAAGATTTTGAAGCTAAGATTCTCTTCAACCTTTTGTTTTTTCTGAAGAGCTCAAACTATGGACGATGGAGGGAGAAGAAGACATTGTATTCGATTATGCGAGATGTAACCAATGATTAAAAAGAACAATTAACTTATTTAACTGTAAAAGTTTTGAATCAGTTAATTTTTTAGTTAAACTTTTTAGTATATTTTTCATTCTATATTAGTAAATGGATTGATTGGATTAAAATAAATAAAGAAGCGGTTGATTCGTATAAAAAAATAATAATAGGAATAAGAATAAGCCGTTAATGCAATCCACTGGTCAAATCAGTTGATAGAATCAACTATCAGCTAACAGTTAATGTAATCAACAGTTTGTTGGTAAAATTAGCTGTTTAATATTAGCTGTTTTGTGTAAAATGACCTATAAGAATATGACTTTAAAAAAAATTATAAGGGTATGAATATTATATGTCTTAGTATTTCGTTGAATATTCTTATACGAATTTAAATTATAGATATTTAATTCTACAAAAATTAAGTTTATAATTTTAATAAAAAAACATAGAAATTTTAATAATAATAATAATAATAATAATAATCGTAATATTGATATTTATTACTTAATTTAAAATTATTTGAGCTCTTAATTTAAATTGAGCAATAGAATTAACTTGTGAATATTATTAAAAAATTATATAAATTTGTAATATATATATATTTAAAATATTATATTATAAAAACTTTTTTATTAAATAATTTAAGATAATTGTATTTCTTTTAGTAACAAAAGAACTATTAAATAATTAAATAATATTAGAAAAAGATAAAATAGAATTGTAAATATTAAATAATCAACTTTGAATGCATGATCAATCAACAAGAATTGTTAATCGTCCAAGACAAGTTATACTCTTAATTTCAAATTATATGGTGGTTGTCCAACTCTCTTTCCTTTTTCTTTTTTATGTATATCTTGATTTATATATTAATAAATGAATATCAACATTTATCATACTAAACTTACTTATCTGTAGAAATAAAATAGTTAATTTATATGTCTAAATTAAGACTAAATATACTAAATATAATTATGATAGTTGGTTAAGAGGAATGAATGATTACTATTACCATCGATAGTAGTTGGTTTGTAAAAAAATATTGAGAAATAAAAATTAATTAATTAATTACAATATATTAACTAATTAAAATAGTGTAATTAATTAATTACAATATTTTAATTAATTAATAGATTATATTTTAATTAATTATATTGTAACTATTATAATTAATTATATTATAATTTAATATATTAATTAAAATATAATCAATTATATTGTAATTACAATATTTGAAGAATAAATCTCATTCCTCTCATAATGAAGAGGAATGGAGCAGTCTCCAAAAATTATGAATAAAAGTATAGATCATCCATTTATAACCTCTTAACAAACTTTATTTTTCATTCCATACCCATTCTTTTCTCTTCATACCCACCAAATAAGCACATCTTAATTATAGAAAATTCAATTCTCTACACTGATGAGACAAAAACATTAACTTCAGGTCAAAGTATTAATGAGAAATAAATGCAATTATGTTAATAGAATCTAAATATACCCTTGTTTTCCTTTTCCTATTTGAAAAGTAACAGAAGATTAAAGAGAAATTAATATATGAAATCTACTTCATCGTAGTAATTAATAACAACAACAATAATAATAATTTAACCATTATTCTCCTATCATTTAATTCCAATTACAAGACTATAAAATTTTGAACTCACTTCCCATTTCCTACATCAAAACCAAACTTATTTTTGAAATTGGAGAAGAAAGAGTGATTAAAACGATGGTGGGGCTTAAAGTAGAGGTCTTTGTGCTTCTAATTACCATGTTCATTACTCTATCATTGCAACAAGTACTTCCACCTCTATCTCGGCCTTTATCTCCGATCTCGCAACCACCGCTTACGACGCCATCTCCGATGCCTCTCCAATCTTGTTTTATAGATTGTGCATCTTCATTGTGTTCTAAGTTTAACCATGGTATGAAACCTCTTTTCTTTTCCTTTTTAATCATTAATTAGTTAGTCCTCATGAATCATGATCTTGTTTTGGCAGATAAAAGAGGACATAGAGGATGTATTAGTTTATGCTCTAAGACTTGCAGCCAACAAAAGGTACATTAAGCATTTGTAGCATTGTGATTGTGATGTTGTTATGCTTATAAGCTGCAATATGTATTTATAGTCTTATTTGAAGGTCTTTCGAGCGTGTTGGCCCAGGTTCAAATTAAAACCCGTATTTAAATATTCGTATTTAAATTCGACTCCAGTCAAACATGGCTTAATCTTTTAAATTCGGGTCGGACAAACTCGATTTAAATCCAATTATTCTAAATTTGTTTTTTTATTGGGATATTTACAGATATATGGGATCTGTTATTATTTCTATTGATTCTTTAACCTTTCTTAGTCACTCATAATCACCTCTCAAACTGCAGGTTAATTTTGGAAATTTTCCGTGTATATTTACGTGCGCACTCGACAAATGCACAGCGTATTTATCAGGTATTTACTTAATTTATGAAGTAATAAAATAAAATAAAAACCATCACCATCAAATGTAATATCCTGAAAATATGATTAAAGTCATTAAACAACTTTTATAATACTATTAACTTAATATTTAAAATTTATAATTTCGGATTCAGAGATTTTACTTGTACGGTTGTACCAATTGCCATGGCTGCAGATTTGTTCAAACTGGGCGGGTGTGTGGAAGATTGCGACACTGGCTGTACGGGAAGTTCGCCGTCAGAACCTTCACCTCCTTGAGTATTTCCTGAAGATTTATGAGACATTACAATAATAGAAATATGTGTTATGAGGATTTTTATAAATTGGATATTTGGGAAAATAATGAATTATAAAGAAAATTACATCCCTTCGTTTTTTTAGATTAATTGTGTGTGAAATGAATAAAATAAAATTAGATTTAATAAAATAATACTAATATGCCAAATTTAAAAAAGTTTAATAATACATAAATCAGTTCTTATCTTGTGTTATTAAATCTCATTCACATATACTTTCTAATTTAAGATCTTCAATTAGGGATGATAATCTCAAACTCGATTTTAAAATTATTTTTGCAGGTTTAATTTTGTTTATTGATCAAATTAAAAAAATTTCAACTTAAATAAACTCGAATTAATTTATCAAAAAATATATTTATAATATTTTTATTTTAATTCAAAATTAAATAAATTTGTTAAAAAATAAAATAATTAAGAATGAGTTTTTATACGGAGACAATTTGGGTCTACCATCTTTATATTTGAACATAACCGAGGCCTAAATATTTTTCGAATTGAATCCTTTTTAAATTCAACTAAATTGATTGGAGTTTGATTATTTCTTTGTTATTAATGAATATCATATCTTCCTTAATCCTTATGCTTGACTTTAAAAATCTAAATTTATAAAATAATTATTATGGTAATGTAATCTTCTAAGAATTGTTAGGGGTGTGCATAGGATTGGTAATCCGATAGGCCCATTTAATTCGATCCGAAGTTAATATGTCATATTTAATTCAAAAGTATCGAGTGTCCGATTACTTATTCAACGCATAACATTATTTTGAGTAATTTTCTCAAAATGACATTGTTTGAAGGAGATTATTTACAACGAAGTCATTTTGGACGATCTCCTCACTCTCAGGTCCTATTTGGACTACAAGGTGTGAGCTCGTCTAAGCTTCGAGCCGTTAGTCCGGCCCAAACTCATTATTGTTTTCAAATATGCATAATCCAACCTCATTAGAGATAGTAATGGTCAAATAGGGCTCAAGCTTGGCCCCTGCCTTAGGCTTTACCGGGTCAAAGGTAGCCAGATCGAGCTTGAGCTCGGTCGGTCCAGAGCTCAACTTGACCTAATATGATCTTTTTTATTTTTAAATTAAAAATATGAAACGACGTTATTTTTGTTAATATTAATGCGGGCCTATGCAATCCAAAACTAGGTCTAATCCGAAGCTTCTTCAAAAAAAATTGAGCCCTAATTAACCTAATCCTAACTCATTAACCTTGGATCAATCCGAATCAAATAACTCAAAATTAGGTCCAGTGTAAAAATGTTTCGGGTCGAGTTGGGCTGGGTCATTAAATCTTTTTAAGAACTGCCAGCGTGGCACGTCCTCAAAATCTACACCGTTCGCTCATAATTTAAATCAACCGTTACACAGATGATTATTTGCGCAAAAACGGTGGCGTTTGCATTGTCCTCACAACCCCTTCCTGCACTCGCGTTTTAACATTCAGGTCTCTTCAATACGAAAAACCAAAGTCTCTCTGTCTCTCTCTCTCTCTTCTCTTGTCTGCTTTCTCTGTAAGCTTGATCACCTGGATCTATAGCTCTCGGAATCTGCAACAATGGTGAGTTCGTGTTTTATTGACTTATTACGATTTATTTCGTGATTATGTTGTCGTTTTGGTGCTCATTGTGGAGTGTCCACTGTGGCTAGATCTGGTAGAATATACTCCGATTTGACGTTGTTTACTTATTAAGCTTCTCAATACATAAATTAATTATTGTAATTGAATGCATTTCGATGTTTGGTGTGTCTAATGCGTCAGTTTGGAGTCGGTTACACTCTATTTGGTTTCTCTGAATCCGAGGCTTTCGATATTATTTCTCATCCTTTAAAAACCGAAAAGAATGTTAGGTACTTGAATTTGGTTGAGATCTGGTGTGTGTTTGATGTGAGTTTTGGTGTTGGCTATGGCGTTAGTTGATTCTTCTTAAGTGAGGATTGGAGTGAATTTCGTTGGCATGTTTGGTGGCTGATAAAGTGAAGGAGAGTTTCGAATCAGGAACTTATGGTTTGGTTTTGGCTCCTGGATTTTAATTTTCCGAATTTTCTTTTAGTTGTCTTGGGAACATATTTGAATATTGTATTTTGTTTATCGTGAGATCTGTAATTTGATTTGGCGCTGATTTTTTTCTTTTGCTTTGTTCCTTTTGTTCTTTTATTTAACAGCCTCTCAGACTTGAAATCAAGGTATGGTTCCGCAATTGTTCATTTATTTCTGGTTTTTATATCTGTATTGCTTCTAATTGTTGTACACAGAGGCTTCTGATCCTGACATTTTTTATCATTTGCTGTGATTCTCAGAGAAAACTTGCTCAAAGATCAGAGAGAGTAAAGTCTGTTGATCTACATCCAACTGAACCATGGTAAACTTGAGTCTTCTATATTATACGGACTTTGTGGATAATATATACGTGTGATATTAGTCTTGGTTTCTGAATTAGTTGTAATTTTTATGGTAAAAATTTTATTATTTTAAAGAAATTTGAGAAAAATTTGAAACTAAACTGTTGCTTTATAAATGTGCTATTGCAGGATTTTGGCGAGTTTATATTCAGGAACTGTTGTCATCTGGAACTACCAGTCACAGGTTTGAAAGTTTCAAGAATTTAAATTGTAGTTTGTTATTCTATTCAACCTTTCTCTTGTAGTTATTTGATGGTTGTGATAATGAAAGACCTTTAAGTTTGATATGACATGATTACAGTTAAAGGTAGCGGTTGTTTTTACAGTTAGAAAGCATGCTTATATAATCAGTAAACTAAGTTGGAAATTGAATTTTCTTGTATTTTGCCTCTAGAGAAATGGGGCAGCATGAGAATAGTAACCAAGCTCATTAGTTACATCTCTTGATGCAATGGAGAAGATTAAATGGAGAACACCAGCAATACCCTTTTTGATCATGCCAGCTGGTGAAGGCAATAAATAATCCATCATTTATAATTTTTTATGAGCTATGGTTGGGCTTTTCATATACTTTGATGTAGTATGAAGTTTGTTACTTTGCGGATTTATTTATTTGGATCACTAAAAGGATGAATTCTGCAATTTGATAAAAGCTACCAAATTAGAAGACGGTAACATAGTCATGAATAAGGTACAAATAGTAGATTCTGTAATTTGGTCGTCAGTGTCCTCTTATCACATATCAAGTGGGTTGCCACAAGGATTTACTTCTGCTTATTAGAAAAATATACATGATTGGTTATGAAAATGAAAATATGATACTGTGCAATGGCACACTGTACTTTCTTGTTTGTTCCCCTTTTTTGGTTTTAGTGGCAAGCTATTACAGAAATTGGGATTGGAGAAAGGACGCTGTAGCGTCACATTAACTGAAATACGTGTGTAATAACTAATTAATCAATGTGAAGAAAGTCACAATGTCCTCCCTTTTCTGTTCAGAATCTATGAAAACCTCCCTCACATTTTCTTTATTATAAATTATTATTTTGTGGGGAGACAGAAATTTTGAATTTTCGTTGTATCTATTCATATGTGATATTTTATATTTGTTTTCTTTCTAACTCAAAACTTCTTTATCCTCCAGACAATGGCAAAATCTTTTGAGGTGACTGAGTTGCCAGGTATATTTTATCACTATGTCGATATTGCAGCAAGCCTTTGTCTTCTTTGATTTTCCCCCTTTCTGAAATTGGTATTTACTTTGATGTCTGTGGTATGCTTTTTTTGCAGTTAGATCAGCCAAGTTTATAGCACGGAAACAGTGGGTCGTGGCTGGAGCTGATGACATGTTTATTCGTGTTTATAATTATAATACAATGGACAAAGTTAAAGTGTTTGAGGCACACACAGATTACATTAGATGTGTAGCCGTTCATCCTACCCTACCATATGTATTGTCATCATCTGATGATATGCTGATAAAGCTTTGGGATTGGGAGAAGGGTTGGGTGTGTACTCAGATATTTGAGGGGCATTCCCATTATGTAATGCAAGTGACTTTTAATCCAAAAGATACCAACACTTTTGCTAGTGCATCCCTTGATCGAACTATAAAGGTTTTACTGCTATCTGCATATACCTTTCAGTACAATTTTGCACTTCTTTTTGTATTTTTGGGCTAAATCATCTGCTTCTTTTTAGATTTGGAATCTTGGCTCTCCAGACCCAAATTTCACATTGGACGCCCATCAGAAGGGAGTAAACTGTGTTGATTACTTTACTGGTGGTGATAAACCTTATCTCATTACTGGTTCTGACGATCACACTGCTAAGGTCTACCTTCAGTTTTATGATTTTAAGGCTACGATGTCTTTTCACAAATCTGTACTGATATTTTATCGCCATCTAATCAGGTTTGGGACTATCAAACGAAAAGTTGTGTCCAGACCCTTGAAGGCCACACACACAATGTCTCTGCAGTATGCTTTCATCCAGAGCTTCCTATAATCATAACAGGTTCGGAGGATGGGACAGTTAGAATATGGCATGCAACAACATACAGGTATTCCTTTTTTGTTCCTGGGTTGTCAATGAACTGCTAAATATTTGATGTAACATAGATGGAAACTTTTATTTGTTACCTTATTTTTTCATGTGAGGTTGATATAATTTTCTGTTGCTGTTGCTCACTTATATTTTTCCATTCCTTCCCTTCTCTTTGTCTTATACCTGTATGTTATAGCCTTCATTTGTCATGCATTATGTACTTTTTGGGTTGGCGGCGAAGATGAGATGGAAGTTGGATGTTTACTAACAGTGAAATATTTATCTTTCTTCCACTCTTAAAATATTAAGGTCTACAATTGGCCTGCAGGCTTGAAAACACATTGAACTATGGTCTGGAAAGAGTTTGGACGATCGGATACATGAAGGGTTCACGTCGGTAAGTGTCAATATGGTTTCAGAAAAAGAAAAAAAGTGTTATGTAGATAGCTCTGGGAAAGAGGTACATAGTCATCCAAATCTTATACTTCTTGTCAATCTTGCATTATCTGCATAATGCTTGGGAAGATATTAACGACAAAAGTTCCTCATATCTTTCCTTCCCTTCAAAGATTTGGGAAAAAATTCCTCCGGGTGGACAATTTGGATGACTTTCCACCTAGATTATCATCTATCTGAACTTTTTCTTCTTTGCTGATTGTAGTTTAAAATGGTGCAATCATCAATTTGTCTTTGCAGGATTGTGATTGGTTATGATGAAGGAACCATTATGGTCAAAATAGGTCGAGAAGAACCTGTGGCTAGTATGGACAACAGTGGAAAGATTATATGGGCCAAGCACAATGAAATACAAACTGTGAACATTAAGAGTGTCGGAGCAGATTATGAGGTTTGGACTAAATTAAACTAGCATCTTTGTTGCTATGGAAGACTAAATAATTCTTTTTCTCGATTATAAGTTTGTGCCCTGTGCTTTAGGTCACTGATGGAGAAAGGTTGCCGTTGTCTGTTAAGGAGCTTGGAACATGTGATCTTTACCCACAAGTGAGTGGACTTATTATCTGATATATGTTCCATGTACAATGCTACTTATTTATGTGGTTAGTTGATGAAATATATTTTTACAGTTTTGGTCTGTTGCCTGCATTTCTTGTTTCTGTTATCTTTGTGGATTTCCTCTCATGTTGTACTTGGGTCATAATCGCCTTTATCATTTGAAATATCATGGATGATTAAGATATCTGCAAAAATCCTATAAAGATGACTTATTACATGATCGATTTTCCTATCTCAGAGCTTAAAACACAATCCCAATGGTAGATTTGTTGTTGTGTGTGGAGATGGTGAGTACATCATATACACAGCTTTAGCTTGGAGAAACAGGTCATTTGGTTCAGCTCTGGAATTTGTTTGGTCATCGGATGGAGAATATGCTGTCAGGGAGAGTGCTTCAAAAATTAAGATTTTCAGCAAAAATTTCCAGGTGTGCACTCTTTCTTGGCATGTATTTTGCAGTTCTTAATCAAATTTTTTTTTTCTCTAAATGTATGATAGCAAGTTGTAACTTTTAGAGAAACTTTGGTTCTTCTTGGAAAATTATAAGTTAAATGAGGTGGTTTGTTTCAGGAAAAGAAGAATGTGCGACCAACCTTTTCAGCCGAGCGAATTTATGGTGGAAGTTTGTTGGCAATGTGCTCAAATGATTTCATATGTTTCTATGATTGGGCTGAGTGCAGGTTGATTAGGAGAATTGATGTTACAGTAAAGGTAAGTTCTTTTTTTCCCTGGAAATACCGAACATCAGTGGGATTTTTTTGAAATATATCTTTCACTATAACGAGTTGATTTATAACATCTCAGAATCTTTATTGGGCTGATAGTGGTGATCTGGTGGCAATTGCCAGTGAATCATCCTTCTACATCCTGAAATACAACGTAAGATTCCCTTTTAGCCTTCTTCTCATATATATAAGTTGTTTCGGCTATCAGTTATTTAATTAGTTGAATGTCTTGTACTTAAATATATGTTCAATCTTCAATATTGCAGCGAGATATAGTTTCCTCATATTTGGATAGTGGAAGACCTGTGGATGAACAAGGTGTTGAAGATGCTTTTGAGCTTCTCCATGAAACCAATGAACGTGTTAGGACAGGCTTATGGGTTGGGGACTGTTTCATTTACAATAATTCCTCTTGGAGGCTTAATTACTGTGTCGGAGGCGAGGTATTGTCCATTTTTCTGTCAGTGGTTGCAGTTTCTATGTTTCCAGCTTTATGGCTCCCTTTTTGCATTTATTATTGCCTGAAGATGTTATCCTACCACTGTAGGTGACAACTATGTATCATCTGGACCGCCCAATGTATTTATTGGGATATCTTGCAAGTCAAAGTCGCGTATATCTGATTGACAAAGAATTCAAGTTAGTTTGTTTCTAGAAGTAGCATGCTTTGTGTTTATTTAATGGAGTCATTTTCTTTTCTAATTTATATCTTATTTTATGCAGTGTCATGGGATACACTTTACTTCTTAGTTTAATTGAGTACAAGACTCTTGTGATGCGTGGAGACATTGAAAGGGCCAATGAAATTTTACCTTCGATACCTAAAGAGCATCACAACAGGTAAAATTGATTTTTGCAACACAATTGATATGTAGGATTTCTGACTTTATTTCTTACTGCTACATTTATTCAAAAAATACTTGGTGGCTGATGTGGGGAACTTAATAGAGTAAGCTTAACTAAGGGTCCCTTATTTTTTTCATATTGATCATTTTTATTTTTTGTTCTCTTTCTTAGCATCAATGTTTGAATGGAAGAAATTGGGGTTGATAATGAGTCTTATATTCCATAATGGTTCATTATGTCCCTTCATATCCTAAGTTGGTTCGTTCCTTTCCTTTCTTTGACAGTGCATTCAAATCATTCCCTTTTTATCAACTGAATGAGATTGAGGTCATTAGTGTTAACAGATTGGCTTCAAGTTTTATTCTTTTGTTAAAGGCCAAATATTTTTGTTGAAGGTGTGAATCTATGATTTGAGCATTTTTGGTTTATGTATCTTGAATGATTTCCTTCTTCTGCTTAGTTTTAAGTTCTGTAGAATTGGCTTTTGTAGTGTGATATCAAAAAGGTTTCTTCCATTGCAAGTAACAATTTGTCTTTGATTGCTAGTGTGGCTCGGTTCTTGGAATCACGAGGTATGGTGGAGGAAGCTCTGGAAGTAGCAACAGATCCTGATTACAAATTTGAGCTTGCGATTCAACTTGGTAGATTAGCAGTTGCAAAGGTATGGGCATATGTTTCTGTAGGTAATCATGTCTTGATTTCTAATTGAGTAATTGACCTAAGGTTTTCCTTTTACAGGATATTGCCATAGAAGTTCAGAGTGAGTCCAAATGGAAGCAGTTGGGAGAATTAGCTATGTCAAATGGGAAGGTACTATTGACGAGTACTTGCATACCTGTTTTGTTACACTATTTCCAGACCAGAAGCTGCCTATTTGCTTCAACCAGAAAACCCACCAAATGAGTCCATTTGGCTGCGTGGGTCCACCAAAGACCCAAAACTGTCTTTGACGGGGCCCAGTCACGCTTCATATTCCTCGTTGAGCATGGACATGGTCAAGTTTAAGTTTGACTGATTAAAATTTTACCATATTCAACAATGGGTATTGAAAATTCTAGGGGTTGGGATTCGAATATCCAGCTCTCATTTCTTCACCTACACAGTTAACTCTATGTTAGCATGCTGATTTGTGTACCGGTTTGTTACAACCAACTCCCCCCATTCCCTTGTCACAACCTTCTAGACTCTGCCATCTCACACAAAAGACAAATAACAGAAACATCATACAGACCCCACATGTTCTCATTTAGGTTAGACCTTAGGTGTATTTTATTATTATAACGGCAAATCCAGTTGACTCCAGTTCATCCTGATTCGTTGTTTTGAACTCAATCAGTTAACCTACCTAGGTCCATGGCTTGGGTGAGGTCTGAAAAGTTCATTGATTTCTCTGGAGATCATTATCACTTGGTGTCCTAGATTGTAATTCCTGAATGTCCTAGATTTGACTGTTCATATAGTGTAACGGCCTTCATACCCCTAAGTCACTAGCTTTGATGTAATTACAATTTTTTGAGATTGAAGTACCGATCTAACTATTTTGTTGGACTTTACTGTCTCCTCGGCAAAAAATTGCAAATAATTTAATGATTTTGTTCTGGTGCTTAGGGCACTGTATTTGTACATTCAATTTAATTCTTGAAGTAATTCCTTCTCTTGATTTGAATTTTGGTTCTTAATTTTGCTGATCCTTTGGTTTTCAATTATTTTTTAGGCAGTTTTGCTGTTTAACATTTTTATATGTTTTTGATCACTTTGATTCTTATATATGCAGTTAGAAATGGCTGAGGAATGCATGAAGCGTGCAACAGATTTGAGTGGTTTGTTATTGCTATATTCTTCTTTAGGTGATGCTGAAGGCATGTCAGAACTTGCATCCCTAGCTAAAGAGCAAGGGAAAAACAATGTTGCATTTGCCTGCTTGTTCCAATTGGGCAGATTGGAGGAGTGTCTTCAGCTACTGGTGGAAAGGTTCTCGTTCTTGGTTACTTTCTGTTGAGAACTACTCCCAACTATGGTTATTCTGCTAAATGATCCTTGTTGCAGTAATCGGATACCTGAGGCTGCATTGATGGCACGATCTTATCTTCCAAGCAAGGTTTCAGAGATTGTTGCAATTTGGAGAAAAGACCTTAACAAGGTATTCTTTCTTTCATCTTGTTATAACTTTGTTGTATAACCCCTAGTCATTTATTGTAAATTTATCTTTTCCCTTCGCTGTTTTTTCCTATTGGTGTGCTTTATCAGTTAGCTTAGATATGACTGTCGATTATGATTTCCTGCTAGCTCAAATATCTGTGGAAAAAAACTGAACTCAAATTATGATATATTAGATTGAATATGCAAAGACGCTTTATTTAATCATCTTTTCGCACCTGTATGCTGTAAGTACCAATTCAGGGTAGAAAGGCCCATTTGTTAACTTTTTTTACTCGTGTTGCGTAGAATGTTACTTTGATTAACAAGTTAATCTTTCCCTCCCCTGCGTTTTCTCTGTTGGTATGCTTCATCAGTCTCTTAGAAAGATTTCCATCTAGCTCAAATATCTGCACAAGAACTTGAAGTCAAATTATGATGTATTGATCGAAAATGAAAAGATTTCTTCATTTATGCATCTTTTTATGCAATCACCAGTTCAGGGAAGAATGGCCCATTTGTTATTTTCTGACTCACGTTGCTTAGAATGTTGCACTTACTTTGTTTAACAGGTTAACCCAAAGGCTGCAGAATCTTTAGCAGATCCTGAAGAGTATGCAAATATGTTTGATGATTGGCAAATAGCTCTATCCCTTGAATCTAAAGTTGCAGAAACACGGTAATCCTACAAGGCTTGTCATCTTGCACTTTTGCTGGAATCTTCGGACTAAATCTTATACATGGACAAATACAAGTGGGCATTTTTAGAACTATTTTTCTTCTGAGGAGCATTAATTATTCCCCTAGAATTCATTTGTGCAACCTATTAATTAATACTGTTGCTGTATACTGTCATATCCTAAGTCTTGCAATCTGGGCAGTGTATTTTCTGTGCATGATTCCAGGAGAATATAATTAATTTCTTAACGGTGATTACTTCTGCAGGACCACTTATCCTCCTGCAGAGGACTACGTAAAACATGCTGATAAACCTCGGATGACGCTTGTGGAAGCATTCACAAATATGCAAATAGAAGAGGAGGAACACCTTGAGAATGGAGACTTTGTTCACGAGGTATTATCTATGTGTATTTTGTATTGTGTTTATGATTATTACGTCTGTGCTTCATTAATACATGCTTATTCAGTCCATGTGGTTGAACATTTAATTAATTTTACTTTATGTAGTTGCGGGTTATAACATGCTCACTACTAAATATTTTGAAATATCACCTGCTGTATATTAATATTTTGAAATATCACCTGCTGGATAGTGACTACATTCTTCAGAATTTAGAAGCTTCAGTACTTTGATTATGCTGTACTCTGTTTTCTCTTATGCACCACAAATTATTGATCCTGATTTTCATTAAATTTTGTTGAGCTATTGCTATATATTTATTGCTGTTGATGTTGCTGTCCAGCTTTGCGACTTTTTATCTTATTTATATTCATTATCCTTGTTTTTGTATAACAGACTTCTGATCGGGATGGAGATGAACAGAATGTAGAAGATCAGAATGGAGAAGAAGGGAGCCAAGAGGAAGCAGTTGTGGTGGATGCTGATTCAACGGATGGTGCTGTACTCGTTAATGGAAACGAGGCTGAGGAAGAGTGGGGTACGAATAATGAAGGAACCCACTCAGCCTAAAAAGCAGTTGGTTGGGGCAGTATGAAAATCCAAATATTTTCTCTGGTGATTAATTGATCTAACAGTGCCATTCCTAACTCCCATTTTGACGAATTGCTTTTGACAAGAAACTGTTTGTAAACTACCTTTCTATTCCCTGCCAACACAAAACTATAGGTCTAACTAAAGATATACCTTTTTAAAACTATGCTTCCAATTCTAATTTTCTGTTTCCAAAATGATATGTATGCATCTAACATAAGATATGGAGCATATATCGAGAAGTGAGTTTAGCCTTCTTCTTAAACCTTATTCCCTAAATTATTTCTATAGCAGCATCAAAGAAATGTAGCATTTTTGTTGGATTTATTCTGTTGAACGCAGCACTGAGGGGCTAAATTTTCTAGTGCCTAACTAAAACTTTAAATTCATGCATTTAAGAAAATTTTTGCGAATGTAATTGATTCATTTCGAGAATACTATTTCAGTCTTAAGAGCCCATTTCCTTGTGTTACCTATTTGCCAGAAATCATTTGAACATCTCATTATTTACTTCATATTGGTAGATTTGCATTGACATCAAATTGATTTTTCGTTTATGTTCTGCCAATGTTTTGGTTCCATCTACTTTATATTAGAGCTGCTTATGATATTTAGAACCTGTTCCCCCACTATTTATACTTTGTCCAACAATTGAGCTGATGTGTGAATTTTGTTCTTATGTCTTTTTTGTCGGCTTTTTGTTTGCAGTGCTTACACCACGTCACAATTCTTCTTACTGACAATCAGTTCCAGCTGCGTTAGTTCGGTATACAAGGTGAGAAAAGTATACTTACATTTGATACACATGCAAATTGGCTTGTGAAAGTGAAACACTTTGAATAGTGTATCATTTGAAGCAACTCTAGTTTTGCAATCATAAAATGAAGCACAAGAAGAAGGGAGACCAAATGTGCATGTTGGACTTATGACCAGTTAAATGGACAACTATAGGGGCTTTCTTCAGCGACATCTTGTGTATGAAGCAGTCTTTGTCTTTAAGTTTGTTAGCTGTAAGCTTGCAGATTGACTTGGATTCTGGTTACAATAAAGGTTGACAGTTTGTTTTTCTCGTGGAGTACCGTGATGATTTTTTTTTTCTTTTATGCTATCGGACGTGGTCATTGATTATAGTATACAAATGATGATAAGATTTTGCTGAGTTCAGTCTAACAATGTGGTCTTCTTATATGATACCATACTTTTTCTGATAATTCTCGGGCTTGGTTTCAGGTTGGAGGCTAGAAGGGACTGATTGTCTTTTCCATATGGTGTGGCTGGGGAGCCCCTTAAAAATTAACTTTTAATTTTTGTCTCATGGAGCAAAATATAGATTTGGAGAAGGAACTCTAGTTTTAGTTTTACTCCTTTTTGTTGGTTTAGCAAATTCTTTTAAGGCCGTTTAGTTACTTGTGCCATTGTGAATGTAGGAAATTGAATCTACAAGTATGATACCATCACTTTTCTCTTTTTCTCTTACCCTCCATATGTACCTGTGGTCTTTTGTAAACTTATTTTTCACCTATATGATCATAATCCCTTGATGGGCTTTCTTGTTGTCACTGTTTTATGATATCTAAGATGTAAAGAATCATTCCAGTTTTGGAGCCTGCACCTCAACTGATGTTTAGCTATGGTTCACTCCACAGGTTCTCTCACATTACTATAATCTAGCAAGAGTGGCAATAGACCAAGTTGGACTGAATCAAGTTTAGGCTTGAACCTAAAAAAAATTTGTACGTTGGAGCTTGATCTTGAGTCCCTTCAAGTTTCGAACATATTCGTATATCAAATTTTAAGCCCTCAAGGGGCGTGGCTAGATGGTTGAGAGCGGGGTTTGGTTTCGGTCAGGTATCAGGTTTGATTTTATATTAGTCCCATTTGTAAGAGTTTGGGTAGTTGGGATTTTAATTATAGGTAGAGCGTCAATTGGACCTTCAAAGAAGTGTGCTTGTTTGACCTATCTATAAAGTTTTCTCGAATAAATGAAAAGAATTTAAAACTTTTGCAAGTGAATTTTAGCTCGAAGTTGTGAGGAGTTTAAATTCAATTCGACTTGTTATTTTGAAGTTGAGTTTTGGGTTGAACACTTTTAAACTTATAAACTCAAGATATAAAGATATTTTAAGTTAGGTTATGGATTGAATGTCTATAAGCATGAAGTTCAATTCTAATTTAAAATTTTCTTTAGAACTTAATTGAAGGCTGGTTAGAATTTAAATATTATTATATTACAATTTTGGTTAAATTAATTTGGTAAACCTTTAAGAAAGAGGTTCGTTTTATTTTCAAAATATTTATATTTTTAAATAATTTATAATGACAATATTTCTACAATTAATTGTAAGGGAGTGCTTTTTTGGAGGTAATGATAAAGAAGTTATAGATATGGAATGAAAACTCATGTTTGGTATTAACAAAGGTAACATTTTCGTTCCTCATTTTAAGTAATACTGTATTCATCTGAATGAGATTCATTGTTGGCTATACTTCATTCTCATTTCTTAGTATATTCATTCTTATTCTTATTCTCATTATCCTCTTTGAATTAAGCGCCCCTTAAAATGATACGATAAATTAGCTCTTAAAATGTCATTTTTTAGTTTTCATAAAAATAAATTTTATTTAAATTTCAATTTAAAATTGTCGTTTTACGTTTAAAGACACTGATTTTATAATTAAGTCTTGTTTATAAGATTTAAGATTATTTCGTGATTATAAAGTTACAGGTTTAAGTCATAGAAACAGTTTATTTATAAAAATACAAAGAGAAGACTAAGTACATTATGATCCTCATTAGACCTCCACAAATTGGGGAGTCTTGTGTAGTGGTACATTGATTTTTTTACTTTTAATAAAATTTATTTTTAAATTTAAAAATTAGAATGAAATTATTATAAATTAAACATTATTTTAAAAATTAAGACTCAAATCATTTGAACTGAATTTCGATTTAATTTATAATCTCAAATTCGAATAAAAACCTCATTAATCTACGTGAGCTGGCCGGACTGATGGGCCACTCGTATTGGGCCTGAAAACGTTTTGAGCATGGGAAAAAAAAAAAAGACTAAATGATATTCAGTGTACACGTGTAATGGAACACCTTCGAATTCTCGCATATTCTACGAAATAATTAAACAGCTTGCCAAAAACTCAACTCAAATGACGAATATGCCCCTCCTACATGGCCGACGAACCCCGAGGTACCAAATGCTTAGTCGATTGCCATTTCTATAAGGCCCCCCCCCCGCACCCTCACCCTAACCCTCACAAGTCTCAAGCACTCCTCATTTTTGGATCTCTCTATTCAATCTCTCTAGGGTTTTACTTAACTCCTGGTAAGTCCCAATTCCCACTTTCATTTTCGTCAATCCTTATATGATTCTCAAGCTTTACTTTCTTCTCGTAATTATGTATTTTGGGGTTTCATTTCATAGTCTGCTGTTCTGCTTTGTAATTTGCTGGCTTTTTTAGCTTGGTTATTTGGGTTTCTGTCAACTCTTACTTATTTGTTAAGACTTTGGAAGAACATCAAGGAAATGCTATAAAGTGAGAACCTTTTTTTTTTCAGATTCTAATATCTAGGAGATGGTTTTTTTTTCCTTGATTTTTTTTGTTCAGACCCGTAGGTAACGTTTGAGTTTTTACGGGTTCTTTTTGTGTAGTGTACTTCGCTTTTTTAAATTAGTTATTCATTGTTCTCCTTTGGAATTGACTTATGTTTCTACTCTCTGTAATATTAATATAGAAACAGCCTGTTAGTGACTAAATCTTTCTCCTTTGTTTTTCTTTCTAACATTTGTTAATTGATGTTGAAATGACCATGGATGTATTGGTATCTAAAGGGTGTCAGATTCTTCTTAGTGCTGGAGTAATCTGCTGGATGGCTCTTGGGCTGTGTGAGATTGTGTGGTGACTCTTTAACTTTTGGAGTTTTTGTTTAAGTACTGTGTGGTTTTTTTTTTTGAGCTAAAAGGTTGCTTTCTGAGGGTTTGTGCTGATAGTATTTACATTACTAGGTAGGATAATTAACTAAGGCAGAACTTTATTTTCTGGCCCATTTTTCCATTTCTTAAGATTTGATAGCGCATTAGGTGAATTATTGTGGGAATTACTCGAAGTGACCATGATGTGTACTCTATCTTGAAAGGGAGTCTTCTGTAGCATATTAAATTTTAGCTTCTTATGTAATTTTTTTTTTTTTGAAAAACAAATGTGTGAGAACTTGTATGTGAGTGAGAGCTGTAAATTTTCTTCAGAAGCCCTTGTGACATTCTTGATGTGTAGCTTTTCTCAGATAGATGATTTGTGTTTTGTTATATGTTGGAAGTTGAGGAGTTGTTGGCGTTAAAAATTATGCTTATTAGGCAAACCTGTTGTGTCAGAAGATAAGCACATTTTTGCACTCTGCTAACTGGCATCTGTTTTGATTTGCAGATAACAACCTTTGTAGTGTTGTTTGACAACAATTTATAGATTGTAAGTTCACTTATTGTGGAAAATGGGGGATGCTGAAAATACTGTACCGCCTTCAAAAAAAAGAGCCGCTGGAAGGGAGATCTCAAAAGATAACCCTGGTCTTGATGATGATGAAGATTCAGTTGAACAAGAGACTGGCACTTTCAAGAGGGCTAGTGATGAGGTGCTTGCAAGCAGAAGAATTGTAAAAGTTCGTCGCAGTCAAACGTCATCAACTCCTGCAGCCAACCCATTTGCTGGGATTCGCTTGGTACCTCCTTCTGGACCAACAGTGGCGACTGCAGCAGTAACAAATGATCAGACAGTTGCTAGTGGCAAGAAAGTTTCTGAAGACACTGAGGAAGGTAGATCGGAGGAAGTTGAAAAGGATGGAGGTGAGAATCCCAATGATCCTGCACCTTCTGAACCAAACTGTCCTACCATTGCAGTAACAGCTGATGATATAGGTGCTAGGGATGCAAACATTTCTGAAGATATTGAGAAAGACACATCTGAGGTGCTCGAAAAAGGTGAAGGTAACAATTTAAAGCTCTCAGAAACTGAGAATGTGAAATCATTGGCAGAAACTGCTACACATCATTTGAATGCTGAGAACAAGGAGAATGATACAGCTGATGAGGCTGCTGAAACCAAGGTGGAAACTACAAAAGATACAGGTGATAAGGTTGAAAATGAAAAAAGTGAAGGTGACAAGGCAGAAAGTGAAGATAAGAAAGATAATACTAATGAAAATGTAGATCCCAGTACTGAAGGCACCCCTTTGAGTTCATTCCAACAACTTTCAAGTACCCAAAATGCTTTTACAGGGCTTGCTGGAACTGGCTTTTCTACTTCTACATTCACCTTTGGGTCATTCAAGGATGGGTCAACATTCAGCAGTACAACTAGTTCTATATTTGGGCAAAAGAGTGACCAGCCTAGTTTTGGTTTCAGTCTCTCAAATAATGGAAGTTCTTCACTTTTTAGCACAAGTTCATCTACTGTCTCAAAGAGTGAAGGAAGCAGTTTCCCATCGATGCAGGAGGTTCCAGTTGAGACAGGGGAAGAGGATGAGAAGGTGGTTTTTGCAGCTGATTCTGTGTTGTTTGAGTATCTTGATGGTGCCTGGAAGGAACGCGGAAAGGGAGAAGTCAAAGTGAATATCTCTACTACAGAGATAGAAAGAGCCAGACTTCTTATGAGATGCAGGGGTAATTACAGGTTGATTCTGAATGCAAGTCTATACCCTGACATGAAGCTCACAAATATGGACAAGCGAGGTATTACTTTTGCCTGCATGAACTGTGCTGCTGAAAACAAGGACAGTCTTTCAACATATGCGCTGAAGTTCAAGGATGGCTCTATAGTGGAAGAGTTTCGCGCCGTCATCATGGCACATAAAGGTAGACAGACACAGTTCTGAAGACTCCAGAGAATTCACCCAAGGCTTCTGAGAAGTGAAGTTCAGAGTCCTTATCCTGAACAACCGTTTTCTTTTGTGGAGGAACAATAATCTCATCTTTCTAGCCTTGCTTAGGTCTTTTGTAGCGGAGTAAAGCCAAGTTGGACCCTCTCCTGTTCCATGTTACACCTCAGTTTGGCCTGTATAATTCACAGCTCCCTGAAGCAATGCATGTTCAACAATATCTCAGTGCAGGCCCTTTTGGCTGTATGGTTGAATCAACGATGTTGCATTTTGAACATTTTAAGGATACTTGGTTCTAATTTCATCCCCTGTTAAATGCATCACCAGAAAACATTAACGTGCTAGTAGTTGATTTGTTGTTGTGTATGCACTGAATTTTGCCGGCAGGTTCATTCTTTCCATGAGAATGTTCCATTGAGTCTAAAAACTAGGTTTCCTGTTCATTTATTCACCCTTGTCAGTACTGTATAGGTGATGGATGGTAGCTGCTGACTGATCTTTTCATTCCTCAGATTATCAGCAGATTTAGATGAGATTGTGGTTCTGAACGTCTTGTGAACAACACAAACCGAAAAGCTGTATAACACAAGATCCTGAACTTCGGTGAGATTGTTTAAATATAATCTCTTTTGCTACACCAATCTACTTGAAGTAGTGCTATCATGCATCTTCTCCAGTTCCGTGATTTTGATTACTTAACAAAGAGAATATATTGCCATTTGAGTGTTTGATTCTATTCGATGACTAGTAAGGTAAAAAACAACAGGATGTGACCCCCACTATTTGTTTAGACTTTTGAGTGCTTGCATTGCTACACTCTAATGGAAGCTTTTGAGCTTTGCGTGCCAAGTGGAAGAGCTCTATAATGGATGTTGTGATTAGTATAACCCACTCAGTGAGTGCTTGTTGAACCTAACTCTATCATGAAAGCTCGTGACCCTTTTGAATCATTGTGATGGTCTCCTCAAAGAACAAAGATGAAACATGTAAAACCATACTTTTATCTAACTTTATTTCATATATTCTGTTAAAAGAGTACACACACAAATCTAAGCAGGCCTCTCTGAGTACACAAATCATGTTTT
The DNA here is from genome assembly GCA_027568895.1 of Erythroxylum shatona. Taxonomy (NCBI): domain Eukaryota; kingdom Viridiplantae; phylum Streptophyta; class Magnoliopsida; order Malpighiales; family Erythroxylaceae; genus Erythroxylum; species Erythroxylum shatona. The sequence goes on along the minus strand of JAOSBK010000005.1, from coordinate 2,711,740 downwards.
TTCTTTCTTGTAACTCCTCACGGTGAGTTGGTCTTCTTCTTGGAACATCCACTACCGCAGCTGTTCACGCAGCTTGCCACTTCCTTCTCGCCTGAAAAAGGCAAAAAGTAGAAGATGAAATCACGAGTTAACACTCACAAACACATACAATTCAAGTTCGAGTTCGAGTTTGAGCTCGAGCTCGAGGTATTCATATGATTGGCATTGAGAAGGAGAGAAAGTAAAGGAGAACAGTACGTGGGTTGTCCCTGGAAGTGACGCTTGTGCAAGTAGGATAAGCGCACTGAAGGGTGCAGAGGTTGTGGACACTGGTTTTCTGAACACCGAAGCTATCCAGGAGAGAGCTGGAGTTGAAGATACAGTCTTTCAGGCACTTGAAGGCACATGAAGCAACAGATTTGGATGATGAAATGGCACATAGAAGTACGCAAGTTTTGTAACAGTCACTGAAAGACTTTGCGGTGGCCTGCCCCGTGAACAACCCCATCACCACCACACCAACCACCATTAGAGCTCTCACTCTGTCTCCTTCCATTTTCTTGGTCTCTGAGTCTCACTTCACTTGTACTATTAAAGCTCAGACCAGCTGTATCCCATTGTTTTGCACTTTAAGAAATGCCTTGCATGTAATCATCACCCCGTCTTATCATCGGACAGTAAATAAAAAACTTTTATAAATAATTTATATATTATTACTTTATATTTATATTTTAACAATTTTAATTAGGTTTGATGATAATTGCATGAGACTAGTTTTAGTTTGAAAATAATCTTATTTAATTTTAATTTTTAATAATATTATTTTAATTAAAAATTTTAAAATTTACAAATAAAATAATGAAATTTTAGAAATTGTAAAGAAAAAATTGAATTATTCGAATAAATTCAGATTTAAAATATCATCAGTCCTAATATATTATATTTAAAATTCAACTTAGTCATCTTTTTAAAATTAATGAAATATAATAGAATAAAATAGAATGTAAATAAATGTGATATTAAAAAATTATTGTTTAGAAGGGAGGGACAAGTTTATAATATAATATAGTAAAATGTTGTTTAAAAGAAAAGTTTATAATGTAATATAGTGAAAAGTTGTTTATCATTTTTGCATTTCATCTTAAACACCATAATGCCTTGTTTGGTTGGCATAAATTTTTGCTTAAGAAAGTAATCTTTTTTTCTAATTTACGTTATCACGCTTGATTCATTTTTTTTTAATGTTCCCAATCTAGGGAAAATAATAGTACTTTAATTGTATTTTAAATCTCAGCACCTTTTTTAATATTTAGATATTACTTTCCTCAAGAATTTAATTTAAACAATACACTAGTCAATTTAACCATTCCTTCTCTCTCAACTTTACGACAACTCTTTTATAAAACTATACTTTTTCTTCAACCAATGATACGAATACCGTACCAGATTTCGTATCGAATTGATTTGATAATTAAAAATATATAAAATAAATATTAGTTTATAAATAATAACTTTTAAATTATTTATTTTAAAAATAAATATATTTTTATTAATACTTTATTAATAAATATTATATAAAATGTTAAAATAAATTTAAATAAAATAATTTATTTTAAGTTTTATTTAATTTATAATTATTAGTAATAAAAATATTTATTTTTTTAAAAATTAAAAATTAAAAATTCACAATAATTATAAAAGTTGAAATAAATAAAATAACTAATTACAAAATTTTGAAAACAAACGATCAAGGATGGAGGGAAATTTTAAAATTTTTCGAAAATTTTGCAAAAAAATTTCTTATTTTTTAAAATTTTCGATATTAACCGGTATTTGACCGATATTTGAATACCGGTCGATATTATTAAAAACGAGCGATACCAACCTGTATTTAAATCTGGTAAGACTCATCATTTATTTAATACCAATTTTGGATCAGTATGTACCGATATTCATAATAATGTCTTCAACTATTTTTATTATTCTCCCGTTAGTAAGATTTTGAATATTATTGTTCAAAAGTTTCAATCGACAATCTTCATATTCATATTTTTTCTTATTTAACGATTTCAAATTTTATTCGGTTTGTAGGGATATAATTAAAAACAAAAGTCAAAATTAAGTTATATTTTATGAAATATTGTTGCATACCAAATACTATAATAAGAATCCACTTATCTTTTCTATTAAAATTCTTATAAGTATTCAAATGTTTGAATATCTTGACTTTTCATAGATTTATTTTCTAAAGAATTATATTTCAAATTCACTTTACTTTCTTGTCAACCAAATGTGGCCTAAATGAAAAGTTTCTCATTTTTACTGTTTAAAATAAAATGAAATGTGATATGAAATCCTTCTTTTTAATTTCGTTCCATTATATTATAAACCCTCATCCCGATAAAGTAATATTACATTTCATTTTATTTTATTAATAAACTCCCTACTAAGCGTAACCTTAATTAGGATTAAGGCTATGTGTTACTACCGGACCTCCTCCTGCTTCGCTTTTATGGCATTTTTACAGGATTGTTATTGTTTAGTCGTGACATAATATTAAAATTATTTTTAAAGATTTTTAAACTAAAATTTAAAAAATAAATCATAGAGTCCAATATAATTAACTTAAATTTTATTTTTCACTTTATTATTAATTATCTGGCAAAGACTAACACACGAAACCAGGCCTTCGGCTACAGTGACTACATCGTTGTCTTCTTCTTTTCTTCTGTAGCTTCTCATGGAGACGAGTTGACCATCTTCTTGACGGAACATCGTTTACCACAGTTGTTCACGCAGCTAGCAACCTCCATCTCACCTGAGAAAAGGTTACGGAAGAAGAGTCAAATCTATATATGCATTACTTTGTGTTTGAGAAAGAAAGAAAGAGCAGAAGAAAGCAGTACGTGGGTTGTCAATGGAAGTCATGCTCGTGCAGTTAGGGTAAGCGCATTGAAGAGTGCAGATGTTGTGGACTCCGGAATGTCGAACACCGAAGCTATCGAGAAGGGAACTGGAGCTGAAGATACAGTCCTTCAAGCACTTGAGTGGACATCCAATGAGAGATGTTTTGGAAGTTGAAATGGCACAATGGAGTAAGCAATTGGCGTAGCATTCACCGAAGGGTTCTGCTGTGGCTTGCCCTGTCAATAGCACCACCACCGCACAGACCGCCATCAGAGCTCTCACTCTTTCTCCTTCCATGTCTACGTCTCCCTCTCCTTTGTGGGAATGAAAAGCATATCATGAACAAGTAGGAGTTTATATAGAATTTACACGTTACTTGTGGCACTTAATTATTAATATTAGAAATTTATAAGGGAACAAAAAAAATGAAATTACGTATAAAAATTTATTTATTTATTTATTTATTTATTATTATTATTATTATTATTATTATTATTATTATTATTATCCTATTATTATTATTTATTATAATTATAATTTAATTTATTCTAATTATTTTATTTTGTTATTATTATTGTTGTTGTTGTTTTTATTTTTATTTTTTCATTTTCATTTTCATTCATTCACGTGAGTCATTTGAAAATAGTTTCTCTACTAGTTAAAAATAAGGCTGCATACTACTAGATCATCTGCATGCGAGTTTACCAGAAACAATCTCTCTATTATGTAAGAGTAAGGTTGTGTACAATCTAAGATCGTTCTTAATATTTTATAGATTGAACAAAGTAAAAAGTTTCTATTTTTAATTATTTTTGAGCCCTTATATAGAATAAAAATAAACAAAATATAGATCATTTTTGTTGTTCAGGTCAAGTGTAGACTCTATTTTGTTTCATTTTATTTTTTATAGGAATAAAAATAGGCCCTATTTTATCATTTATAAGGATGAGCCTTGGATAGGTACCCACCCTGCCTTTGCCTAGGGCCGGCCCTGGTATTATCAAATCTTTCCAAATCTCATTTTATTACGAAACTTCGAACTGAGTGTGATGATGACTACTAAATTTTTTTAGATCTCGCGTCTCAGCGAAATTTCTACTAGGTATTCTAAGTGTTTAAACAATAGAAAGTGTTCAGTGTAATCTTCATGCTAAACACTGTAATCTTCATGCTAAGCATGACAATAGAAGGTTGGATTGAGTGACTGAAACTGGTAATCCTCCATGCAAGCTGCATTTTACATTAGCAGGTAAATACACACGCATCTCCTTCCATGTATAGCAGTTTTTGCAGTCACGTTGAGTATATAAACAAGAAAGAACCCTTTGGAGTACCCAAATTTGGGGTTGATCAAGAGGTTATCTTCATCTTCCTGATTGTGGTAAAGCATGCATGGAGGAGTTAGAGTGTTAAAGTAACGCGTGAAGGAAACTATCGTACCAACGATCCAACCGGTTAAGAGAGAATTAACCTCTTCCGTTTGAGCAGCGATTCATAATTCCTTAATGTGACCTATAACTCTCTTTTATACTGCAGTCTTTTTTTTTTTACAAGAGAGAGAAAAATAACAGTTACTAGCTTTTAAAGCCTAAACCCTTACGAATATTTCTATTGTATAAGGTTCCTTGCATGTCCCGGTAGAATGCATCCAAAATGCTCCGTGGAGACTCCTGAAGTGTATGCAGTCCCGGCTCTGTTAAAGAGGCTGAATGAGCCAATTGATCAGCACATTGATTCCTTTCTCTATGTGTATGCTCAAGTTGCGCTCTTTAAATGTACAACTCTTCCTTACCTGAGACTGTGTAATCGAACTTTAGTTATCAATAAGTTTAGCAAAAGATAATCAACAAAATTTGATTTGATTGAGTTTAAATTATGTAAGTATATTGTATTACGTAGTATAAACTTTATTACGTATTTCAGATTTACATAAAATGATTAAAAACGAAGGTGTAGGACAAATCGCAACAATAATCATCCGCACAATCACAAAAGCACCAAAAGTAAAGAAAACGACACAAATATTTAATGAGGTTCGGCCAATAATGCCTAACAACCTAAGCCCTTCGCTTTCAATACAAATTTCCGTTTTTATCCTATTTGGATTGCATCGCGAGCTTATCAAATCAGATCGCCATTCGGATCCATCACAATTTCAAGACAAAATAATAAAAAAAATAATGCGAAATACTTGATTTCGGTTCCATCTCTGATTCTGATGTCAATTCCGAGTTCCAAACGATCACAAACCTTCCGAAATCTTTATGGAAAATCCTCTTCGAGACATAAGTTAAGTCTTTTTATAATTTTTTCAATAAGTAAGCTCTCTTAACGAATCAAAGATTCCTTATGTTTACGATTGATTTGTACAACTGTATGAGACCTTAATTTTTATATAGCTTTCATATCGGGCTTCCCCATCATAAGGCCGATATTGGTCTGGTCCATACTAATCGAGATTCATTTTCTACCCAGATTTCGATTCATTAATTTAAATTATTTATTGGGTTATTTTGTTATCTTTATCCGGATCAAATTACTTAACTTAATTGATAATTTATTTAAAGACTAAAAAATGCAATTAATAATTGTCCAATTTTATGGAAAAGGACAAAATTGTTTGAGATATATAATATGAAACACTTTTCTATTTCATTTTATTTCATTATAAAGCTCTAATATCAAACAATAAAATAATATTACATTTCATTTTATTCCATTTATAACTGTCCTAACTAATTTTACTATTACGAATTTATGTTTACACATACAATTTTAAAATTTTGTAGTAAATTTTACTATTAAATTTAATATTTTAAAAATCAGATCGATAAAATAAAAATTTTAAGGTTTAAAAAGTGAAACCGGTATTATACTGTCATAAAATTAAAAATTTTAAATATGATTGAAAAATGTTGTCTTTACGTATTAAAGAATTTGAGGTTTAATTTAAAAAGAGATTGTCAAATAAAAATTAATCGATTTATTTTAACTTATAAATATTTATTAATTAATAAAAATTAATCGAGTTTAACAACAAAATTATTAAAATAAATTAAATCAAAAAGTTAAAAATTGAATAAAAAAATTGAACGATTTAAGATTTTTATTGTTAAACCGATCGAACCAATTCGATATTTTAATTATTGATTAAATATTCAATTAATTGTAAACAAGTGATTTTATTAATTAGAAAACTGGAAAATTAATATGGTGATTTTCTTAAATTATTTTTGACGTCAAAAAACTGACGTGGCAGATTCAGTAGATTCACTTCTTTTCAAAGTTCAGATTGGATTTGGATAAAGTTAAAACAGGCCACTTCATGTGACTTCTACGTGTTAGAATCTGGCGGAGCAAACACGCTGGCCAATCACGAACTCCTAAATGCTTTTTCCGTTCCCATATTACCCTCGCTATGATTTCAAAATCCCTAAACTGGACATGCGTACAATACTATATATTTTTTACACTCCGGCCCTTTTTCCAAAAAAGAGGAAAATCTCTGTGTCTCACGCTTCTTCTCAAATTCTAGGGTTCACCTAAATTGTCAAATCCCGATTCGAAACCCAGTAAAACCCTAAATTTCCTTTGAATTTAGGCTGCTTGAGGTTTTGGCAAGCGAGTGAATTCGAGACTCCCGAGGGTTTATCTCCATTGTTTCGGTTGACTTGCAAGGAAGTTTTCGCTTTTACGGTTTTTTTTTTAATCTTTTGAGTTTGAATCTTTTGAGTGGTTTAGTTGTTCTTAATTTGGGGGAATCGTTGTTTTTGCTTAGTGTAGAAGTTTGGAGTTTTGATCTTAGGGTTTTGTGGGAATGGCTAAGGTTGGTGAAGAAGAGGTTGAATATGAGAGTGATCCCGAGGAGGAAAAGGGATTGCTGGTAAGGCGGAGGAGAGAGGCAGCGAGTGATGATGAGGAAGGAGAAGCTGAGGAGAAGGTTAGAGTGGATCGGAGGCCTCCCATTCACTCTGATGAATCTGATGGTCAGGGCGGGGCTGCTGATTATGATGATGATGATGATGAAGGAGAAGAAGAAGAGATATATGAGGATGAAGAAGAAGATGAGGAGGAAGAGGTTTATGATGAGCGAGATGTTGATGTTTTTGAGGGAGTAAAAGTTGGAGGTGAGGGTGGGGTTGGCGGTGGTAGGGCTACCGAGAAGGTGACAGATGTAGAGAGCATGAACGCAGGGGACGGGATGGAGGGACAGGGTACTGTGGAGGGGGGAGAAGAAGAAGAGGGGAAGAAGGAAAACGAACCGTTTGCTGTGCCCACTGCTGGGGCTTTTTATATGCATGATGATAGGTTTAGGGATAATGCTGGTGGTAGACACAGGTATGATGACTTTAGAAGGTCTTTTGGATTCAAGAAGTTAGATTTGATATTGTGTTTCTTGTTTCTGTCATTAAGTAATTGGTTTTCCACCTAGAAATTTCTTATTTGCCTCTTTTGCATGGTTATGATAGTGAGAAAGACTAGATCATTTGGACAAATTTCTTGGTCTTCGCTAGGTCTGTGTTTATAGAAAGAATGTAATTTCTCTACTATACTAATACGTGTCCATCACAAATACTTCAACCCGAAATAATTTTCTTTGTTTCATTAAGAGAAGGTTTTTGTTTCCATATGTTTTACTATTTTGCACTTGTCATATAAGACATAATAAGAAGTGAATGTACTATATCTTTCCCTTTGGTGCAGGAGAACATATGGAGGAAGGAGGTTGTGGGAATCAAAAGATGACAAGAAGTGGGGGCATGACAAGTTTGAGGAGATGACCTTGCACGAAAGGCATTATGAACAGGTGATAATTTTGTATGCAATAATTTTGTTTTCAGAGTGCTACATTCTTTCTTATTTTCTTTCTGAAATCTGCTTCGTACAATTTTGTTTTCAAAAAACTCAGGGGAGGAGAAATTCTAAAGGTCAGTATCGATCTCGTGGAGGTAAAAATCAAGGTCCTACCCGTGGTTATGGAGGAAGGAACAGATCTAAAGAACTTAGCAATGGCAGCAGTCATAGTCAACCAAAAGGTGTGAGAGGGAGAGGGCCTAGAAGGTATGAGCCTGCTGCAAAAATTGTTGGCCAGACACGCCCAACTCAAAACAAGCAACCTGGGAAGCTTCTTGCAAAAAATTCTCATGGTAATTCTGGGAGAGTTGTTCAACCTGCATCTAACGCAGAACCTGATCAAGTTCCTCTTGCTAAAAAGAATTCGAGCTTGAGTTCAGCTTCTCCTCCCTTTTACCCTTCTGGCTCTTCTAACAAGGACATCAATCTCACTCAGAAAAGGGATGAACAAGGTGCAAGTTCGAGCAGGAATCTTAATGCTTCTGGTGCGGATGAAAATTTCTCCATGCAGCAATCGAGTGCACTGGTGCGGGGGAAGAACATAACTGATCCTATTGGGTTTGATAAGCTTTATATTGATGAGTCCATTACCCAATCTGCTGGAAAACCCCTGAACAATTCGCAAATGCCACTTTCTGGATCTTCAGTGGTTAAAAACATGCAATCATCTCATTCCAGGTCGCAAGGAAAGGGTGTGGCTGTTTCTGGGCAAATGTCTTATCAACTACTGCCACCTAGTAACCAGGTTAATAGAGTCTCTGCTGCTACACAGCTCCACAGTGCTCAGCTACCTAATCAAAGCCGGATGCAACCTTCTATTCAAGCTCATACTCAGCAGTCGGGCCAACATTCTGGTAATGGAACTCAAGTTTCTCCACCAAAAACTCCATTATCTACAAATTCTCATGAAAGTGGAGAGGTAGAAAGTGCATTGGAATTCAGTAAAGCGAAGGGTGCATTAGTGAGTAAAGGAAAAGGTGGCATTCAAGCAAGCGGAAGAGGTTCTTTTCTATATGGAGGGGCTCAGATTATGGGAGCTGCAGGGAATATGGGTGTCGGACATGGTGACCAAAATTTCCCTGGAACCCATACGTTCTTGCCAGGTATAGTCTTTTTGGAGAATGATATTCACTATCCACTGCTTTGGATAGCTTTATCAATCAAAAGTCAGTTGCTTTGAATAACTTTATCAACAATCAAAGAAAGTAGTCGCACTAAAATTTGGAATGATCTAAGTTCTGTCTCTGCATACTAATAAGTGTCTGCAATTGGCTCTCTGGAGATCAGGATATAGCTGTCATGTTGATTTTCTTTTCCAGATAATTTTTCTTATTAATGATTGATTGATATGCAGTAATGCAATTTGGTGGCCAGCATCCTGGTGGAATGGGGGTTCCTGCTGTTGGCATGGCATTTCCTGGATATGTTGCCAATCCTCAACTTGGTTTAGGAAATTCTGAAATGACATGGTAAAGTATACCATTCTGCATCTATAAGCTGTATGAAGTATGAATTGGACATTGTCTCTTATTAGGTGGTGACATATTTGTACATTTAACTGGCTGAATGATTCTAGGAGAATGCAGTTTCTGAATTTTTATTTTCTGATAATTCTGCTAAAGCGTGTAGCTTTTTAGTTTTGTTTGATGGTTGTGATATTTTGTTGTGGCCAAATGAATAAGCAATCAAATTGCCTGAGGAAGTGATTTATAATGGAAGTTCACGTCCGCCAAACCCTTTTTTAATCTTTGTTGGAGGGAATTTGCTTTAAGTATTCAACTAACTACATTTGTGATGTTTAGGCTACCTGTCCTGGCTGGTGCTGCAGGAGCTTTAGGAGCCACCTATTGTTCACCTTATATTACTGTTGATGGTAATTATCATGCTCGGCCATCTGGACAGACATCTTCCACGGGCTCTTCAAGGTTGGTTGTGTAATTTTTTAAGCCAAATCACTATTTTAATTGTGGCTGGAATTCAATATTTATTCTGTTTGACATAAGCATGAATGTTCTGTGTTCATATGTGTGGGTATGTCATTTTAAAAAGTATATTACTAAATATTAAATTCCCTTCATTCTCATCCATGTTTAATATTATATCTTTGTTCTTTATTCCTAATGTGGGCTTTACTTTGTTTCCATTTTGATGCTTCTTTTCTACATGATATTTATATCAATAGTATACGTTGGCATTTCTATGTGCTACTAATGTTTACGGAATGGTCTATTTTTGGGGAACATATCACCTGTTTTCGTTACTCTGTGCCTATTTTGTTCCATAACAGTTAGGCACAGAATAACGGGAACAGGTGATCTGCCCTATTTTTTAATATATTTGTTCCAGAAGCAAACACTATTTTCGTTTTACATTTCCTTCATCTTGGGATGCAAGTGGGGCCTGGGGCGGGAAGTTGAGCTAGCTGTTTACCTGTAGATAGCTGTCATCAATTTATTCATTTCTTTAGTAGCCATTCGTTACTTGATTTTAAGTGTGACTCTTCAGCTAGCAATTTTGACATTCTTAAATTTATAGAAGAGAGACAACTTGATGTTCCGTATTGGATGTTTGCTATAGTTCTGTTGGATAATAATTGTTGATTCACGCTGCAGCTTAAAGACATGGTTTTCTTCCCCCCTACCAGTCAATTATCTTTTTGACCAGGCAATTTATGTTTGGTTTAAAGGCCATATTTCTGTGTAATTCACTTTTATCTCAACAAATCTGTTTATTTTGCCTTGTGCCCGTATTAGTGTCTATTGGGACCTCATATGTATTCTGTGAGCTGCTAATTGGCCAGGTTTTGATATTTTTGTTCCCTTTTGCAGCAAAGAAAATAATGCTAATAAAGGCGATAACGAATGGAAGCCTTCACATAGACCTGGTTAGACATCGTTTTACCCTTTTATCCTTCATAACTTTAATCAAACTTTCTTGACTTATTGACATTCACTATTGTTGTTTTTGGGCAAGAAGTATATTAAACTAGTGAGAAAGATATTTCCTTGTTATGCAATTGGTAGTGATGACCCTTTAGGGTTGTGCATTGTTGCTGTGAGTCCAGTTGAAATGATTACATAATTACTATCGCTACGATTCAATTGCACTAACTGTCTAGTTTCAACCGATTGCCAAGTTGAGGACCTCTAATAAAATTCTTTTGATTCTTTTAAAGTTTAATGATTGTGTGAAATTACTTTTTTTCTTTGCAGAACTTGTGAGTGATGAATTTGGGCAACGTCAAAAACCCCGCAGGCAAGTTAAATTTCTTGAGGTTTTCGGCATTCTGTTGACATTATTCACTTCTTATGGGCATTTTAGACTTAACATTTACATCTCTCCTTGTAGATACTCGGAGATGGATTTTAAGCAGCCAAGTACAAGTACTTAGATAAGAAGGAGAATGTTTGAATAAGCATATAAAGGTTAAGCTTTTATGTTGTTTGGGTATTGCTAAATTCTTAGCTGTCATTACGTGGTGGTGCAGGCCTTTGTTCAGGCCCTTTGTGTTCTCCAGCTGTTGTTCTGGAGTGCTTTGGGCCGCAATACAATCCTTGATATTTTAGGTAATTATATTATTCTCCAGAAATGATTTTTCTACTTTCACTACATTTGGTTTTGTACATCTCGACAATACCCCAAGAAAAAGAAAGAATTAAAAAAAAAGCAAGGATCCTTTAATTGTGCTAATTCCTTGAGTTCGTCTCCATATGCTATATAGTCTATGTTTCTCGTAACTGTTGTGAGCTGTGTGATGGTTATATTACTTGGAAATAGAATGTGCATAAAATGCTTTTAGTTAAATCCTCATGCAGAATTAAAAAAAAAAAAAACATAGACTAATTCTTCTTCTGAAATTGGAATACTTATATCTCCAATTTTGCCTAGTCTGTGTTCGTTTTCGCCTAATTTGTGCTCCTTTTAGAAAATGATGAACTTATAAGTTTGTTTTTAACTGATCATAGAACTAGGAAGTATGTCTTTAACTGATCATAGAGGCAGGAAGTATGTTTCTTGACTGTTGTGGTTGGGGGACATTACTTGTTTAATATCTTCAACTTGAGTTGTTCATCTCTTCGCTTCTCAGCTTTAGCTTACTGTTTTTTTGTGTTTCATCGATGCAGTTATGTAACGAACGCCTGCTCATGCTGCAGTCAATTTGAGAACAAAATTGTGGCTTGACGGGTAGCAGTTTCTTATTTAGATGTGCGGTATGGCCGTAATGAAAGATCTCTCTAATGTATCAGTTTTGTGACACAGCACCATATAATGCTTCTGAATACACATTTTTCTCAATATCAGGTTTTCTTCTGGCTTGGTTTTCGAGTGAAGCTTGTGAGAGATGAATGCAGGCTTCTCCAAGACTATATACTAAGAAAAGTTGAAAATTGAGAAGGAATTATTTGTGCAGAAGCTACTTTCTTCCTTGAGTTTCGATATTCATACAAGTAGATGGTATTTGGAAATGCAAAACCAACTTCCTTAACATTTGTGGTTGACCTAATTTATAAGTCTGGTTTTCAGGATTCTGTTTACATGTGGGGATTCCTTGTTTTGCACATTAGGACTGCCTACTTGATCATCAAACAAGGACATCTATACAGACTGACAAAAGCTTTCCAAACCTGTTATATGGTTGGTGGTGTCTGGTTTTGATGTTAATAATGAATGAACCCAGCGTTGCATATTCTGCTTACTTTACTCTTTTTCATACTGCTTTTCCTCACCTTACAATTTGTCAAGGTATCATACTTTCCTAAAATATATCCAAGACTAGCAAGCAGGTCCGGTTTGGCTCGGAAATTTTTTGACAGCCTTATCAGACTCCGGCTGAATGCTGGCTTCGGGCCCTTCCCATCCCGAAGCCTGAACCGAAGCTCGAATTTTGTTACTTTTAAGTTCGAGTTTGGTTCGAAGCTTTCAAAGCAAACCAAATGATGCTTTGAATGAGGTTATTGTTACATCAGACAAAAACTCCATACACAATGCTTGACGTTGAGTTTTTTTATTAATTGATTATTTAGTGAACTTGACCAAAAGTCCAAATTAAAACTTAAAAAATAATGTAATTCATCGATTGATTTTGGTAAATTATTATGTAAATTTTAAAAAAATTCTAAGGTAAAAGTTGCATTGGTATTACTAAAACATTCTAATGTTCAGTGATTTATGGCTTGTTTCAAGGAATAGAATAGATAAGAAATATAATAGTTATTTTTAAGAATAAAAAAGATGAGAAATAAAATAAATAAAAAATTTTTATTCCTGTTTGGTTTGAAAATATAAAATTGAAATGATAAAGAAAAAATTAACAAAAAGATTAAAATATTCTTTAATAATAATAATATTATTATTATTACTACTATCATTATTATTCTTATTCTTATTCTTATTATTATAAATTTTCTACTTATTATTATTCTTATTATTATTAATTTTATTCTTATTTTTATTATTAAATTTCTTATTATTATTACTTGTCTTCTTCTTCTATTATTATTATTATTATTATTATTATTAATAAACTAATTTTCTTCTTCTTCTCCTTCTTCTTCTTCTTATTATTATTAAACTAATTTTCTTATTATTATTTTATTATCATTATTATAAAAAATTAATTTTCTTCTTATTATTATTAGTATTATTAAATTCCTTATTATTATTATTATTATTATTTGTATTTGTGTTTTTATTATTTTTATTATTTTTAATTATATTTTTTAATTTTTTTACTTATTCTTATTCTTATTATCAATTATTTTTATTATTAAGAGAAAAAGTGAAAAAAGGATAAAATTGTCTAAGGATTGGTATTAGCTATTCTTCAGAGTTACAGAATACATATTCTTATTACAGAATACATATTCTTAATGATTACTTATTCTATGTTTGTTTCTAATCAAATACAGATTTAAGGAATGAAATAGGATTATGCTAGGAATAGAATAGCTATTCCATTGAACCAAACAGGTCATTAATGTATTTGTGTTTAACTTTATTAATAACTGATTAATTGGTTATGATTAAAATAATTAATTGAGGTTAACCAAAATTAACTAAATACTACTACACAACTAGCCACCGACAAGTCATTAAAAGTGCCACGTGTCAATGACAACACTAATCACTTTATGATTAATATTTCTACATGGCAGGTGGTTGACTCCCACGCGTCTAAAACTGTCCCAGACAACAACTCCGAGTCCTATTCTGTCTCTCTCTCTCTTCCTACTCAGTGACTTCTGATCGCTCTTCCTCACTCTAAACAAAGTTTGTATACTTGTAGGTCTCTGTCTTTCTCTCGATCTCTATACATAAAGTTGTGAACTTTCTTCTTTTCTTTGCCATTATCTTGAGATAGCTTCTGCTTCAACCGTCTCCATCTGGTTGCCTGAAGACTGCCGGGAGCTAAGCAGCGACTCGGTGATTGCTGTTTCTAGATTGCCATCATTGGTTTTTAGTCTTTGGGTAAATTCTCCCACGCACCACTCGTCTAAAACTGTCCCAGACATCAACTCCGAGTCTTATTCTGTCTCTCTCTCTTCCTACTCTGTGCCTTCTGATCGCTCTTTCTCACTCTAAACAAGTTTGTATACTTGTAAGTCTCTCTCTTTCTCTCGATCTCTATACATAAAGTTGTGAACTTTCTTCTTTTCTTTGTCATTATCTTGAGATAGCTTTTGCTTCAACCGTCTCCATCTGGTTGCTTGAAGACTGCCGGGAGCTAAGCATCGACTCGGTGGTTGCTGTTTCTAGATTGCCATCATTGGTTTTTAGTCTTTGTGTAAATTCTCAAGAAAGATTGTTTCTTTTTTTGTTTAAGAGAATACCAAGTTGGTTTTTAGTTATGCATTGAAGTTATCTTTAGTTTTGGCAAGAATATTGGAGCGGGAAAGGGAGAAGCAGTTGTTGAGAATCTTGAATTTGGATACCCTTTTCTGTTGTCTTTTTGTTGCGTGTAATCTTTAATTTGAATAGTCTTTAACAAAATTTCGTGATTTCTTGTTGCTGTAGGAGTAATAGATTGCGGGAAGTCTTTACTTTTGCTGATTTTTTTGGATGGTTTATGACAAACGAGCAGTGTGTTCATTTTGCCTTGTGTTGTCGTTGTGTAGTTGAAGAAGGAGAGGAAAGAAATGGAGGATATTATCGGCAGAGGAGATTTACATGTTAATGTAGTTAGGCAATCTCCACTGAGGCCTGCTGGCAGCTTGAAGTCCACATTGTCAGGCAGATCGACGCCCAGGAGCTCTCCTACATTTAGGAGGTCCCATTCTAACCGAACTCCTCGAAGGGAAGGGAGGAGCGGTGGAGGTGGTTTGCAGTGTTTTCGAATTAACCGTATAGTGTACTGGTTGCTTCTGATCACTCTGTGGACTTATCTTGCGTTTTATGTTCAGTCCAGATGGGCTCATGGTTATGACAAGGGGGAATTTCTTGGGTTTTTGAGGAAAAATACAAGTACAGTTTCGGAAGGGGAGCTAAATGCACGTCGTGATCTGCTTGCTGATAAAAGGCCTGCAAGTAATCTTAGTGGGATCCATAAAATTGAGGTTGAAGATGGTAAAAAAATAGATGTAGTTTTGTCAAAGAAAGGGAGTGAGGTGAGTTCTAAGCGTGATACGACTACAAGGAAGAAGAATAAGAGATCGAGGCACAGGTCTCGGAGTAAAGCACATATTAAACAAAAGGCAAGAGTAGAGGTTGAAAGCGATGATGTTGAGGTGCAGGAACCAGACATTCCTCAGAAGAATTCTTCTTATGGTTTGCTTGTTGGTCCATTTGGGTCGGTGGAGGACAGACTTTTGGGATGGAGTCCTGAGAAACGATCAGGAACGTGTGATAGGAAAGGGAATTTTGCACGGTTTGTGTGGTCAAGGAATTTTGTTCTAGTATTCCACGAAATGTCAATGACGGGTGCCCCACTTTCAATGCTGGAACTGGCAACTGAGCTTTTGAGTTGTGGAGCTAGAGTTTCTGCTGTTGTTCTTAGCAAGAAGGGTGGCCTGATGCCAGAACTTGCTAGAAGAAGGATTAAAGTACTGGAGGACAGAGCCGAACTCAGCTTCAAAACTGCTATGAAGGCAGATCTTGTAATTGCAGGATCTGCAGTATGTGCATCGTGGATAGGTAAACTCCACTTTAAACTTTTATTCAATTCTTCATGGAGAAAACATCATGTTTAGCATACTTACAAGATCTGCGGTATGTGCATCATGGATAGTTAAACTCCACTTTTAAACTTTTATTTATTTCTTCATAGAGAAAACATCATGTTTAGCATGTTTCTGAAATTAGGGAACCAATATATTCTATACAAGTATGTACTGTAGAAGTTGCTAATATTGATGGTGGCATGTCCATCAAATGATGTGTTTTGTTCCAGATCAATATATCGATCATTTTCCAGCTGGTGCAAGTCAAATTGCTTGGTGGATTATGGAAAATAGACGTGAGTACTTTGATCGATCTAAGGTTGTTATTGATCGGGTGAAAATGGTGGTGTTTCTTTCTGAGACTCAGGCCAGGCAATGGCTAACCTGGTGTGAACAGGAGAATATAAAACTCAGATCGTCACCTGCTATAGTTCAACTTTCTGTTAACGACGAACTAGCTTTTGTGGCTGGCATTGCATGTTCCTTAAATACTCCATCATCACCTCCTGATGCGATGCTGGAGAAAAGACGATTACTTCGGGATTCGGTAAGAAAAGAGATGGGATTGCAAGATACTGACATGCTCGTAATCTCTCTTAGTAGTATAAACCCTGGAAAGGGTCAGCTATTACTTCTTGAATCTGCAAATCTGGTGTTTAACCACGAACATTCTCATCAAATGAGATCTTCAGTGAGGAGCAGTGGAGATAAGGCTACCTTGGCTGCAAAGCATCACCTGAGATCTCTATTGCTTGATTCAAGCAACAGCGGCAAATTTTCAAATGAATTAGGAGTGTCCAATGAGTTCATCAGGCTTGATGAACCTAAGAAACAAGGCTTGATTCATGGAAGGAAAACTATGTCTAGTGAAGGAGCACAGAAACAGGATCTTAAGATTCTTATTGGTTCTGTTGGTTCCAAAAGCAACAAGTTGTTTTATGTCAAAGAAATGCTGAACTTCTTAAACAAGAATCAGAACTTGTCAAAGTCAGTGATGTGGACTCTAGCAACTACACGTGTTGCCTCTCTATACTCTGCAGCAGATGTTTATGTCATAAACTCCCAGGTAATATGATCCATCTGAATGACATCTTAACAGGAGTGCCTGCTGTGTACAAAATGTTCCACTTTCACATTCTTTTTACAGGGCCCGAAGAGAAGGATCCCAAGCATGTTGCAGTTGCATAATTTCTTCCTAATGATTAAGGAATCAATGACATAATAGCTGTTCTTCTGTCATTTTTAACATCTGATATTGGCCTAATGCTGCATTTTTAATCCGCTTATTATTTTGTGCTCAACGTTGAAACTGACTCAACAAAATTATGTCTGATCTCTTTGATTACTTCCTCTTGTTTAATTTTATCATTCTTTACACAAACAAGACCTATGCATTTGCCCTATTTTGTATTTTTCAACTTGTAATATCTTTTCTGTGTAAAATAACACATAACGAATGACATATTTTGTAGGGAGTGGGAGAAACATTTGGTAGAGTGACCATTGAAGCAATGGCTTTCGGTCTTCCGGTAAGCAATAAATGTTATATGCTCCTTTTTTCATGCAGCTGGAAAATGTAATAAATGGCTAGCCGAATCTTTTCATGGCGAAGTTTGATCATCATCTGTGGAACTTAAGCTATGTGATTACTTCTCAGGACTGCAAAGTATATGATATACTGAATGCTTGTGTTTTCTTTGCTCTTCTGCTTATTAATTTTGCTCTTCTCCATAGCAGCTTTCCTTTTTCTTTGGACCAAAAAAATTTAACTGGTTGCGGAAGATTCTGCGGTCTGAGTAACATAGAATAAACTGCTGTTGCCTACAGCAAAGACATTCGCATTTTAACCACTTGATCGTGCAGGTACTGGGGACTAACTCTGGAGGCACAAAAGAAATTGTTGATCACAATGTGACAGGTCTTCTTCACCCTGTCGGACGGCCGGGAAGTCATGTTCTAGCAGAGAATCTCCAATTTCTGCTCGAGAACCCCTCGGTGCGGCTGCAAATGGGAATAGAAGGAAGGAAGAAAGTCGAGAAGATGTATTTGAAGAGGCACATGTACAAGAAGTTTGCAGAGGTTGTTTACAAGTGTTTAAGACCTAAGTAACATCCACCCATTAGATACATTCATTCTTTGATTGATTCTCAAATTGAAAGAAACAAAAAAACCTGTGAGTGTGTATTTCTCCATATTATGAGCAGTAGGCTTGGAGAGGTCCATGCTTAACATGTTATCAGGAATGTGAGATTGAATTACTGAAAACTTGTCTATTTTGCTGCTAAACCCAAAATTTACTTCTTGATGCTTATGAAGCAAGGGTTACTGGCTTTTCAAGTTTCATACATCCTAACACGCTGGAAGAGGATGGAGTTCTTGATACATGTTAAAGATAACAATCAAACTGAATGCATAAGCAGTTCACCGATATAAAAATAAGAAAAAACAACAAACTTGAATGGGTTTATCCACAAGGAATAACACGTAGTTTCTTGAATTCTGCAGCAAGCAGGCACATAGAGAAAGGAAAGAAAACCTTGTTCCGGATTCCAGTGATGTGTCTCTTTACATATTTTAACAAGAGGGACAGAACTGCCAAAACTTGTTACAACAGCAAGAACAGACAGATCTAATAATCTTGTTGTTTCCATCAGCTGTTTCTGTGATACTTATTGAGCAATGACGTTTAATCCTTTTTAAGTGCTTATATACAAATGTTGATGAACAAAAATCATTTAAGAGTCCAGATACAGAGTAAATAAAGACAATCCTGACACGATTCTCCTGGGTCCATTGAAAAGGATGTCTTTTTAAACTCATTGTTTGCAATTAACAAATTCATAGTGCTGAAAAAGTCATGATTTGATGATGTTAAATCGATTTCCAAGGTACTGATACAGCTCTGGAATTTAAGAAACGTTGTTAAGATTAAAGTTTCGAATCAGTGATTAGAGACAAAGTTTATGGCGGCATCAACAAAGTCAACTTCAAAACATGTGACCTATTGTGGATTATTGAAGTAATTGTCTGTTGGATAAGAAAAGAAAGACATTACTTTCATTTAGCATCATTGGAATTGACTAAGTTGCAGAAAGTTTATGAAACCACTAGGAGATGTTTTTCCACAGAAGTTGGCTGTGATCTCTGCAAATTCAGTAGCAATGACAAAAAAAGCATTCCATTTCCTGTTATGTACACAATTCTGATCTCATCTACGTACATTCTCAAGTAATTTATCCAAAACATGTGACTTAGGAGTTATTAGGCGAAGATAAGTTCCACTAGGATCCTAAATCTCCAAGTAGCAACCTGATTGAACAGGACCTGAGAACTCTTCAGGAGTCCTCACTTCTGTCCACTTGTAACTCTTCAGGTCCAACACAAAAGCCTTACAGAATTGACCAAATCCTGCAGAGCCTATCGCCAACATCTTGTCCAGCCATTGTACCAGATAAGCCACATTGCCCACGTCAGCAGGTAATTTGGCTACAGTTTGCCACTTGGACTCTTTAAGTGCCACCACATCACTGCCTCGACGTGTATAACTGCCCATCATTGCCACCTATGCATGTCTTAGGACACGTAGGAGTTTCTAAGAAGTTTTCTTGCACTTGTTCCCATTGACCGGTGGCAATATCAAACACCTCAGCACTGGTCTCGAACTGACCTTGTCTTTCAGTACAATACCCTCCAACGACGTGGAGCTTGCCACCTTGGAAGATTGTCTTGCACTCATCGCGTTCTCTTGCCATGTCAGGCAATAGAACCCACTCATCTTTTGCCACGTCATATGCCATTGCAGATTTTAATGCATTCTTGTCATCGTCATGTCCGCCGACCACGTACACCATCCTATCAGAATCGGACGTGCATCCAAAAAACTGCCGTCGGGAATCGGGCATATCGTGGCCACGCCGCCACGTGCCGGAGATGAAGTCAAAAATGAAAACAGAACTGGAAACTTCCCAAGTCACTGGATCCATCCCGCCCAAAACCATAAGAGCCAATCCAACACTTGCCACTTGGCAGAACATCGGCAAACCATGTTCAAACTCCGGGGGCAAAGCCATCTCCGACCAAAAACCCGTCTCCGGTTCAAGAAGA
>JAOSBK010000005.1:2667278-2678624 GCA_027568895.1 Erythroxylum shatona | reverse complement strand
CGTGAGATAAGTACAAACTAGGAAATCTACCTTAACAAAATGTTAAATTGTATATATGTATTTATAATTAGGTTTTTAATAAGATAGTTGTCATTCTTTGTGTTATTTTATTGTTTGTAACGATTAAAAAATTCATTCAATTATAAAAATCTTGAATGATTGTTTTAGTTTAATTTTTAATTTGATTTATTTTAATAATTTTTTTATTATTAAAATCATCAGTTTATTAAGTAAGTGTTGAGTTTCGTAAATTAATTAATTTTTAAAATTAAACTTTAAATTATTCGATGTTTAAAGACATTTTCTTTCAACAATATTTCAAAATTTTAAATTTTATTCAATCTTTAATTAATTTCATAACAATCTAACACCTTCAAATCTTAAATCTCTTGTCTTTAACTTTTGGTGTGATTTTTAAGACATTGATTATTTTATGGTTATATTAATAAATTTTGTCATTTAATAATTTAACGTATTTTAATCAACATCCTTAAGAAATTTTTCTCTCTATAGACTCTCTACTTATTGAGCACAAAGACCATTTCTCATGCTACTTTAGAAATCTCTCAATGAACTCTTCAACTTTGACGAGAACGTTGTGTGTTTTTAGAGGTGTTTTTACTTGGATCACATATTGTATTGTGCGGGTTTTAACAGATTTTCATGCTCTAATCAGTCATATCTTTTCTTTTCATGTTGGTATTCTTTGTGCATTACTAAGGTTTCCTTCGGTTGGTAAATTATTTATTATTTATCTTAATTTTATTTTAGTGCTATTTTATTATTATTTTATTATTTATTGATTATTTATTATTATTAGTTTTATCATTATTATTATTTTATTTACACAATAATTTAACGTGTCAGTTTTTTAACCTATATCACTCTTTTATTGTCATATTTATATGTGGATCTACCAGAAACAATCTCTCTACTATGTAGAGGTAAAGTTGCGTATTATCAGACCTCCTTAGACCTTACTTTATTGCGAAACTTCGAACTGGATGTGATGACGACGACGACGACGACGACGACGACGATAATTGTGATAATAATTTGAAATTGTTAAAAATATATCTATAATTGTATTTTTTAATATAATAGTTGTGTTTTATTCCGTTATCATAATTTGTTATGATTGTATTCGTTTCTTAATTATTATAATAATCTAAAATTGTACTAAAATCACCAAATTCAAGTTCTAATCTTTGCCATGTTAAACAGAATGATTACATACGTTTGACCAACCCTAGTTGCTGAAAAGAAAAAACAACCATGGCATCGTGTTAATGGGACCAAACCAAAGATGCCAAATTCCAAACCCCAAGTTGTCGTTCATCATTATCCTTATGTTGGGTACAAATTATACTAAATAGGCAAACAAGAATCGACACATCACTCTAAATTTGGCAACTGTTTGAGGGTTTCTTGTGTTTTGGTGAGATCCCAAAGACAAAAACATGATTTTGTGTCGAAAAAGGTTGTCGTCTTTTAAGCAGAAAACGATGGGTATGGTTAATGGAAGACAGTCAGACATACACCATTGATTAGTTGACTTTAATAGTTTTTACAGATCAGTTTATCATTTTTTAGCATATGAATGGTTAAAAGGATTGGAGATTGATGTTTTCCATGATGTGAGTTGAGTAGAAACATTATTTAAGGATGGAAGGGCAGAAATTTGTCCGTCCCAATTGATATACTATTCATAGTAAGTTTGGTAAAACCTACCCGATTTCGGTTATTTTGGTTTTAAATTATCGAGTTTAGTTTGATTTTATTAAGTTTTGACCTGAATCTAATTTGATTGATCAAAATTTAACAAGTTTAGTTTGATTTTATTAAGTTATTTTTGAGTTCAAACTTTTTTATCTTCATAATTTTAGATTTTAAATTGATCTCGGATTCAAATTGTTAAATTAATCCAATTTGATTTGATCAAAAATTACTGAATTTAGTTTGATTTTATTAAATTTTGGCTGGAATCCAATTTGATTTGATAAAAATTGATGAGTTTAATTTGATTTTATTAAGTTTTTGTTGAGTTCAAACTTTTTTATTTTCATAATTTTAGATTTTAAGTTGATCTCGAATTCAAATTGTTAAATTAATCCAGTTTGATTTCAGAAAAAATTAATCCAGTTTGATTTGTAAAAAATTAATAAGTTTAGTTTGATTTTATTAAGTTTTGATCATAATCTAGTTTGGTTTGATCATAAATTAACGAGTTTAGTTTGATTTTATTAAGTTTTGGCCGAGTTCAAATTTTTTCATTTTTAGAATTTTAGATTTTAAGTTGATCTCGGATTCGAACTGTTAAATTAATCTATTTTTATTTGATCAAAAATTAATGAGTTTAGTTTGATTTTATTAAGTTTTGGCCCAGTTCAAATTTTTTTATTTTCATAATTTTAGATTTTCGAGCTGTTAAATTTTGTTAAGTCTAAATTTTTTTAATTTGTATACGAAGTCTCGTAATATTTATTCATATTTTGACCTTAAAGTAAGTACCGCAAAAATTAAATTTAATTGTAAATATACATAAGTTAAAATAAAATTTTAATGTCCATAGTGATAAGTAAGTAGAAAATTTAAGATTTGAATAATAAATTTACTCTTATTGATGAGATTTTAATTATTTCAAAGATTAATTAGTTTTATTAAAAAGAATCTAATATGATGAGCATCATCCATGACCCAATTAAGCATGATTAACACATCCAAAATATCATTTTTTGCATTAAAAATGAATAAAAATATATATATAAGTTTGAAGGATCTAATATTATTTGAGATATTCATTCGTGCTAAGACTACGTTTTGTTGAGGGCTTTATAATAAAATGAAATGGAATGTAATATTATTTTATCGGAGGATTTACAATAAAATAGAATGGAATAAGATAAAAAAGAAAGGTTTCATGTTATATCTCATTCCATTCTAAACAGTAAAAATAAAATACTTCTAATTTGAGATGTTTAGGATGGAATGTAAAATAATAAACAACATTACACTATATTACATTATAAACCCTTTATCCAAATAATATTTCACTATATTATATTATGAATCATTTCATCCCTTCTAAGCAACAATTTTCTAATATTACATCCATTTACGTTCCATTTCATTATAAACTTTACGCCCAACCAAACATAACTTAAAGATATTAATCTTACTATACGAGACAATAACGTGTAGTCGCAGAACTAGCTATAAGATCTTATGTTATTTTTACAAAAAAATTTGAAGATCCAATAATAATTTTTACTTACAATATTAGTTCAATTCAAAAATAAAATGTTAAAATATTTTACTTTTAATTTTTTAATAAAAATAACTTACTGTTAAGTTCTCATTAATATGACTTACATAATTAGTCACGTTAAGTTAATATTTTCATCACGCGACTTTCATATATTGTATTTTTGTAATGTATAACAATATTTATTATTTAATAAATTAAAAAATCAAAACCTAAAATAATCACGCATTCTTTACTTTTTCATCATGGGTCTATTATCACAAAATTAATTAGTTTATAATCATAATTATATATATATATATATAATTCAATATTCACAAGACCTCGATTTCTCAATGTTTCTGCACTAAAGAATCAATCAGTGTGCATCTCATTGATGAGATTAACAAATGTTGACTTGTACAATATAGCGTACACTTGTCTTTTTCATTACATCAATTAATTCCAAATCATGCCTTACATATTTTATTGAAAACCAGAAAAAGTGAGTATCTTAGCAAACTAACTTGCCGTAACAAACGTTCCACTTGAGAAAATAATTACTTTATGCTTATTCTATTTAAAAATTAGATTTTTAGACTCAAGAAAGCGAAAGAAAAAACCCACATGTTAATTTATGTATGGAAAAAGTACTTTGAAAATCATTTTTATATATATAAGAAAAGTATATCTGATTCATCATCATCATCACCCAGTCTGAAATCTCGCAAGGAAGTAGAGTCTGGGGAGGTCTGATAGTACGCAGCCTTACTCCTACATAATAGAGAGGCTGTTTCCGGTGGACCTGCATGTAAATGAGACAATATAAGAATGATGTGATATACAAAAACAAAAAAAAAGGAAAAAAGATAGGGAATACCTGAAGGATTAATTGTGTTAATCTTGATTTTGAACATTTCAAATGGAAGCTTGGAAGGTTGTCATGTTTGAAACTTGTAGTTTACCCTATGAATGGAAAAGTCAGGCAAGTTAGCCTTCTGAATATTCAACTTTGGTTCTGTTAATTTATGTTGAAGATGTTAACTAATCAATGAAGTCATCAATGAGTTTGAATTCAACGTTCCAAAGTTCCAAATGGAAGCTTGAAAAGGGCAACTGTAGACTGAAAGACACATTAACATTCAAGATGGAGCTTCAAGTCAATAGAAATTAATAGTTTTGAATTTGGAGGCAGTCCTCAAGAATGCTTGCCCCCAAGCTTAAGGGAAATCATGTCATTTCGAAGTGCGAACTTTTTGACTCAGTCCTAACAAATTGCTTGCCCATCTCTGTGATGTTGAAGTGTGTAGAAGTTTAGGAAACAAAGACAATACCATAAACCAATAGTCAAAGTGCTTGCCCATCTCTGTGATGCTGAAGTGTGTAGAAGTTTAGGAACCAAATCTAACTTTGGTATTTGAGGATTGGTGTATGATCTTGTCTGTGTTATCTTTTCTCAAACAATGAATGAGAAATGCAGAACTCAACATTTCTAAAGATGTAGGAATGGCAATTGGTTAAATTTAGTTAGATTTTAAACCGGTTTGAACAACTCGGATCCATCCAGGTTCGAATACGAAAGTTTTCTTACTAAACTCAAATTTATGTTATATTAATTCTTGTCCGTTAATTTTGATTCCAATTGGGTTGAATCTTTTTGTCAAGCTTATACAGATGGACTGAAGGGGAATGAAAATTTCTAAAATAGACACTGTTTCCATTAGTGCTACAAGACTTTCTGAAGAGAAAGTGATAGAAAAGACTGTAATGACAACTATGTTTGACAGGCAATATACTTGTTCTCAAATGACTTTACTTGGAGGACCGCATCAAACTTCAATTCTGATGTAGAAAGCAGCAAAGTTTTCTTTTACATTTGCAAAGTGGAAGGAAATATCCTATGGGATCAACCCATTTTTCTTCACTAATTTGTATAATTGACTAAGTTACTTCTTTCCATTTGGGTTGCTGATTTGGAGAAAGAAAAACTGAACTAGGGTTTGCATCAAGTTTTGGAAGTCTGGTGGATTCAAGCCATTGACAGAAGTGGAGCTTCTTGGTCAAAAAGTTAGCAGGTATCAGCATGAAAATTCCAATGTAGGGTATGCTCATGGACAAAAGAGCAACAATTGACTAAGTTATGCGCTATTGTCGAAGTGGACTTCTTAGAGGTGATTAACATTCTTTTTTCCTTCCAAATAATTTTATCTGAGGATAATTTTTTAGTGGCAGACATCCGTGAATTATTACACCGAACATAGGAGATGCAAATTCGGCATGTTTATCGCGAAGAGAATCGGTATGTGCACAACCTGGCGGTTCTAGCAGTCTTATTAAGTCTAAGTCTGCATATCCTACAAAAGTCTCCGATAGTCGTTATGGAGCCAATCCAACTAGATGCGCAAGGCACGTTATATTATAGAACATTGCGATAATGTCTTTTTCTTTTTTCCTTTGTAATCGAAAAAAAAGAAGTTAATACATACACCAAATCCAATCGAAGTCGAGCTAAAGCCTTAAGAGACTCGGACCGATTCATTGTCACTCCTAATTTTGTTTCCACCTGGTAAGACGCATCTTTGACAACCCAAGCCTGAGGAAAATCATTATGGAACTTATCACCTGATATCATTAAAAGCATTGGCAAGCATTCCAGGCTCAAGGACGGACTCCAGATTTGCCCAGTTTTGCAGGGCATTTGTAACTGAAGTCAGAACACCAGTCTCACACCATTGATTTTTGTTTTCTGCACTGGCTATTTAAAGGGTTTGAGAAGTCTCATTGTTACCTAAACCCTAAGCCGGGGCTGTCTAGCTTCTTTGTGGTAGGATTGAACATTCTCAACAAACCACCATGCATTAAATGCTATGAGAAAGTAATTATCACGTCGTTGATTTTCATAAACAAGGGTTGATCAACTACTTGACAGAGCAACAAGAGATCATAGTAGATTGATTAGCTAATCATGAGAACAGGTCATGACCAAATGCAAAAGAGAAGAACAGAGCATTCATCCTGTAAGCAAACCGGTAAGTTATGAAACTTGGGGAGTGATAACTCTTAATTTTGTGAACTGATTATATCAGGAGCTCTGGACTTCTAAGATATCATGCAAGGGGTGATAAGTTCTACATGCATATCTCAATCAATTTATAAACAATCGATTATGTCTCAATATAGAGCGGCCAAGTCGAGCAATTCCTGGTATTCAGGAGTGACATAAGAGAACACCTGGTATTCATCAGAGGCAAATGATTTCACCTTTTTCCCAATTACAGTAGGCAAACCTGCCATAAAGAAGGCAGTTTAATTAATCAATGCTATTAGCTTGAAAAATGAAAAATGAAAATGACAATCCAAACGGTTTTGCAAAGAAAGGAACAAAAAATAGGAAAGATCAATCTTAACACTTTCTGTTTAAAGCAATAAGTGAAACTTCAAAGCCGAATAAATATAACATTCAAGTAGGGATCAAGTGCTTGTACGTGAAAGACATAAAGTAGGGGTCAAGGGCTTGTACGTCAAAGACATACATTTCCTAATGTTTTCTCCCCTCGTAGAAACTTATCTTTGGTGGCAGAAATAGCAGAAATAAGCAAATGTGACCTTTTCAACAGAGACAAAATTGCTGATCTCATTTACTCACATTAGGGCGTTAAACAATCATCCATTGGTAATTTCACAATACCGGGGTAATATGTGCCTTCAGACAGTTTAAGCTTCTTCAAAATTTAGTATCCAGTAAACAATGCATGATTATGTATAAGCAACATCTGGATAACGGATTTGTCTCAAGATTGGAGAAGACAAATCCAAAGCACTCCAACTGCATTATACATCATGATAGTATATTCAAAATAGATAGCCAACAAAATGAACTCACTCCCATGAATGCGTCCATATAAAAATCTTTCTCCTTTCCAATACTCCAGAGGTCTTGACTTGATCCTGGTACTCTTTCTTACTCCATTCTCCCATGTTGTTCCAGCAACTATTAACAGCGCGACTTTTAAGTTATTTAAGAACATGAAAGGTAATCAACACTAAGGAATAAAGGAACCGAAGGTTTGACGTAACACTACAAACCTGCAAGGCTTTGCCTTCTAGATGAAGCCTTTCTCTTGAGTCCTTTGCTAGGACGTGATTTGTTCATTGTTTGCTCCTTCCTGGTCTCCACAGAAGAATCCATAATTTTCTGTTGCATAAGGAACTCTTAGTAAATTTCAGGCAATATAGTCTATGGTAGAGATGACCTTATGCGTAAAAGAGTGTAGCAGAAATGTCTACCAAAACAGATCAACAAAAACAGAAAGAACCAAATTACAGGATAGGAAAAAGAATTAATAAAAGAGTTGAAAACCTCATACTGCATATACAAAGTCCGTATTCAGAACTTCAATTATTTCTAACATTTTTATGTATTTAATTATAGAGTTGACTTAAGACCCATAACCTCATTTTGTTGAACTGGTGCAGCGTCTTGAACTTGCTCTTGCTCACTGTCTTGAGTTTTAGAGATCCCATCCATGGCATGCTCATAGCTTATCATAGGATCTGATTGATCTATCAAAGGAAAGATGAAAACATATCACATATAAAACATAATAAAAAAAGGAATTATAAAGAGACCAGTTAAGAACAATCAGATTCCAAGTAAAGAAGCTTTGTGAACACATCAAAATCACCATGATTATGCTTCAAATTAATAGGTAAACTTAAGATTCAAAATTATGCAATACCTGCCTCAAGTTACGATCCTATCTAACTTTCATTTCTCATATGATGTTCATCCTTCTAAAAGGCACTTAAAATAGTAGAGCTAAGAGTATTTAAATGGATACAAAGCACTGGCTGTATCAGGAAAGTACGCAATAGCCAGATATCCTGGTAAGCTGAGAGTTATAACGCAGGCATTCAACTTTCTGCATATACAAAAAATTAAACAATAGGTTTTATTAAGAGGAAAAGCATACCACATAGATGTTGAACATCATTCAATATTCCCACAGGAGTCATCCATATTTAAGTCAGGCTGTTGAGAGGCCACACCTTCCTGCTGTATATCTTCTGCCTAATTGTAGCAAAAACTCAGAAGGTGACATTTTAGATCAGACTTTCTAAACATTGTTCAATGGATACAAAAGAATAAAAACTCACCAAATCCACACTTCCATTTGGTCCATTGGTTTGAACATCCGTGCCAGTATTTGGCTGACTTAAATTCTCGTTTATGTCCCCATCATCTGAACCAACACTGGTGTGCTCCATTTCAGCACAAAATTCCCTTGAATCAGAACTCTGATTAAATCTTGCAGTTGGAGAAGCATGTATTGGTGGGGATTGGTCAATGTAAGCAGTTGAAAATGGATTACTCGCGGTATTTGACTGCAAGATGCGTTTACTCAACAAAGAAACTGATGCCCATGGACTTTTCACAGGAGTTGGAGAACCAGTTGTAGCGACAGAACTTTCTGCTTTTGTTTGCTTCAAAGGACTTTTAACCCTTGTCAACTGTAAGAAATTCTGTATGTCCACTAGTACATTCGCAGGCTTTGGCAATTTCCCACCAGAAGCCTTGGAATGAATCTGTTGAATATCCTCAAATTCAGGGAAGTTTAATTTCTTTATGTCAAGAGATTTGATCTGCAAGCGGTTTTGTAACAGACTAAGTGCTCCATCCCCATCTAGTTCATTGTAATCATGTGCAAGCAATTCCTCCAAAAGTTTGTTAACCCTATTCTCAGCCTTGGTCACTGAAACTAGTTTTGTAAGGAATTACTTGTGTTACCAGCATTATCAGGAAAAAATAATCAATAAAAGTTTTAGTTAGTAGCTAGAGTATCGCTCTTGGGCTCATTGTCCAAGCTTCAATCACTATCCCTTACCAGCCAGTTCAACTTCCTGAGTTGCAACATTCAACGGCTGCATTTGTTGTGATTCAGCAATTTCCAAGTTCTGCCCTTCCAATGTAGCATCTACATGGCCATTTTCATGTTCTGCATTGCGATTGAAGGGACGGAAGTCCTCTTCAGGCACATCTTCAGAAGCTGAGGAGGGATACAGATCCTTGTACTTGGCTGTCCTAGATCACCTGTGACATGGGTAAATCAACACCATCATATACATATATACCTAATATTTACATACACAATCAATATAGGAATTAAAAAAACCATTGAATTGAACATCATACCCTGGGATACCGGGCCGATGGGGTCGTGGAGCCGAGGTAGCAGTAATGCCCTGATCTGACTCTCCAAAAGGGAGACTTGTCTGTCTAGCAATTTCCTTTTTGGCATCTACCAACAATCAAAAAAATATGTATTAACAGTGAAATTGACCAAGAATTCATGATCAAACAACAATAATGGAATGTAATGTTCGTATACTTTGAATTCTTTCGAAAGCCGAGAAGAAGTCTTCAGGATCTTTGAGCTTATCAATGTCCAAAGTAGGTTCCAAACTAGCCTTATTAAGAGATTGCGTGTCAATAACAAGACATAACATCACAGTTTCACACAACAAAACAAGTTCAACATCGAGAAGTGAAACATATATGACCTGCTTGAACTAGGAAGCAAAGAGAAAGGAGCGCGCTTTCGTTCTAAACCTGGCCTGCGACCCTTTTCAACTACGGTTTCTTCTTCCATAGAGCTCTCTAGAATCAGTTTTCCTTGTTCTAATAGCTTATTTGGATCTTTCACAGGCTAATACATTAAATAAAGAAAGAAAACAAGAATTGGGTTAATAAATAAACAATTCCGAAAGTCATTCCTACCCAAAAATCTAATCCAAAACCCGAAAAGACTCGAAATTTGTTGGTGGTTCACCAGGGATTTGAGGAAATTGTGGGCGGAGACGAATGTGTCGTCGGAATCGCGAGGAGGTTGAACGGACAGAGAAGTGAATGTCCGCTGAAGCAGAGAAAGACCCGAATAAGCTTCTAATGGATCCTCCATACCCGAATTACACTCATGAACGGAGCATAAGAGACTCGACGGAGGGAGTGGCGGCGTTGTGTGTTGAGTGGAAACTTGATAAAATTCGAAAAAGAGTAATTTAGCGGGAGAGAGAGAGAGCGTGAGAACGTGTGTTCTTGAATCTTGATAATCACACTCCAAATGACAAAATAGGTTTTCTTTAATTTTTAAACAAAAATAATATTATATATATTAAATTTTAATGCTTAATTATGTTATAGTTTATGTTTTGTGTTTTTACGTATTCTTTTTTTTTGTTTTCATATTTTGTATAATTTAAAGTCGAGTCCTTTGATGCTTTATTATTTTCTTATTATTTAAATGTTAGCATTTTTTAAATAAAGAGATAATATATTTTATTATATTTTATTTTAAAATAATTTTTAAAAATTAAGTTATATTTTATATTTTTTTATTTATTTATTTATTGTAATTTATTTACATATTAATTTAACATTCTAATTTTGTTTATTTATTTTTTACTTGTATCATTTTTTTATTATCATATTTACAAGTAATTTTACCGAAAATATCCTCTTTATTATATAAAGATAAGGTTGTATAATATCATATCTCCCTGTATCTTATTTTATTGCGAGACTTTGAATTGAGTATGATGATAATAATATATATATATATATATATATATATTTAAATTTTTAAATAATTTTTCTATCATTTAAGAATAAATATGTCAGTTATTGTATTTTCTTAAATTTTGTATCTTAGAAAAATTTTAAGTTGATGTTTTTTATTCATATTTCTTAAAATAAAAGATTTTTTTAACTTTATTATTTATTTTATAAAATAACACATATGTATATATATATAATATTATATTTTAATACTTAATGATCTTATGGTTTACGTTTTGTGTTTTTACATATTTATTTTCTCTAGGTTTTTGTGTTTTGTATAATTCAAAGTTAAATTCTTTGATATTTTATTACTCTCTTATTATCTAGATACTAGTGTTTAAAAAAAAGAGATAATATATTTTGTTATATTTTGTTTTAAGATAGTTTTTAAAATTTGAGTTATATTTTATTATTTATTTATTTATTGTAATTTTATTTAAATATTGATTTAGTGTTCCAATTTTGTTTGTTTATTTTTTACTTG
>JAOSBK010000005.1:2645658-2663991 GCA_027568895.1 Erythroxylum shatona | reverse complement strand
CAACCCTGTTCTGCATGATAGAACAAAACATGTTGAGGTTGACAAGCACTTTATCAAGGAGAAGATTGAAGAAGGATCAATTTGTGTTCCCTACATTCCAACATCACAACAGGTAGCTGATATTCTCACAAAGGGATTACACAAAAGGCAGTTCAAGGATCTAATTACCAAGCTGGGCATGGAAGACATATACAAGCCAGCTTGAGGGGGAGTGTTGGGAAATATTCAGCTGAATATTTCCTAAGATATTATTGACTCCTTTATCGATCTGACAGAGAATATAGGGAGGCCATCAAATGCTATCGAAATGCGTTAAGAATAGATCCAGACAATATTGAGATTTTGCGAGACCTATCACTCTTGCAGGTATGCATTACAAACACCTTTTGGTTTGGTTATCCGCAAACGAAGATGAACTTGTGTTAACAAGGTTTGTCATTGCCAATTTTAAGTTGAAAATAATTCCTTGTATGCTTTTAAATCATTTTTTTTACTATTTTTTATTCTACCATTTTCTTCTCAAAGTGGCTTTTTATTATTAACTTATTAGAAACCTCTGTGTCTTTAATTCTGCAGGCACAAATGCGAGATTTGACTGGTTTTGTTGAGACTAGACAAAAACTCCTAACACTGAAACCAAACCATCGCATGAATTGGATTGGCTTTGCAGTTGCCCATCATTTGAACTCAAAGTATGATCTGATCTTTGCATTCAACTTTGCCTTATAAGTCATCAAAGTATTCAAATACTCTGGGCTGGACTTTTTAATGACTTTATTGAAGCTTGCAATTTTGAAGTGTTGAAAGTACTTTTCCAACAAAATATTGATAACAATCTTCCACTGACCTCATTTTTGTTCTATGCTGAAACTAATTCCTATTCAAAGATCTCCACTGAGGCATTTAACTGCATGTCTGCCTTTAGATTTTACTTTTTTTTCCTATGCTCAATCATCCAAAGTTTGTGTTTTCTCCAAATGCATCAATCTTTATTGTTTAGGTCGTCGTTTTACATTTAAGGATCTTTTGTTCTTTGCTAGTGCTTTGAAAGCAGTTGATATTTTGGAAGCATATGAAGGGACATTGGAGGAGGACTACCCTCCAGACAATGAACGATGTGAACATGGGGAAATGCTTCTATACAAGGTATGAACTTCTGCTCTTCTTTGTTTTTGTCACTAGACTTGAATGTGTATAGAACTTGCACGTATGATTGAAAGGCTAATATCTTAAGCGCTCATTGAAGTTATTAATTGTAGGCTCAATGCAGTTTTGAGGTTTGGCTACATTTTATTGAAAACTGTACTACCACTTGGTTTTATTCCATGACACATATGATTCTTGGTGTTTTTCAAATAAGATTGCTTACTATTTCCTAGATTAAACACATGTTTTTGTTATAACTCTTAAGATTTCTGAGCACTTTATGCACAATCATATACTTTTAAACTTTATTTTTGTTAGATCTCATTATTGGAGGAGTGTGGCAAGCTTGAGAAAGCACTTGAGGAGTTGCATAAAAAAATCTCAAAAATTGTAAGTGCGTATTTGAATTATACTCAATGAATTCATGTTTGAATTTTCTGGATATGATCCCCATAGAATTTTACTGAACGACTACATCCAATCCAGGTTGATAAATTGGCTTACAAAGAAGAAGAGGCATCTTTGTTAGTGAAGCTTGGCCAACTTGAAGAAGGGGCTGAATTGTATAGGGTGCTGCTAGCCATGAATCCTGATAATTATAGGTAACTTAGTTCTCTTTATAGTTTGACTTCGAAATTTTAATTGATTGTCGTAGCAAGGGTATCTCTGATGTATTGTCCTTCCCTTTATGGTTTCTTTGATGTCCTATCCCTATTTTTTTATTATCCGTAAGCAGGAATAATCTGATCCGTCGCATAGATCTTGTAAATGTGTCCATAGAATTAATTACCGACTAAAATATTGTATGACTCTGTCTCCCTGTTTGTGAATCATAGTCGTTCCCAATTTAATGTTCAGATATTACGACGGCCTACAAAAATGTGTGGGGCTTTACTCAGAGAATGGCAACTATTCTCCTGATGAAATTGATCAGCTAGATGCCTTGTACAATTCACTTAGGCAGCAATATACTTGGTCATCTGCTGTTAAGGTGATGACTTTCTTTTATTCATACATGTAGCATTATTTAATTCCTCTTATTTCATATGGAATAAAAGATTAATGTTGTGCCCTTCCTAGACTACACTGGCCTTGCCATCGTTTGTAGACCCCATCTCTCCTTTTCAACTTAAGAAACCACCTGAGCAATATCCACCTTGACCCGCTGGCAAAAGATCAATGTGTTATACATGATGACTTCATAAAATTAAAAGTTGAACAACTATTCATCTGCTTCCTTTATTAAGTTTGGTGTTTAATTTTGGTTTTCTTTCCCATATTTGAACCCAAACCGTATCTGTATGATTTTGTTTCATATTTGAGGGCCACAATGTCTTTATAGGACGCATTTGTGCTAATGGGCAAACTGATTGATATTGGGCTTCCTTCGTACCCATTTCACTTTCACGCTATTATAGGCTGCTGTTGTTCCTTTCTTACCATCTTCACCATTTCTATTTTATCTTTTGGTTAATGTCGGTTGCTCATGTCCTTTTAGGATCTATTTGTATATATTTGGCCTCTCTCTCTGACTCTCATCTGACCTATTTCAGAGAATACCTCTTGATTTTCTTCAAGGCGATAAGTTTCGAGAAGCTGCAGCAAAATATATGCAGCCCCTCCTAACCAAGGTACTCGATATTAAATTCTGTGATTCTTATTCATCTTTAAGGTCTTAACTAAATTGTTTATTATCTTCTTGGTTAATTTAGGGAGTTCCTTCGTTATTCTCAGATCTTTCTCCCCTTTACAATCATCCTAGCAAGGTCAGCTTGTTCTTTTACTATTCATTATCCATATGCTATTGTAAAATTCGTTTACTATTAATATTGATGTAATCAGCTTTTCTATTGAATCTTGTGCAGGCAGATATACTGGAGCAACTTATTCTTGAGTTTGAGAATTCAATTCAAAGTAATGGTACTTATCCTGGAAGGTAATATATTCTTTGGATCCTCTTACCAGTTTATTTGGGTTTTAGCACATTCACACTGGACTGGAAACCCCTTACTTCTTGTTAGCATCATACTACCCTTTTCCAATGTGGGAGGAGCCTTCTTTATTTATTAAGAAGGGGGTTGGAGGGCTCGGTGGTTTGGGGGGATGGTTACTCACATCTTATGGTTTACTAGTTTACCTTGTGCGAACAAATAGACATATTTTGGACCTAACAGATTGTCATACTTATAGAAGTAGGCCTATAAACAGGCTGGATTACAGTTGCAATTTACACCCTAGCATTCTCTTACAAGTTAGAAGTTATGTCAATCAATCTATTTGAATGTTTGAAAATTTAGGTTGTGTTTCCTTTATGTTTGAGTTGTGGGAAATTTTTCTGGTCTCCTGATCCATTTACATTTCCCAATAAGTACAGGCCAGAAAAAGAGCCCCCTTCAACACTTCTATGGACCTTGTTCTTTTTGGCCCAGGTTGAGTACTTTTTTCTTTGATTCATCAGTTGCCTTTGTATCTCTATGTTTGATATGTGCTCATTCGTTTTCCCTTGTGCAGCACTATGACAGAAGGGGACAATATGACATGGCTCTCGCTAAGATCGATGAGGCTATTGAACATACCCCAACAGTGATTGACTTATATTCTGTTAAGGTTAGTGTCACCTTGCGCCGTGAAAAATGTTTCATTCAACTTGTCTTATTCTAGCTCCTCTTTAACTAGTTTAGTATTTTGATGCGGGTTGCCTGTGCTGTATGCACCAAAAGTTATTCCCATGCTGCTTGAGCCAGGAGTTGACTCACGAGCTTGAAATGACTAGTACCATTGATTTCCCATTGAAAATAAGGGGGAAACACGGGTAGTTATTGGCTTTAGTTACAGCGAATTGCTCCTTTTGGGCATACCTGTTTCCTACTTCAGTCAAGGAAGAAAAATATTGTGTTGTAGCAAATAATAGATGCCAATCCATATGGGAAAAAGAGCTACTTAGAAGTGTAAGGTCCTTTAAACAGAAAATATCCTGCAATTCATAACAGTGGCCAGTTGCATATTACTGTTTTGTTGTTAAGAAAAGTTAGCACTGATATCAGAAACTCCACTTTTTTTTCAGACCAAAGAATGTTATGTTAAATGATTTTTTAGCCTTTAGCATGGAAATTGTTGGAATTCATACCCCTTTTTCCAAGTGATTTTGGATATCGTCTTTCCAGAGCCGAATTTTGAAGCATGCTGGGGATTTGGTTGCTGCTGCATCATTGGCAGATGAAGCTAGATGTATGGATCTCGCTGACCGATACATAAATAGTGAATGTGTCAAACGTATGCTGCAGGCTGATCAGGTTTTGGTTCTTTTCTGTTTTAGTATTATTTTGGTTCCACAGCTTTGTCAAAGTTTTGGCATTTTCTCCTGTCTAGCCTGTCTTTGATGTTATTGCTCATTAATTGGATTGTTTTCTTGAAGGTGGCATTAGCAGAAAAGACTGCTGTACTATTCACAAAAGATGGAGATCACCATAATAATCTTCATGACATGCAGTGCATGTGGTCTGTTGCTATTCTTCACTGTTTTCTTGCCTTGTGGGTGTATTGACCTCTGCTAAGTGGTATCATATATTCTTTGAGACAGGTACGAGCTTGCTTCTGGTGAAAGCTACTTTCGCCAAGGTGATCTTGGGCGCGCTCTCAAGAAGTTTTTGGCTGTTGAGAAACATTATGCTGATATCACTGAAGATCAATTTGATTTCCACTCTTATTGCTTAAGAAAAATGACTCTACGGGCCTATGTAGCAATGCTTAAATTTCAAGATCGGTTGCATTCACATGCATATTTTCACAAGGCAGCAGCTGGAGCAATCAGGTGAAACATTTGTTGAAATCATATTTGATGATCCATATTATCCACTAACTGATGAACATTCGGTTGATATTGATTCTTCAGTTTGTGAATCTATTATATCCATATCAATTGTGGGCCAGAATTTTTATCTGATAATTTCTACCAGCAAAAGAAAGGGTTAGAGAGAAGGACTTTGCAATTCACTTAATACTTTACTCCATGAGTAAAGGCCATTTTCATGTTAGTTAGCACTCAACTGATTAGCAATTTTGCTCTCAGGATTTTCATTCGAAGCTAAAATTTGTGGCACAGGTGTTACATAAAGTTATATGATTCTCCCCCAAAGTCAACTTCTGAAGAAGATGATGACATTTCAAAGTTACCTCCTTCTCAGAAAAAGAAGCTTAGGCAAAAACAGAAGAAGGCGGAAGCTCGAGCTAAGAAAGTAAGTCACCTTATCTGTATGCAATCCCAAGCAGCTTATTTGATGTGCATTAATGGTTTTAATTCTTTCAGGAGGCAGAGCTGAAAAATGAAGAATCAAATACTGGTGGCATGTCCAAGTCTGGAAAACGACATGTCAAACCTGTAGATCCTGATCCTAATGGGGAAAAGTTGTTGCAGGTTAGTCCTGTGAATAATGGCTTCTCCAGAGAACTGTTTTAGGTGCTTCTATACCCCACGTGCATCTTTTGTTTAGGATAAGTAACAGACTGATATGGCACATTCATATCTAGGTTGAGGATCCATTGTTGGAAGCTACAAAATATTTGAAACTGCTTCAGAAGAACTCTCCTGACTTATCGGAGACACACGTACTATCATTTGAAGTAAATATGAGAAAGCAGAAAATTCTGCTTGCTTTTCAGGTACCTTTTCAGATTAATTGTCGACGTTCTCTTTTTCACATTGCCATCTTAACTCGTTTGCATTTCAACGCTTGTCATCTAGTAAGCAGTATATCATTGCTCTTGAGTGTATGGCATGAGAAGATTATCTAGCATTGGATGTCCAAACAGTTTTTAATTAAACTACTTGAAAATTTGGCAGTTTGGAATAAAATGAGTAATCTCAAATGAGGATGATCATGTTATTCTGATGCTTCCTGTCTTCTGCCTTATAAAGTTTATCTATGAAGAACTGCCGTGAACATAGCAGTTCATTTTGTTGATCTATTTCATTTTTGTGGTCGTTTAGGCTGTAAAGCAATTGCTAAGGTTGGA
Source organism: Erythroxylum shatona (assembly GCA_027568895.1). Lineage (NCBI taxonomy): Eukaryota > Viridiplantae > Streptophyta > Magnoliopsida > Malpighiales > Erythroxylaceae > Erythroxylum > Erythroxylum shatona. Next base: position 2,657,832 of record JAOSBK010000005.1, on the reverse strand, counting down.
TGCTGAAAACCCAGATTCTCATCGCTGCTTGGTATGTAATATCTCATGTTGAACAAGTCACTGAACTACCTTCAGTTTTCATTTTAAAGCTTATTTCACTTCAAGGGATTATTTGAGGATCAATGATTGTTTATTTTGCTAATAAGCTTTATATTTTTGCAGATAAGATTTTTCCATAAAGTTGACTCTATGACTGCTCCAGTGACGGAACATGAGAAACTTATTTGGAGTGTCTTAGAAGCAGAACGCCCATCAATAAGGTCCTTCGGAAACTTTATGCCGTATGCTTGATTTACCTCATCTTTTTAATAAAAAAATTTTTTGAGAGGTTGCTAATCTTTGCAATTATGTTGACTTATAAATTGAGAGTTACGATGTTGGGCTTTTGTAGTCAATTGCATGAGAAATCTTTGGTAGAGGCAAACAATATTTTCCTTGACAAGCATAAAGGTGATCATCCTTCCCTTCAACATATTGATGCATAACCAGTTACTTTCATATGATGCTGAATCCCTCTTATTTTCTGCAGATTCCTTAATGCATAGAGCTGCGGCTGCGGAAATGCTGTGTGCTTTAGAACCTAGCAAGAAATCCGAAGCTGTTAAATTGATTGAAGATTCCACTAACAACCCTGTTCCAATGTAATTCTATTCACTCACTCGAATTATTTTCTAGTTGCAGTACCTTCCTTTTTGTTGAAAACTCTCCTTTGTTTCTTTTTCTTGTATATATATTATATCAACAGAAACGGAGCTCTTGGACCGGTCAAGGAATGGAAGCTCAAGGACTGCATTGCAGTCCACAAACTACTAGGATCAGTTTTTCTTGACCATGATGCTGCATCAAGTAAGTACACGTTTTTAACTTTGTTAGTCTGCATAAATTCGTCAGGTACTTACTGGGATTTGATTCTGATAAATTATATTGTCAAGCAGCATGTCAGAGAAAGTTTGAATTTAGTTCATAAACATTTACGTCTTTATTGTAAATTCTTTACAGGGTGGAAAGAGAAATGTGTCCAATACTTTCCCTACTCGACATATTTGGAGGGTGCTCTCAGTTCCGCCATGCCCAATTCAATGTACAATCAAACGGGAAAGAACCCTGAGAATGGGGGTGTTGGCCATCCTGAAGGCAGTGAAATTGCAGAGTCCATTGCGCCAAATGGAAAGTTGGATGCTTTTAAGGGTCTCACGATTCGAACATGAAGATGAACGCACACACCAGCAGAAATTCAGCGGCATGACGCTTTTGGAGGCAGGAGAAACATATAGAAGATTTTACTTGTTATGGAAGATTCTAATGTTTTTCACAAGCAGCCATGCGAATCCTTTCTGGTGTTGCTTTGAACTTAGAAACTTGTTTTACCTGTTCTACCTTGCCCTATACAGAATGCATTCCTTCAGAAGTGTCTATACCATACATGTGTTTAGGGTTTATTTCTTTATTTTAACTCACTACTTGGTGAGCTCTGGAAACAAGGGTGAATTATCAGGTCAAGATAGCTCTGCAGGATTTTTGTCAGTGCTGTGCCTTACGTCCTGTGAGCATAGGACAATTCCTTTTGGAGCTTGGTCTCCAGAGTATGTTGTACTTTCCACTTTCTGCTCAACTTATATTTGATGTATAAACCCTACAGATTGTGAACAGTTTTGCTACAGTGTTCATACAGTAGCCATAGTTATTAATTTTTGCAGATTGAGAATAAACCTTTGTGTTTTCTGTGTATTATGCATTGAATCAATAACTATAGAGTTCCTAACTTCAGTTGAATCAAGAGAAACAGGATTATAAATCCAAACACTATTAATTCAGAATGATGATTGAAAGAAAGTTGGTAGTAAATTCTCAAGATAGTGACTATGAATTTTACCAGTACATGTCACATCACATCTGAATTCGGGTAGCGACTGTGAATTTCACTGATATATCAATGAACAGCTATGAACCAAGTCTTCCCATCACACCATGCAAGACAACTCATGTGTAGACATATACTAAGCTACCTACATAATTTTATAGCTTTCTCGGAATGGAGGGACCGTCTTCACTCTTAGCTTCCCGTACTCTTGTGATAGTTATTACCTTAGCCACCATAGTTTTTGCATGAGAATGAAGTTACCTACCATGAACCGTTCACTTCCTATTCTCTGCATACTTAGTCCGTTCCTTCGAAATTGAAATTGATTAAGAACGTTCATTGTCTTCTCCTCCTAACTGCCAAACTCGATTACTTGGAAACATTCCTGAAAAGGGTTCTTTTGGTTCTTACGAAACTTGCTCTACAATTTGTTTTGGTACTACAGCTTTGTGTAGTCTCAAAAATGCAATTAATAAGGTATCGACTCTATTTTCTTTAATCTCAACTTAGAATTACACTTAAATATAAACTTGTATTTTAATGAAATTTTTATTATGTGATGATTACTTTATTTTGGTCACCATCCAGTCACGGTGTGATTCGCGAGGAGCTGTGATTCATAAGGGGTCGTGTTACTTAACAGGAATGGTCTCTCTGAATTTCCTTCTGAAAGCAACCAACCAACTTTGAGACGTAGAGGTGTTTCATAAACCTTCAACAGTCCTGTCTGGTCTGGTACCCCCCATTTCACCTAACCTCACTTCACCAGCTTCCTGAAATGGCAACATCTTCACTCTCTGTCGCATTTTTCACAAGTTCAATCATTAGCACAAGAACTCATAGTTTCAGAACTGATCATAATAGCATTCATGTTAAGAAGAAACAAGGTTACCCTCTTCTCAGGAATGCTGGAGCTTCAGCTTCTTGCATGGTACTGCCAGTGGGAACCAAGAACAGCCAGACTTCTCAGACCATCTCGTCAACGTCATGTAGAGACACTTTGACGGAGAGGGTGGAGCTCAATCCCATCAATATCCTTGATGGAGGATTGATTCATGACAGAAGGATTTACAGGCAAAAAGTTACCATTAGATCATTTGACATTGGCCCGGACCTTAAATTATCTCCTAGAGCCCTGATGAATCATTTGCAGGTTTTGATGTTGTTGGTCTTTTTTTTCCCCTCTCTATTAATAGGTTTATATGTTGTTGTATGTTCGATAATGAAAACTTGTCTTTTGTTTTTTGCAGGATACTACACTTAACCATCTGAGGAAGATAGGGATATTGGAGTATGGTTTTGGTTTAACTGCAGAGATGGTTAAGAATAGCCTTATATGGGTGGTCTCTAGTGTGCAAATAGTGGTGGATTGCTATCCAGCATGGTAATACGAATAATTTTGATTTAGTTCAAGGTTTTAAATTGCAGACTCTGGATTTCGGTTATGGTCGATTACACGCTCATGAATTGCAATAAATAATGGTAATGATTCGAACCGTAACCGCAATACTGCAGTCGCAATTTAAAACCATGATCTAGTTTTTACCTGCCATGTATCTTCCAGTGTTGAGAAGGAGTTGGATTTGTTTATGTCTACATGTAAGTGAAAACTATTTCTAAATGCTCAACAAAACAAGTCTCCCAACAGCTGGACATCCCTAAAGAAGCTGACAAGAAACTGCAGCTGTGACTTTCTTTGGCTCTAATCCTCATTCAATCTGGAATCCTTAATTAAATCGAACTTGTTCAAACTAGATTAATCTAGAATGTAAGCATATTGAAATAGCTTCTTTTAACTACAAATCACAATCATTCACAGTTGATTTTCTTGTTTGAAGGACTGATGTTGTTCAAGTAGATACTTGGATGTATCCAGCAGGAAAGAACAGTTATGGCCGTGACTGGCTTATTCGTGATGACAGGACAGGACAAACTCTGATTCGGGCAACCAGGTCAAGTTCATTCTACCATTCCACTTTCCATCAAGCTTATTGATTAAATATCTCTGTGAAGTCTAAAGCTCCTATAAAATAGTCTATAGTAAAAAAGTCAAATTCTGATACAGAGACATTATTGATGCAGTGCTCAATTAATGATGAACAAGAAAACCCGAAAACTTTCGAGGTATACAAATGAAATCAGGGAGGAGTTTGCACCTTTTATTCTGGTGGACAATCCTATCGTGGAGAAGGATAGCAGAAGAATCCCCTCCTTTACTGCTGATACCGCAGTTTGTATCCGTTCTGGTTTATCAGTGAGTCTTATGAAACAATTTATCATTCTTCATGTACTGTTGTGTTTAGGAGTTATGTCCTAATTGTATTAAAATGCAGCCTGGTTGGAATGACATGGATGTTAATCAGCATGTAAGCAATGCCAAGTACCTCGACTGGATTCTTGAGGTATTATGCATTCCTGCAAAGTATGAAAGTTACTTTTCAAGTGAGTGAACAACATGAATCCGTTTATTATGTGTTTCCAAAATATAGAGAACTTTTTAGACTTCGTTGAAGATGCAATATGAAGTATATCAGCAATAACCTGCTTTTTCACACTGACTGGCATGATTGGTATCACATTTTTTTGGTTTAGCTTACTGGCATTCTGCTCATTTCATGCACGTAAACATTGAAACAAAAAGCATTTCTTGTTCTTCCAGGGTACTCCTCATTCATTAATGGAGCACCATGAGCTTTCTGCAATGACGTTGGAGTACCGGAAAGAGTGTGATGGGGAGAGTGTTCTCCAATCCATGTCAAGAGTTGCTAGGAATGACAACATAGCTAAAGATATGGTGGAGTTGGATCACTTGCTTCATCTTGAAAAAGGATCAGTAATAATGAAGGGAAGGACACTATGGAGGTTGAAAGATGTCAAGGACCGCAAGACTAAGAGTCAGACACAAACTCACTGATTAAACACGACTATCAGTACTAGAATTTCTAGCTCTATTGCTACTCATACCTCGAAAATGTTGTCCATGATATAAGCAATTCATCTTCTCTTAATCTTTACGAACAAAAAAGGTCAATACCATGCATTCACGCAACAGGACCTCCCTGGCTGCTGAATGAAACCTCTGAATATTGTTACTCCAGGGATTCCTGTAGTTCAGCAGCTCTTATCACAACTAAATAATGCCGACCCTAAACCTGATGTCAGTAAACTTCTGGGGCTAAAATCCCCAAAAATAATCCAATTCAATTTAAATTAACAAATCTACAACAAATTCAAAAACCCACCAAAGCTAAACAAGAAAACACCAATCAATCAATCAAAAATAGCATTTTAACACACAAAACCCCATCTTGAAAAACTCGTGAGTACAGATAAGTTTTGACGAAAACACGAACACAGATCAATTTAGACTTACAGTACGAGTCGGATCCCAAAGTCTCTTAACTTGCCTGAATCTCGCATTTGGTGGAAAAGCGGAAATTTATCGGTTTTGGTGTTTAAATTGGAAGGGTTTTGAACCCTACACATTGGGAATTTTGAGATACGGACCTAATAAGTTACGAGGAACTAGGCTATCAAAACATGTCAACTGTTAGCCCATGGGCCAGTACACTGAAGACAGAAGCAATCCTCGTTAAGATTGTGCCATGTGGGTAATTAGGGACCGCTAGATTGAAATCAGGCCCAATGGACCACCTGATTCAACAAACCAGTATTTTAATCCACAAATCTGTGATATATTGTTGTTGACCATTTTGTACGGACTTGAGGAGTTGAAGGGCCCATTAAGTCCCTTGAGCTACTTTTGTTGTTCTTCCGGTTCATCTCAACTACATATTTATATAGGTCCCACATAAATGTATGGATGAAATGAGTTAGAACAAATTAGGAGTAGCAAAAGTGAACAGGTGATCTAGTCCCATTAAATTTTAAAATTTAGGGCGTGTTGTTAAAAAGAAATAGTGACAATAGACTAAATATTGTTATAGCTTTTTAGTTTTGTTATTTTAGTTTTAAAATTTTTTAAAGTTTTTAATTAAGTATTCAATTTTTAAATTTTTTAAAATTGGTCAATTTTATTTAAAAAGTTATCTTTATTAATATTTTGTTAATATGTCTAATAGATCATCACCGTCATCGTTAACATCAACAATATCCAGTTGAAATCCCGCTAAAGTGCGGGGTATGAGGAATATGTCTAATAAAGTAATGTAAAAATAATTTTTGATGAAATCAAATAACTTGTGACAAATATATTGATGGTCATATAATTGGTTGAAGATTATAATTTAGAAGTTATAAAAAAAAAATCAGTCTTTATATTATATTTTCAGTTACATCAACAAAATATTAAAAGAGATAGTCTTTTAAATTGAACATTTTAGTTTTTAAAAGTTCAAATACTTAGTTAAAATTTTTTAAAAGTTAAAACACTAAAATTAAAAAGAAAAATTATAAAAGGGCAACCTTGATAATTTATTTTTAAAAATACTTTTGCATTAATCAATTTTAAGATTTCATTTAACATAAAAGAAGCATAAATGCTTAGGAATTTATTATTATAAACATTTCTCTTGAGTTTGAGATAATTACTACAATAAAATATTAATAATTAAATTTTAATAAAACAAAATACATGATTGTATTTAGTTATCATACACCAATTGTATTTACTCTCATTCAAATGGTAACAAAAAGAAAAAAAATTAAGGATTATGTCCTTATGAAGATAAGATAATTAAAATTTTTGAGAAAAATAAAGAAAATATGCAATTTAATAAAATAATTTAACCATCTCGTGATATTTGAAAATATGAAATATTATACAACTCTTTCAATGTATCGTAACATTTTATCTTTTGTTAAAATAAGGAGACTTTTTATGATTTTTTTAAACAGAAAAACCCACAATAATTGTGACCTTTTAGATGGGCACTGGATAAACCTCTAGATTGACGAAATAGCCTACAAATTACGCCAACTAGATACTTCATACTAGACAAACCTTGTACGACAAGTTCAGTCGAAAGAGCGTAGGTAGGGGAAATCAAACACATAACATTTTCACCCCATACCCCTCTACTTTACTAACTCGACCACTAGAGGCAGACTTTTTATGACGATAACATATTTTTAGTCTATCATTAAAAGTAAACATTTTCTCAACTTAAAGCATAAATATGACAATGTCTTCATCATCTTATCACTTACTCTTTTAATTTTTTTTTTACTTTAGTTGCTTATAGAATAAAGAAACTAACCAATCCACACCTAATTTGGCATATTCTTAATGTTTGTTAAGTTGCCAAGAAGGTTTGTTAAAAAGGGTTTCTTCTTTTCACACTTCCCATGTAGTATTATTGTTAAAGACACAAGTAGTTAATAGTCCTAAACATGAGTTGTCTAAATGTGCCAAGTTGCAATTAGTTTATCTCTACAAGTCTCACTCAATTGCCTAACTCCTCATAAGAGGTTATGAACTTTTCCCCAACCCTACTTATTGTCCCATGTATAGCTTGAAAAGAAGCCACATTAACCATTCTTTTTCTTTGTTGTTCCTTTCATTGTTTAGGAACATTCATACCTAACTTGAACCATATCCAAACACATAGATTTGAAATTAGAATGTTTTCCAATATTTAATTGAATTAGTAAAAGAAATTCATTTTTTAAAATTTAAGTTAAACCTTGTTGTTAACTTATTAAATAATTTACAAAAATATATAATTGACATATTATTATATGATATTACCTTTGTGAGTGAAATGCTTATGTATGCTATTGTCTATTTTTAAATTTAATTAAGTATTTAAACTTTTGAAATTCACTAACGTAACTAAAGAAATATATTAATACTAATATTTAGAGAGGTTATATAATTATTAATTTTTGTAAACATAATTTTTGAATTTTACGTAACAAACAAGTCTGACGATTATAATATTTATTTCATTTTAAAAGATTATAAAAAAGTTAAAAATTTACAAAAAATAATTAAAATTTACAAAATTAAAAAATAGAACAATTCAACTTCAAGGATGGGATCCTTTGAACTTTTTGCTTTTCAATTGCTCGACTTTTCTTTGCAAAATTATATATTTATTTTAACTTATTCAATAAAATTCAACAAGCACTGAATTGCATGTCTGACAGTACTTGAACACTCTTCTTCTTCCCCATGTCCCATTCTACTTTTCATTCAAACACTTCTGGTCCCTCTGCGAGTACAGTTAGTCAATAACCCTGTAAGGTTTTATCACGAACTGATGTATGTCGTACGTTAGATCAGACATGTCGTCTCCCGTGTGTGATTCACATGCGTGTAGGTCCAGTGCACTGCTCATACCCAACGCTCCTCCCAAGCTGAGATCCAACGGTCCACGCTGACATGGTCCATCAATCCATTAAAGATGGTCAAACATGTGATAAATTAAAATAAATAAATATTATTTATTTATATATTATTTATTTATATATTAATATTATTAAAATATCACTAAGCGATTTGCCTGAGAAGCATATCTTTGTGATTTGGGTTTCGTTGTCTAGGCTAGGCATGGAAAAGCGTGTACATGACCAAAAAGCCCCTCGACCTCAAGGAACAATATGGGATCCAGTGTTGTGCTGGTGGCAACTCCATCACGTGTGACCTAAACTGGGTCATTGCCACGTGTCTCATTGCCTTGTCTTAGCGCAAGGAAACATATGCTCGGTTGCGAAGGGACATATCGTTTAAACTAATACGCTTTGAATTAGTCACCTGTTTGGCAACACATGAACATATCTACAACCATATGAGAATTTACAGGTAGAGATCATAAACTATCAACTAATTTAACCGAATAAAATCGTTTGCTTTGTGTTAGAATCTCATGCAATTTGCAAATAACAATCAATAAAGTTGTTCCTTTGTGTTGAAATATAAAATAAAAATTTGTCCCATATTAAAAAAAGAGAGGATAGAAGACTAGCATATAAGTCTAGTAGGTTACTCCACCTATCACTAATTAGTTTTAGGATGGAACCTCACTTAGACTTATATGTGATCTAACTTTCCTTCTCGTATGAGCCCGTAGGCTCATTATAAATTCTAACACTTTGTGATCATAATATCACATGTTTAAGTCACAGAAATAACTTTTTTGTAAAAATACAAAAAAAAGGTTAAGTACATTACGACCCTCTCTAGACTCTCACAAAACGAGGAGCTTTACGCACTCTGTATATTGATTAATCATTCATTCGAAGGTAGGAGTGAATTAAAAAAGAAAGTTAGTTTGGACCACTTTTTGAGTTTACCAACTAACTTAGGGAATAAGTGGTGGTCCATGTATGGATGTTGTATCAGAATATATCATCTCATATTGCTGTCAATAGCTATGGAAAGATCAAGTCCTTGGTGGTGCCGGTCATGTAAGATTAGGACATGGTGAATCTGGACTACATGGGAAGACCATCAATCAAGTCGAAACTGCTTGTGGAATGCCTTATGTAGAATGTAATTAAGAGCAGTAGCTTGCATAGATTAATGAGTTAAGTACTAGAGAGCTAAGCATATGATGGAATAAGTGGAGAGACAATAATTATAGAAATCTTCGAACTCAAAGTATTAACATCAACATGATATTAGCTTGTCGGGAGAGACAGAGTCTAAACAACACATCTCATTTATTTTCAGTTCTCCCCTAAAATCAAAATGAATCAGAAGCTACTATAAACAATAATGAATATTCTTTAACGTCTATGCTTCCCTTAAATGAAACATTTAGGAGTCTAACTAATATAATAATAAAAACAACTTATCTAAACTAAGTCAAATACAAACATAAATAAACCTACGATGGCTGTGGTGGAGCGGCACGGGATCATCCATCCTCAACCAAAGTCTCGAGTTTGAGTCAGAAAGTTTTGTTGCCCAAAAGAGTCTTATCCGGCTCGAATTCAGATTTGTCGATTATTCAGGTGATGCCGAATATGGGATAGTTTAACCAAAAAAATATAGACATAAATAAATTCGGACTGTTGTGCCAAAAAATCCCAATGTCAATGGAACATTATTAGCAAAAATTTTGGAGCAATTTCATATGCTAACCATGAAAGCTAAGAACTTCATTATAACCAATTTCGTAGAAAAAGAAGGAAATGAAAACTTTTTACATGGGAAGTGAGAATGTTAGTTTGCTGATTATAGCAATATTTTCAAAATTGAACCTAAAGGTAAACCGGTGAGACAGAAAATTTAAGATTTAAAATATTCAACTAAGATTATATCGTCATAAAATCGGTTAAAGATTAATAAAATTGAAGAATGTAAAATATAATTGAAAAAGATTGTTCTTAATTACTGATCCAAAAATTCAAAAATTAATTGTTAAATAAAAATTAATTGATTTATAAAAACTTAGTTTTTAACAACAAAATTTATTAAACTAAATCAAACAAAAATATTGAAAATCAAATCTAAAAATTAGCCAGTTCAAAGTTTTCACAGTTAAACCAGTCGAATCGTTTGATTTTTAAAACATAAATTATGGTTAAATTAATTATAATCAGCACATAAACACGTGACTAGAGCACAGTATGTTTAGTTTGAGTAAATACCGAATGATGCTCTTCCCTATCTTATTATTCCATCTAGTTACCCTACATGACATTGCTTATTAATAGTCTGGTTGGTTAAGATCTGTTTATGGTTAATTACCTTTTTAATATACTTATTTATATCATTTGAAGATGCACATGCAGAAGAAGCATCATTGGACGTATCAACATCAATCATGAACAAGATGTATGCTTCTTTTTATTGATCAAACTGAAAGGATTAGAATCATTGTTTTAAAAATCGGACTGGATAGTCGATCGGTCACCGATCGATGTGCAGAAGAAACATCATTGGACGTATCAACATCAATCATGAACAAGATGTATGTTTCTTTTTATTGATCAAACTGAAAGGATTAGAATCACTGTTTTAAAAATTGGATCGGACTGGCCGGTTCGACCGGTGACCGGTCGGCTATCCGATCCGATTCACTCCTAAAAATTGGTTCTTAATTGAACCAGTGGGAAGGTCAAAACCGGTCAATTGATCGATCGAAATTTTTTATATATTTATATATTTTTTGGTATATTATTGTATTTTTAAATATTATTAATATTATATATAATTAAATATAATTATTGTATAATTATGACGTCATACCGGTTCGACCAGTGACCAGTAAAACCTCCAATTCGATGTCTGATCCGAGTTTCAAAACACTGATTAGAATACAAAACATAGAGTTAGTATAGTTGTAGTAGTTGGTAAGTTGTGTCGAGCTGATTAGTAGCTAAACACTTGCGAAGTTGACACTAAAAAGAGTTTAAACAAGTCTTTCGACTCCAACTACAAAAGGTTATTAGAAATTTAATAATAAGAAATGGATTTCTGGGTGATCATTTTTTTAAGGAATTCTTCAAGACATGAGAATCATTATTGATTTTGATGCATAAATGGTTCAGATACTACTTATTGATCAAAGATTCCTGAATTGTGTTCCATGGTGATGTCTCTGTATATGTAGATGTAGTTCGTGTCATATGGTAATCTCAACATGTTGATACGATATTCCATGTTGAATCTCGGAGCTTTTTATCAATCTAGATGCTTTTGCGTTTTGAATTTTGTTCTCAGACAATCAATAATGGAAATAGAAGTTGAATCCCTAATTTTTTAAATAAATTTAAAGTTTAATTAGGATTGAATTATGAAGTCTAATCGAATTTCAAGTTAAACTAAAACACTCCAAAGTTTAAAATTTTCTTTATTTGAAAATTTTTTAATTTTTTAAATTAAAAATTTAGAATTTTTTTTTAAAAATTAAGATAAATTCTTATTTAAAATTAAGTTAATATAAATTTTACAAATTAATTTCAAACTTATCCGAACTAAATTTAAAACCAAATCATAATCTCATAAATTAAGTTGACATGACCAGAAAAGGGGTTTTAATTTCACAAAAGGTGAGACTCTTTTTATTACAATCCTAACTCTATTTAAACATTAACTCACAACATGTCTCGAATAGTGACAATTGATTTGCATACTTAGTCTCCGTTTGGTTGGACTTATATTAGTAGAGTTTTTTTTATAGATCTTTTATGAGAAGAACTTTTCTAAGAAACTAATTAACTGTTTGACTGTCATTTAAAAAAAGTTTTTTTGAAAGAACATCATACAATAAACTGTTTGGCAACATAAAAATAAGAAATACTTTTAATTTTAACTATATTTTATTTTGTAATAAAAATTATTTATGCACATAAATATTATTTAAAATATATTAAACAATATGCAAAGTACAATATATTAA
>JAOSBK010000005.1:2609596-2631655 GCA_027568895.1 Erythroxylum shatona | reverse complement strand
GTACAGGATAATGCCTTCCCACCTGAACGACCGGGTCGGACTGACGGACCGACCATCGGGCCCGAACTTAAAAGGTAACTCGAAATCACTCGCTTGACACTCAATTACTGTCACATGGGCAAATCACAACCGCTCTTTCCATAACACGTGTCTTTCTAAGAGTGGTTGAATGATTTTGCCGGCGTATATATTTATATATTTATATATATATATATAAACCCGCCCGAGGCTAAAGTCATCGTTCACTGCCTACAGTTTTGCAACCAGAGTTTACAAGAAAAGTTGAGGTCACCGGAAAATTCCTTAGCCGGATTCCAATACCGTCGATGAATTTTAACGAGACCGAATTGACCTTGGGATTGCCAGGCAAGTCCAGGGAGAGTAATACAAGTAATGGAGCCAAAGCTGGCGTGAAGCGTGTATTTCTGGACACCGTTGATCTAAACCTTGGCAGGTTTAACGACTGTGATGATTCTAAGGATTGCGATGAGTTGGAGAATGATGTGTCGAGCGCTACGAAGTCTCCTGGGGGAAAGTGAGTTTTTCTGGCTTCCTGCATGAATATGGAGTTGGGAATTAAGTCTTCAAAAGTCATGTTTAACGATGGAGTTTGCTGATAATTTATTGGTGTTCGTGTATGTTCAGGGCACAGGTGGTTGGGTGGCCGCCGGTGAGAGCGTCAAGGAAGAACATGGTCAAGAGCTGTTGCAAGTACGTGAAGGTGGCGGTGGACGGAGCTCCGTACCTGAGAAAGGTTGATCTTGAGATGTACAACAGTTATGAGCAGCTACTGAGTGCCCTGGAAGACATGTTCTCTTGTTTGATCATAAGTAAGCGGAATTCAACATCCTCTTGTGTTCTTCGTTGTGAACTATGGATAGTTATATACATTTTTTTTAAGATTCTGAGATTTCTTGGGTTAACTTACAGGGATTGATTTGAATCAGAAGAAAATAATGGATCCAGTGGATGGTAGCGAATATGTTCCTACTTTTGAGGACAAGGATGGAGATTGGATGATGGTTGGTGATGTACCATGGAAGTAAGTTTCAAGAGCTACCCATCAAAGTATTGAACCATCTTTTCATTTCTTCTTCTCTTGGTGTTCTCATCTGTCAAATTTTTATATGTTTGATCAGAATGTTTGTTGAATCATGCAAGAGATTAAGGTTAATGAAAAGCTCTGAGGCAGTTGGGTTAGGTAAGTTTTAAGAATTCTTTGTCTTGGAAATTCCTTTTTCTTCATCCATGATGGTAGAATTTTGATTACATTTGTTATCTTTTTAATTGATTCAGCTCCAAGAACACCTTCAAAAGGGTCAAGCTCAGGTTGATGGTGGATGGAGATGATGAAGCCTTAAACAAAACATCCTTGAAACAAATCGGACTTTGGTCACAAAACTTTTTTCTCGAATGTACAGAGGCTTTTTCCCTTGTTTTTCTGATGCCATCTGTCTTGTTTGTGACACAGTTTTGAGCTTTTATGTTTAGAAACCTATAGAAACGAATAAAGAGAAAGGGATGCCTGTAATTGATTATGGTGTTTGCTTAGTTGTAGCTGATACCAATACTAAAATTCTGGGTTTGTCTTCCTTCAAAGTTTTCTTTTATATAGAAGATGATTGTGAAATTGGATTTTTCTTAGTCTCAGTTATGTATTTCACATCTATGTTTGTATTTGATATGAAGATGATGTACACATTTCGTCCAAAGCCTATTTACAATATTGTATTAATTTTAAGAGTTTAATTTCATTTGATTACATTCGAAAACTTTAGTATCTTTAAGATTTGTATTTATGATTCATTCGATGGAAGTTATTGTTGGGAATTCTCCAGATAAGAGTCGAAAAATGATTATAGTGGCTTAACAAAGGATGTTCCATGATCATTAAGAATAGAAAAGAAAGGTTATGTAATATAATGCCTTGATATAAAGAGAAAGGGAGTGTTTTATGCAACTTGATGACAAAATTGAGTATGAGAATCCATAATGAAGCTGAACAAGCTCATGAACTAAAACAGGACTAGAACTTCAGTTTATTATCATTTTATATGACTGGAGCCTGTGAGTGCACTGCTGAATATTCTCAATCTTTGGGTTGATTTAGGCCCCTAAAGCCACTCAACTGGCAGCCCAGGTTTCATGAACTGAAGCAAGTTTGCTTCTGTGGGAGTACAAGGAGGAATATCGATGCAGAAGAAATGAGACGAGGAACTACTTTTTCATAAACACTCAGCACATTGTCTGACCAACAACAACCTGATAAACTCTTGACTTATCGTTGGCGATGACCAGGAACTACTTTTTGGGTGTTCATCAGATTAAAAACACTAACTACATTGTCTGACCGAAAACAACTTGGTAAACTGTGACTTATCGTTTGGTGATGATACGATAGGGTAGCTGAAGTTATTGGTCCAGAATAGTTTTGATTTCTGATGGTCACGTACAACTATATATTGAAGAGGACATTAACGGGTTTCATGTGGCAGTTGCCATTAATGTATGTTTCTCATGGCTGGAGTGTTCTTTTTCAGAGAAATGAAGAGTCCTGCTTACTTCATCAGGATAAACATCCACCTGTCAACAATAATTTGTTGGGGCAGATGGAAACTGAACTAGAAACCTCCAAGCTTACAAAGATAATCCAAATTTCCCTCCTATATATATGTGTTACTGGAGCTTCTTTCTCAATCTATCAAGTACCAAATTCTCACCTCAAGTATACCAGAGTTGCAGAAATGGATCCCCCACCACCACAAGAAATGTCATACTTTGATCATGTCCAGAGACGAAATGATGAAAAAGGACCCCTCTATGCCTTGTACTGTTTCTTCCCTTTCTCTTGCTTTTTCTTGTGTATTCTTCACACAATTCTTAGGAGCAAGTATTGTGTAATGCAGGTAAAGTTATTATACATTGGAGATTCTGATAAATGCTTAATTTTCTATTCTGATGCAGATGTTTCGCTCTTTGTTGCTGCTGCTGCTGCTACGAGACTTGTGAGTGCTGTTTGGAGTGTCTCTGCTGCACTGGCTAGATCATTTGGAATGAGCATATCAGGAATTCCTAGTTGTCACTACTGTTGTTATTATTATCACAGTTACTATAATTTGTTGATTTCAAAAGAGAAAGTCATGCATGCAGAGTGATGTTCCAGTTCGATGTTCTTATTTTCCTGTAAAAGTTTCTTCTCAAGATGCCATGTTTATGAGATTGTAAATCCTTGAAGAATTAATTTACTTCTGGGAATCGAATATGTTATTTAATGTACACAACATTTACATTTGAAGAATTTACATCTAGCTGCTCTACTCATAGGATGAAGATCAACAGCATGCGAATTACGTAATCTAAAACAAAATTGGGAACTAACCTAATCACTGAGAATAGGGTTCCTCCCTTCATCAATTTCAATCAGCAAGACATTCTCAGGATCCGATCCGTTAGGTCCTTCGGCATAGAGGGTCGGAAGGTAAGCCTTGTATGCAGGCAGGTAACGTGAAACAAAATCTTTAACCTGCAACATGTCCAAGAAAAAGCTTCAGATTAGGAAAAAAGTGCCTTCCATACAATGAAAACTGATGTAAAACGTGCAATAAGAGAATAAAATGATGGCAGGTGAGCAACCTCCTCATCGGACATCCCAGGTTTTCCAGCCTCCCTCATGGCAATCTCTGCCTGCAGAAAAGGAAAACATTAATCAGTGACAGAATCATGACACAACGTTACTTGAAGGCGCAGGATGATCGGGATAACAAACAACCTGTAATCTCCACTGATATACATAACTGGGGTCCTGAATCTTGATGACTACCCATGCTTTCACAAATTTTTCCCATGCATCATAATAAGCTTCAAGATTCTTGTTTACTGTCTCCAGCTAAGAGTTAAGCAGAAGTATAAGCTGGGCAGAATACCGAAAAGAGAAAAAATAATCAAAAGCTAAACATCCGCAACACAATTTTCAGGTTCTAACCTGTGGATCAACAGCTTTGACAACTTCCATCGGAAGGGGCTTAAACCCAAGCATCCAACCTTCAAACAGCACCACCTAAAAGATTACCCCGGAGAATATTTATTGAGACAGTGTCTTTTAGATATTTTATTTTGAAGATCAAACGAATCTATAGCTATCTGGTTGGAACTTGCATGTAAGAACCAAAACGATCTTTCAACATAAACCCCAAGTTGTTATCTCTTTTGTACTTTAAAGTATCTTTGGGATGCTACCAAGGAAAACCATATTCACAAATTACAGGGAATTGTTTCTCTTCTGGGACAAAGATCATTGTAACAGAAATATAACAATCTTGGCAGTCATTCTTACTGTTAATGGACCTTCGGCTACAGGCCACATTGAAGAATCAAATCTGTCACCCCTCCCATTGAATGCCGACTGCAAAAGAGAAATAGATAACCATTAGCAACTTTGAGTCCGAGAAATTGAAAGAATGTGAAGATCAAACTGAACTGTAATCTGCATACTTTATCATATCGGGGTAGCCTCATCTTCATCCCTGAAAACTTAAGATGAAAATTAAGTCAAGAGACAAAAGAAGCATAAAGTAAAAGGAAAATGGTACTCTAATCAAGTGCTAACCTTCTTTAGTCAACTTGGTCAGACCTGTCAGAGCTTTAACTGAAAATAGAAGATCATGGCTCCCAGCATTTCCACGGAGCTGGAGGAACAATACATTTAAAGAAAAATAATCAAGAACAAAAGTAGACATTTAGGTTTCACCATTCCATTGCAGTAAAGGCATCTCAGTTAGTTCCTTTACTTGAAATAAAGAATATATTTATCTCTACCTCAAGAAGTGCATTTCCTGGATTTGATTCTCTCAGTTTGGCCTGCAATTCATATAATTGGCATCAGCAACAAAATGAAGAAGTCAAGTTAGATACCGAAAAGCTTACATGATTACCTGATCCTCTGCTGTCAAATAGAAATCATCTATTGATAAGGTTGCTGACTTCCTGGAATGGTAAAATACGTCAATATTTTCAGTTTTATTAACAAACATAGAATCACCAGCAGCTATAATAACTGTGTACCTGCCAGTTACTTTGAAAAGAGAATCAAGGGCAAAGACTAGTGTAGTCTTTCCACAACCTTGTGGTGCACTAAAACCAATCTAAAACCAAGAAAACAAAAACTCCAGAATCATAAAAACATTAACTCGCAGGTTATTAACATTCGCTGTGAAGGTGCTACTATCTTGAGGTGCTTTAAGTTAAAACGAGTAAGAGGCAATAAAAGTCTGCCATACTAATGATTGGTTGACTTATATGCAAAGGAATGAGACCTAAAGCAGGCACTCCTAGCAAAAGGAAGTGAGTACAAAATCACTCAATACCACTAAAGGAGGTATATCTTCACCATCCTGAAACTGGGATCTGTGCTTAGAAATCTTATCTTCACACCACATGAAGACTGGTATATAGTAGTGATAGAACCTAGCTTTTTGAGCCTCCGTGAGATACAAATCATTAAGCTGAAATAGCCGGCACAAGTGCGAACCATAAGATATCCACTTGTCTACAGATTCTGCAATATTTTCGGGATTCAAACCCAACTTGCTTAGAAGAGGGCCTGAGCATATGAAATCGAAAAGGTCCTGTACAGAAGATACTTCTGCAGGTGATGTGGGAAATACTGAATGCTTCTGGGGCTTTGCCCACATTTTGCTGGAAGCAGAGTCTTGAATTAAAGAATTCTCTTGAATCCATGAATGTCCGCTACCTGCTCACAACACTAAAAGAATGTAAAATTTAAGGAATTCATTAATAAGAAGTACCAATTATTGGCAAACAAACAAGAACGAGCAGAAGTATCAATTTTGACAAGAACCATTCTACACTTTGTTATGTGCCCATGCTAGGGATCGAGTCCAAGGACGATTCTCAGGAAAGTTTCTCTTTCCCCTTATTTACGTTGGTTCCCTTCCTTGCAGAACCTATTTTGGTGATAAAAAAAACTGGCAGCACTTGTCAAAGACGAGGTTTGCTGAGATTGGGATTACTCTACTCCTGATTAGCTAATTTTTATGATTTCTTCCTTACTTTATTGCATAACGTAATAGCCTTAAATAGGCAAAGAAACACAAAGGTTCCACCTAAACTACGACTCCTAGAAAGACTCCTATTCAAGCTGTTTTGAGACTCTTAGAAAGACTCCTATTCAAGCTGTTTTTTATTAACATAACTATAACAGAAACTAGTGCAGAAATAATAGGGAAATAATAGACTTCTACTAAAAATCAAATACTCCTCTAATAGACTCCTAATAAAATACTCATACTCTTCTAATAGTCTCCTAATAAAACACGCATCCATATCATTACTCCCCTCTTCGACATCGAGCTTGTCCTCAAGCTCGAAATCAAGTTATACTAGTGATAGAATGCAAAGACACCTCCTCCTCTTCTTCCTCAGAACCTGCCACCTCAATCCAAAATAGTCTCTTACATTTGTGCCCCACCGAATAAGACTCGTCGCAATTGTAGCACAACCCCTTCTCTCTTCTTTCAGCCATTTCCGCTCTAGTTAAGCGTCTTCCCATCGAGGGTGGAGTACTTGCTATACTGGAGGTTGTTGTTTTAGCCCCTAAGTTTATCTTACTTCCTAAAAGTGTGGCTGCACTCGCGCTGGTGTTGTTACTACTACTGTCCAGCTGTGAAGATGGCCATAAGGTGGTGTTTCGGCTGCCTCTTGCCCCTTGGGTGTATTATACCTGCATACATTGTAATTTTCTTTCACATGCTCTTGCTAAGTTCATTGCAACCCCAAGATTAACAGGATATTGCATCTACACCTCGATTCGCAGCCCTTCTACCAACCTAGCCGTGAATAGATTTACTTGTAGGTCTCGTGGAAGCCCTATGGTTCAAGCTAGCAGTGTTTGGAATTGGCGTTGATATTCTTCTACACTCCCTGTCTGTTTGAGGTTTGCCAATTCTCCTACAGGGTTGTTGCTAGGCCGAATCTCATATTGAAATGGTTTTTGAAAGAGTACCAATGCATCCCTAGTTCTTCTTCTTCAAGTTGGAAGAACCACAGTTGGGCATCCCCCATTAAATGAAAGGCAGCAAATCTTACCTTCTCCTCTTCCGTTGTTTGTTGGCTTAGGAAAAACTGTTCACACCTGCGAAGCCAAGCCAACGGATCCATCGAGCCATTGTACGTTGGAAATTCCATCTTAGTATATTTAGGCATCATTCTTTCCCCGCTGCCCCCATCGGTCCTCTCCTCTCGTGGTGGTGGTGATGGTGCCTGATACTCGCTCGATTTTGTGCCTTCCAACCTTGCAAACATGCGGATAATCTCTGCATATTAAGCCTTTAATTCTTGCTACCCCATCTCTAATGCCCGTATCCTCTGATCCATTTGCCAATCTACCGAAGATTGCTCTGCAACTGAATGGCCTGTTTCGTCCACGAACTCCTGCTCTGATACCAAATTGTTATGTGCCCGTGCTGGGGATCGAGTCCAAGGGCGATTCTCAGGAAAGTTAATCTCTTTCCCCTCATTTACGTTGGTTCTATTCTTTGCATAACCTATTTTTGGTGATGAAAAAAACTGGCAGCACTTGTCAAAGACGAGATCTGCCGAGATTGGGCTAAATTACTCTACTCCTAATTAGCTAATTTTTATGATAACTTCCTCCTTACTGTAGGCAAAACACAAAAGTTCCACCTAAACTAGGACTCCTAGAAAGACTCCTATTCGAGCAGTTTTAGGACTCTTAGAAAAACTCCTATTCAAACTGCTTTTTTTTTTAACACAAGTATAACAGAAACTAGTGCAGAAATAATAGGGAAATAATAGACTTTACTAAAAATCAAATACTCCTCTAATAGACTCCTAATAGAACACTCATACTCCTCTAATAGACTCCTAATAAAACACCCATCCAAATCACACTTCTAAACCATAGAAATACATGTTAACAACATAATCAGACAGCATATTTGGACGTGTCATAAGTCCCTCAAATTCACAAATAATTCTTGCTCAAATTGTTTCTGGCAGACCGCAGACGATGTTCTAGAAAAACTAAGTCTAGTTCCTGAATGGACTCCCAATGTTAGCAAATTCTATGGTCAGCCATTAAGTAGAAATTGTGGACCAAAGACAGAATTCACTTTCTTGCTTCAGCAGACACCATTGGTGTGCTTTGCAACTTAGAAGCTCAATCCTATGACAACTTGTTCTGTAGCTGCTCCTATTCCACTTCAATCTGGAACACTATTCTTGCAGATCAACTTGCTGCAACGGCAAAATCTAGTGCTGTGGACTTCAAAGGTCACGTTTAGCAACAAAGGGGATTATGTTTTATTTAAGATTGTGTTTAACTGTACAGTCTACATGCTTTGGAAGTAAAGTAATTCTAGAATTTCAAGAACCAGAGAACTTAGTCTTCAGTTATCACACTGGGTTAGAGATTTCCTGGAACAAAACTCATCTCTTACGATTTCTTGGAACAAGCAATCAATTTTCACTCCTTAGCCTTCATAAACCAACTTAAATTCAGCTTTCTAAATTCCGGAAACCACACCAAGCTTATCAACAATGTTTCTACTCAACAACACAGCTTTCTTAGCAAAAATTTTAAAACGGTGGTAAAAGGAGTCAAACATGTTTAACATCATAATCTTCTTTTGCATTCATTCAACTTTCCCATTTCAAAAAGAATAAAAAAAAAACAG
This sequence comes from Erythroxylum shatona, assembly GCA_027568895.1. Lineage (NCBI taxonomy): Eukaryota > Viridiplantae > Streptophyta > Magnoliopsida > Malpighiales > Erythroxylaceae > Erythroxylum > Erythroxylum shatona. The sequence continues at coordinate 2,622,941 of JAOSBK010000005.1, read as the reverse complement.
GAGAAAAAGACAAAACAAACTAGCTTAAACAGAGCAGCAAGTTAGCAATGCAATAAACGAATTAAGTGCAATAATCATACGAAACTAAATCCAAGTTGAAAACTTCACCTGATTTTGAGAAATTGGTAGGCATCAGAAAATGCTTAGAAGACAGAAGGTTTGACTTCGATTTTGGTTTGGCTTGCGTGAATAAAGAAGAGCGAACAGAGAGCTCGTGAGAATTAGATACTGATTGAGCTTTAAAATTCTGATAATTACAGTAGTAATGATCATGATTGTTATATTTGGATAAGTTAGTACGTGGCAATGACGACAGCAGATTCAAAGCCGCCATTTTTGTGTTTCTTGGATCTCCACTTTCTCTCTGGTTCTATCCCCTGTTTTCTCGCGGGAGCTTGCAAGCCAGCAAGAGAGATAAGTCTCCAGTTACCCAAGTACCTTGAAGGAATGCCACGTGTTGCTTGTCATATTTTTCACATTTTATGTTTTATTTTCCAAAAAAAAAGACAAAACATGGATTGATTAAATATTTAAATATCTTCTTTTGTGTTTGGTAAAACATTTTATTTATTTTACAAATATTTTATATTTTGAAATTACTAATATATATGGTATTAAAAATATAAAATAATTTGTAAACAACACATATTTTACAATTATTTTAGTATAACTTTAATAATAAATTATGATAAAATAAATTAACAGAAATTTAATAAGTTTTTAATAGTTATAATATTTAAAAGCATATTTTAATAATTTTAAACTAAAAATTCTCATTTTTGAAATAAGTAAAACAATATGAAAACTTTATATTTTGAAACTGAGGTTAATATTTAAAAATTATTTTATTTGGTTTTAAGAAATTGTAACTATAAATTTGTTAGAAAATTTTATTTTGTAAAAATTTAAGAAAGTATGTGATAAGAAATGAAAACTACCAATTTACAATATATAAAACAAAAAATCTAAAATTTAAAATCCCATATATATTTTATAAACTTTTATCAAATAATTTAAATAAATCATATAATAAAAATTATTTTATTTACTATTAAAAATATATATATTTTTCATAACTAGAGATGTCAAATTAATTTTAGATAGACTCCAATTTGATTATAAAAAAAACTCTTTCAATCCATTGACTGAAATTCTGATGAAGTTTTATGGACTTGCAACTGATACATGTTGGTTTTCAGTAAATAAGGTTTTGGAGGGCAATGTAACAAGTTTTTAAGAGAGAAGATCAATATGGATAAGCAAAGAAAAGATTATACATAAAAAAGAGTTGAAACAAAGAACAAAGTTAAGAGACTGCTTAGTTACATTCACCACTGAAACTTGAGAGAGAGTTTATGTGCTGAAAAAACATTGGAGCTGCAAAGAAATTGTATCTTAGTGGGATGACAACCTTTTCCTGAGATTGCCTGACAAGGTTGGAAATACCAAATCTGACAAAAGAGCCTATGAACAAAGAACCTGGGGGCCAAAATATGGGGCAGATTACATATAAAACAAGGTCAAATTCTAGAACATTTATGACCTGATGGAAGAAGTGATGATAATCTAGAAGGACATTTGTTTGAGAAGTGTTAACAAGTGTTAGCAACTGCTCTTGACAGTGTAGATTCAGTCATTCTACCTTCAAAAACAGGTTTGCAAGTAGTTCTGGGGAAGTCAAAGCTGCAACAGATTTGAACTGTCAAATAGAAACAACAGGTTAGCAAATGCCTCACAAGAACAAAGGAAATTATGCAGAAACTGGACTCGATACGAACACCGACATTTTATGCTCAAGTGAGGGATGCACAAATAATTGTGAAGTTAAGGCAATCATGAACTTCTTGACTTGTGTTACCATCTAAGGGAGATACCTTCTGTTGCTTGTACTTCATCCTTACAGCATTCAGAGGACATCCACTGGTTCTCAATTGTTGATCTTGTATTGCATGAACAGTAGATTTAAGGTCTGATGCCTTGTAAGAAGAATAGTGTTCCATTGTCGGATTCTGTCAAAATGTAAAGCAATCTCAATAGTTTGCTCTGGAATCACATACATTATCAAGGATCAAGGAATGCTGACCCATGGGTGGCTTGTTTGATCCAGTGTCCATCTAGCTAGAAATACAGCTGATGCAGCAATAAGTGAAGGAAGGAAATTCAAGAAACTATACTCCACTAGTGTCAGTTCTGCTAAATAATCAGCCAAGTACTCCAACTCATAGCTAGGGCTCTGCAAATACGAAACCACGAGTTCATTTTACATAGTATTTACCTACAGAATAATCAAGAACATCTGATATGGATTAACAAAATTACCTTGTAACATGCCTGTGCTGCACGTAAAAACCTCCTACAATAACAACAACGTCAGCATCCCAGTTTAGTCACCATTGTTGAAAGCGGTGAAACTGTCAAAACAATAGGTCAACATTTGCTAGATATTTTAAGTACCTGAGAAATGTTTTTGTAGTGGGAGCAAATATTTGAAAGCCAAAATATTTCAGCACCTGAATTTCCATTGCTATCACCTGTGCTTATACTGGTCAGGGATGCAACTAGTACTCCAAAGTGGAGAAAATTAAGTAAACAGCTTGTTGTGCAACAGGGAATTTCACATTATGGTTTAGTTTTCAAACAAGACAAATTCCATCTTTGATTTTCATATCCTGTATAAATTTGTGTAATCCATACTGAAAACGATCACGCAAGTCTGAAAATGCTACTAGGCTGTCCATGCAGAAACAGGTTCAAATAGATCCATTGTACATTCATCCTTTTTGATGTCCATACTATTGGATTCAGTCAACAAGTTCAATCGATGTAGATTATTGACACGTATTTGACCCTCATGAAACCAACAGCACAAGGCTATCACAAATTTATGATTCAATCACAAGTTTAATTTCTTGATGTGAAAGACACTTCAATATCATTCAGAACCTACAATTTATCAATGATGATACTGCTGCTCCTGAAGCCTTAGAATCGAGCTTTAACAAAATCATCATCCATGTAAGAGGAATAGAAATCATATCTCAGCAAGTTGTGACTGTTATACGATCACATACCTCCTCTTTTGTGTAGGTGTTGTCAGTGATGAAACAAAAATCTTCCACACGTGGTGCGCAGATCTCTTCATACTTCCTTCAAGATATAGATAAAGTTCATCACAAAAGGCTTAAAAGTAAACAAAGATGAATACATGCAGTAATGGGCTGAGCAGGGCTTATGGATTATATGAATACATATGTGTCTATGTGAGATTGCACGTCTCTTCAAGAGGATCTTCTTTTGTTCTCAAATCATAATCATTAAAAACTTGAGTATTCTTCAGTGCCAATGAGGAATTTAGCAATAGTTATTAACTTTAGGACTTACGAGGCAATCAGCATGCATGTGATACCCAGCAGTTGAAGTCTATGTCTTTCAATATAGTTTTGAGAGAGGAACCAATCTATGAGATATACGGTGAGGTAAAGCGTATCCGGCACCAATTTATATTCCTCAGACACCTGAAATCAATATGGATTAATTAAAACAACAAGGATTGTTTAGTGATTTTTTATGAGTTTAGATTAACATATTGAAACTAATATTGTAATGGCATTCTCATTCTGCTTGACCAAGATAAAAACTTCAGAAATAACCCAAAACAAGCAGGGAGAGATATGCAGGTCTGAAAAATTAATCAGCAGTTAGAATGAACACCCACAATAGATTGTTCTATGCAAGTTTCCAAGTTGCCTTCCCCTGAAACTAGAGAAGATACCGAGTATTCGTGGACCCAACTCCCGTGCATTATGTTGACAGATGTGAGGAAGAGAAGGATTTTCAATAAGAAACTGTGGCACAATATTATATCACAAAAAGTACTCGACAGAGGACATCTCAGAGGGGGCATTAGTTGCAGCAAAGGTAGGTGATCAAAGTAAACTGACCTCCACAAGCCAATCAACTAGAATCCCCCGCATGCTTTGACTGATGTCTTTCTGTATTGTTTCCATAAATGTAGGAATAGGTCTTCTGTCGAGCTGTTGAGCAAATCAACGAGGGGTTAACAGTAAGTTAACAGCAGTATCATGCTCAGGAAATCAGAGAGAAATCCAAAATTCATCTATCATGATGAATGATAATGCATCATGCTTTGATCGAGGCAAGCAAGTGTACTACCATGCATACTGTATTGAAACCAAAGGGACTTTAGATTTCTTGAATTTAATAAGAACTTTTGGTTTGGAGAGGACTAAGTTTGTACCTTGGAAACTGACCATATGTTAAAAAAAAATTTGAAAAGGAGAAATGGGATTGACAGCACGAACCTCAGCAACACGTAAATTACTATAGATATCAAGAGCATAGAGGCTGCAGAGTTGAGGATCCTTTTCATCACAGTCAATGTCTGTAAAGCCCGTATCACTTGATGTTAAAGAGCTCTTGAACAGACTACGTTTCTCTGCTAGTAACACAAGAAAGTAAAGCGTCACCACCTTTTATGAAGCCATACAGCTGAAGAAAAAAAGTGCAGTTATTACTTTAAAAATTATTTCTAGCAAAATTGTGACCCATGATATTTCCATTCACCTAGTTATATACAATGTGAATGTTGTTGATAAGCTGAAGCCAAAATCCTAAACAGAAGAGGAAGGAAGTTAAAGGCACCCAAAGTATGTCTTGTGGTTATTCAGACTTTTTAGAGAGAATTTGTAGTTATTCAACAATGATAAGCCATACCACGATTACAAACCATCTTTGAGGCAACTTTTTCATGCAAATTATAGTTTTGTTTACCTCTTTCAAGTATTCAGGAAAAAAAATCCAAAAATCACAGGTAGATGAGAAGGAAATTCACAGGGGACATTTGATACAGCATGTATCTTAAGGATATTTTACTCATTCCTGACACAGTACATCAAATGTATGAACTTCACATGTAGATTTTCTAACTCACCCCCAACTGGTTGAGAAAATAAGGAAAACCAAGAAAACATATAGACATATTTGTTAGGTTGCCAATTTTTCATTAGGTGGGAAAGAGAAGAGAATGTAACCTATCTTTGGAGGACCATGAGCTTCTAAAAGCACTCTAGAAGTCTGATTTTGAAGCTGGTTGATATCTGTGTCCAACTTCTGGATGTTGTTCAATCGAGAAGCTACCTCCTTTTCCAAAGTATTAGAACTTAAGACCTCTGACTTGGGTTCTTCTCTTCTTGCTTGTTGAACAATTTTTTTCTTTGATTTAACTTGAAGATTCGCAGCAATTGCAGGGGCCACTTTGGACACTTTGAGCACACCTTTCTTAGCTTGCTTGTCATGTTTAGCCTTTAATCAGCAAAAGAGTTTCAGATTCTTAAATGTGAACTTTTGTAAATTCAGAGGGAAGTAAAAACAATTTGGACTTTAAGTTAGGCATTTCAAACACATCTGACAGTCAAGATTACATATTTGAACATGCAAGCAGAAGAAATGGTTAAAAGTTTCTCTTATTTTCTTTGTCTCAAGACAATATCATTCCTTGTATTCCATTCGCCAACTGAAACATGGTAAAAGATCATGTCAACATTCAAACTACAAACTGAAATTAAGGTAAGCAAGTCAGATATACAGAAGTGTTATGCTTTGGTTCCATTTCATTTTGTTCAATTCTAATAAAATTGATCAGAAAATAAGTCATGATTAAAATGATTTAGAAGCCACATCAAGAGCAGGATAGCAAATCAACCTGAAGTTTAGTTGTCCTGAAGCAACTCCCATAGGTGCGGTCACAGCAAACATTTGTGACATCTTGAAGGACCGCTCTCTTCTTATACCGAACAAGTAAATTTTCATTTGTGCGAGTACTGTTCTCATCCAAGGCTGCTCTTTTCGAATTCGGTCTCAAAATTCGCTTCTGATCTTGTTCTATGGGTGCCTTAGAAGGCAGCAGCTTGCCAGATGCACGCAAGGCAGCTATTCGTGCCCTTGTCATTCGGCCATTAAGCTGTCCAACATTAACAGAAACTGCATTTTCCTTTCTCATATTTACAAATCCTGTAACAATTAATTCAAAATAGATCAGAAACCTGCAATAGAATCACCATATCAACCAAAACAATACTACAACTATACAAAAATCGTAACAAACACCACAACACAAGCAATCTTCAGAAAGAATATTAGGGTTTTGTTTTGAAAGATATTCATCAAAGGGCAACCCTTTTGATAAATTGGCCTATGGGTTGGAGATGCAAAATGAACAGTAACATGACATAGATACAACTATCAACTTGTGCACTCCGCAGAGTAACATATTAGCATACCTAATAGATCAATTGGCCGTCATTGTTTAACCCAAGAGAAAAGAACATGATGCAATTTAAAGCGTAACCCTTAACATCCTCAAAACAGAACACCAAGACAAGACGTTGTTAGAAAAAACTTCATCCCACCTTTATGCAGAAATTTTCAATAAAAATGTCAGCAAACATCTCAATGGCGGAATCTCTTTTAGATGAAAAGATCACATTTCCACAAACGTAACGCAACACATCGAAAATTCATCTTCACAATCAATCAAAAATTTCATTTCTTGTCCATCGCAAGATTTGTAGATCACATGACCAATTTCAAATGTATGTTTCCAGAAACTGAGAAGTGGGATGCAAATTTCTTCTCCTCTTTCACTCAATCTCCTAAAATGGTAATTTGCTACTTAAAAGATATAAACAGAAAGCTGAGAATTTTTAGTCAACTAAGTAAGCACACTTAAGAATTTGACAGTTTTACATTTTCCAGTTTAAGTAAAACATTGACTTCAGTAGAGAAAGAAACAAAGTGAAACATTCAAAATTCTTGCACATTTTCCGTTACTTTCTCATCCACCAACACACTGTCAGATTCAAATAACTAGAATGCACATCACCACTCCATCTACTATCAAGAACCCATCTTGAAAAACTCCAGAATTTCGCAAATTACAAAGAAACCATTCAACTGATCTACGAAATGAAACAATATACGAACACCGAGACTGCAGAACGTAAAAAGACCACTAGAAAGCACGCATCTTTCCTACCCCACAGCACAAGCCCAGAAACCAAAAAGAATGCGCGCAAATGAAATGACAAGAGAGGAGTGGTACACACACACAATGTGAGTGCATGCGGGTTAAGATGGACCTGAATGGATCTCCTAAGCTCCAAGAATGGAGGATGAAAGAGCTTGGAGAGAACAACAACTGATAAAAAGTTGTTCAGTGAGTGAGAGAGAGGCGGGATAGTGATGAAGTTCAAAAGCATATTTAACAATAAATAAATAAATAAGACATTACATTACTCGATAATTAATTTATTATTATAACACACATTTTGAATTTTTCTAATTTAAAAAGTATATATAAAAAAAGGCGATTTGACCGTTGACTAGAGCACGTATAAGAGTATAGTCTAATTAATTAGTAATTAGTGACTTAATCACATTTAAATCTTTATTTTATATTAAATATCCTAATACCTAAAACCTATGATTGAAAGACCGATCGGTTTGACTTGTTCGTCTATAAAAATCTTGAATCGTTTTACTTTTGAATTCAGTTTTTAATTTTTCGGTTTGATTTATTTTAATAACTCTAATTGTTAAAAATTAATCAATTTTTTAATTAATCTGTTAATTTTTGTAAATTAATAAATTCTTTAAAATTAAAATTAAATAATTAATTTTATTTAATAACTTATTTTTTAATTAAGCTTTAAATTCTTCGACGAGTAAGAACAATCTTCATATTTCAAATTCTTTAATTTTATTCAATATTTAACAAGTTTTATAACGATTTAATACTGGTTGCACTTTTAGATCTTCAATTTTTGTGTTATCGGTTTAATTTTTTAACCTAAAATTATTTATTCTTGAATTTTTTTAGTTTTAAACAGACTTCTCGTAATTATCATAAAATTTCTTTTTTTGTCTAATTTTTAATCAATAATATGACTAAATATCTGTTTTTTTGTTATAAATATTAAATTTGTTTTGAAACCAAACGGTAAAAAGATAATTAAAGAAAGAGAGGAGATAAGCACGTGGATTTTGCAGCTTTTATGACGTGTGTGCTTATTTTCAAAAGTGTGATCTGGTGTAGCCTACCCCACCACATGAGGGTTTGGTTTCAAACATTTACTTATGAAAATGAGAATGCTTGCCCTTTACTGAAAGAATTCAAAATCTTTAGATCTAAAGAAGTGGACATGATCAGCGATAGAGAGCGAGCGAGCCTAGGTCAATGGAGTTAGTTGGCAGATATTTGGCCTATCATTTATCTTTTATATGAGTTTGGGTTGAAATTAATAAATTTAATTTAAGTTTAGATTTGAATATTCAAATTTAATCAAATATGGGTAAGAATAGTAATGGATCGGAATGGGCCAGTACAATTATTGTGACTAACCCGAAACATGGGTGGGTTTGCGTCACATTGTTTGAATTTGAGCTTGAATTTGAGCAGATTATCTAAAATATCATTTTAAAAATTTTACCTAAAACAACGTTGTTTTAGTTGAGTGATAGAGTTTCAAGCCTTTCGAGTGGAGCCTTGAGTTTGGTGAACTTGTTAGGGCCAAATCCAAAGTTTAGGTAAACAAAACTTGACTTGTTGACTTCAAGTTGAACTAAATTAAGTTAAAGTCGAGCTATCGTTAAAGATGACAATAAATCGATTTGAGCTTAAGCTTAGCCTAAAATTTTTTGTTCAGGCTTAACATAACACAAAGTTTGATTGGACTTAGGGCTCTAAGCCTGAGCCTAGCTTGCTTGGGTAAGGGCAATTCAAAGTCCAATAAGATTCAATTTAATATATTTTTTAAATCAAAAATGACGTTTTTTTACTTAAAACAACATCATTTTATGTAATAGTTTTGAGGTTTGAGTTAAGCCAAGTTAGAACTCAACTTAAAGCTCGCTTAACTCGGATCAAATTGAGTTAAGTCAAGTCAGATTGGGTCATTTTATTCCATCACTAACTATCATGCCTAAATATTGACTCCACATTAACAATTTTTAAAAACTTGACTAATGGAACTAGTTTAAATAAGTCAAAATAAGTTTGATTATATTTAGACTCAAATAAGAGTATTGTGGTCCAGTCAAGTTTAAATGTGAAAAATATTTAATTTCAGGCTGACAAGTTAGACCCGATACTAATTTTTCTCAAATTATAGTTTGAGGAAAACCAAACTCCTCACTAACTTAGATCAACATTGTTAATTCTACCCTCTTCTTTTGAATGTTACATAAAGCTTGTTTAGCAAGGATGGCATTTTGAATCGAGCTCAGGGTGAGTTGATCGAGTTAATATTAATTTAATTTTTTAAATTTTGGGCTTCATGTCGAGTTTAATCTTGGACTATCTAACTTGACCTTGCTTGAAGCACGGAATTTTCAAATGTTAAATAAAAAAATGTATTGTATACAATAAACATGAAATGGTAGCTAGGCATAACAATTGGGTCCAGCTCGAAGTCAATAGCCTAGCCTGGATTGATCAGGCCACAAACCAGACTCAAGCTAGAACTGTCCAAATTCAATCCTATTCGAGGCCCGACCAAGAGCTACAAAAAGACGTCGTTTTTTAAATTTTTTAAAAAAGTAATAAATCAGGTCGAGGCGGCTCGCTTTAGGTCTGTATGGCCTAATATTTCATGGGTTAAGCCACCGGCCCTACCGATTGTCATTCCTACAACTTCTTATGGGACAAATCCAAGGCATTACATTGTTGTGTTTCGTTTCAAAGCAAAGATATTCTTGCTTTTTATGCTTTCATTTTCATATCCTAACGAAGACTATAAGAGTTAGCATAATGAATAGTCAAATATGTCCACTGACCAAAAAAAGTTGAAAAGAATATTTGAAAAGTATATGTCTTTTAGTCTTTTAAATTTATTTTAAATTATGATCTTCGTGTTTAATATGCTCATCGGTAATTGATATACATCAACTAGAAAGGCAAAAAAGGTTTTATCTTGAGTGAGTCATTTAGTCTTCTCCTTAATTGGTTGGCTTAAGATAAGGTGGTATGTCAACTTCAAGGTGTGTACTTTTCCATGTCAGACTTGCATATTAGCATAATATGAATAGCAGATAGGCCAAAAAGGTTCACGCCTTGTCAGTTGTTCCAACACGTGGCAAGCATGGGTGAGGTCAAGTGACTTGCGTGTGTGCTACACATGCCATACAGGGTCCGCACCACACAATTTCTCAGCAATAATTGATGATTCGTTATCACGTATTGTACTTCCATATAGAGTGTACGGATAACATAAGGATATATCCCTTGTGTTTGTGGGCCTTTTGAGTATTGATGAGATTGCGGTCACTATAGTAGCCTTTCAAATCAGTATTTGAATTGTTCTACTTGCATGTTAGAGGATATCTTTGGTCTTATATTTGGTTATTCTGCCTACAGGTGTTAGCCTTACATGAGATTTTGAGATGTGCATAAAGGCATTAGATGGAAGAAAGTCATTGCTTAAATGATCTATTCATCCACAGGTAGTAGTGTTATGGGAGTTGATGGTTTGTACTTTGATTGCTTTTATACAAAGGTCTAATTGCATATATTATGTATTCAACCTACAGGTGTTTCATAGTATATGCAATCGGATTCTTGGTATAGGTACTGTTTATTGCTTTAAGTATCACTGTTGTCCTACATTTGTTCTTATCTTTGCATTGTCCTTTTGCAGTCACATTTTTTGTCAACAACAATGTTGTCACCATTGAAACCTTAATCGATTTCAATATCAAGAAATGGAAGAAGGAAGTCGAATTTGCCTTAGAGATGATAGACATCAACATGGCTATGCTAACAAAGAGACTGTCTCCACTTACAAACATCAACTTAGAAGTTGACAAGGCAACCTTTTCAATCAGAGAGCGGTCAAACAGAATATGTTACTTGACCATTAAGAGGTCAATTCCATGTCATTTGTTGAGTAGACTACTAAAACTATCATAATGAAGGAATTTATGGATAATGTTTCCCAAAGATATAAGGTCTCGTCCAATGCTAAGTTGAATACCTTAATTAAGGACATGTTCTCTGTTAAGTACACTGGAGAAGGAGGTGTTAAGAGATACATTATAAAGATGGCCTACCTTCAAAGCAAGTAGAAGACACTGGATGTTCCCATTCCTGATACATTGATAGTCCACAGGCCCTTAATACTCTTCCTTAAGAATTTGAGATACTACTCACTTTATACATTTCTTAGGATGAGGCTTGGAATATCAATGCCTTGATTCTCAATGTGTTGCAGTTGAGGAGAATATGAAGAGCACTCCTTATGTAGCTTTGTATGCAACCAAAGGTAAGAGGAAGGCTAAGGCCCAAAAGGTTAAGGTTAAGAAAACCAAAACCTCTCCGCATATTCAGACTAGACAGTCCAGCATTGCAAAGGGTCCACAAGACCTAAAGAATATGAGGTGTTTCTTCTATAAGAAGAAGAGACATAGGAAATCTAACTACTAGAAGTACAAAATCTGGAAAGTTAAACTGGAGATATTAGATAACTTCTCGACTTATATGATTTATGAATCCAATTTAGCTATAGCCACATCCAGTTCTTGGTGGCTAGATAGTGGTGCATTTAATCATGTTGCTTCCACAATATAGGGATTCAGATCCAAGAGAAAGCTAACTAAAGGGGAGGAGAAACTGATGGTCAGTAATAATAAAGAAGTAGATGTTTTGTATGGAGGGGATGTAAGTTTGAACCTCAATATGAAATTTGCACTTTTTTTACAGGACACATTTTATATATCGTCTTTTCAACATAATCTAATATCTATATCAATTTTGGACAAAGAGGGTTATCGTTTTGTAATTGATACTTCAGTTATAAATATATCTTTCAATGCAAAACATATCGGAACTACCTTCTTGTCTTACCGGTTATAGAATGTGTCTTACCCTTAATGAAATGTATGTTTATGAACTTGTTACTCGTAAGAGACCTTTAATAAAGGAAATATCATACATGTTGTGGCATAAATGTTTAGGCCACATTTCTAGAGCTAGGGTTGAGAGATTAGTAAAGGAAAACATTCTCCCAACTTTTGATTTTGGTGATTTGGAAACATATGTTGATTGTTGCAGAGGTAAGTTAACCAAGATAAATAAAAAGGGGTCAACTTGTGCTTCTAACTTGTTAGATCTCATACATGCAGATACAAATGGACCACATTGTGCAATTCTAGATATCTTTTGACATTTATAGATGATTATTCCGGTTACGATTATGTGTTCTTGCTTAAGAAAAAGTCTGAAGTTCTTAATAAATTCAAGATCTTCAAGGCTAAGGTTAAGAACTAATTGAAAAAACCAATCAAGATTGTCAGATTTGATTGAGGAGGAGAGTATTATAGCAGACATGGTGTTGCAGGACAAGAAAAAGTTCTTTTGTCAGGAATGTAGAATCAGTTGAAATAGTGACTTGGTTTATTATACCGGATAGTCCTAAGCCAAATAGTGTGGCTGAAAGGCATAACTGCACCCTAAAGGACATGAGAGGTCGATGCAAAGTAGGACTAACCTACCCGATTACCTTTGGGGAGAAGCTATTAAGATAACATTGTATATATTAAATAGAGTCTCCAGCAAGTTAGTGCCTAAAACGCCTTTCGAACTCTAGAAAGGGTGAAAACCAAGCCTTTCACACATTCATGTATGGGGCTACCTTGCTAAGATATGATTATATAATCCTTATAAAAGCAAATCACATCCTCTTTCTACTCATTGCTATCTAGTAGGATATCCTGACCATTCTAAAGGCTACATATTTTACTGTAGACAAGGAGAAACAAGATTTGTCGAATCATAAACAGCAAAGTTTCTGAAACATGATGTTTATGAAAAGGGTGGGCCCTATCGCCCTTCAGATGGTAGCAGGACGGATATAATAACTATTTCATATTTGTCGTTCATATAATGAGGTCCAGTGGATTAAGATCCAAATACCATGCCTATGTAGGAACAAGAACCTATCCCTATACAAGAATAGATGCCTGGGGTACAAGAGCCAATGTAGTTACGTAGATTCACTAGAGAGAGACACCATACTATCTCATATAATTACATAGTCTATTTTGGTGAATAGGATTATGAAATTGGACATATTATGGATCCAGTCACTTTTACAAAAGTTGTTTCTAGACTCTGTGCAGACTTGTGGTAGGAAGCAATAAAGGATGATGTAACATCCCATCACCGATGGGAAGGGTAGAATAGTAATTTGGAATGTCACCAACACAATTTTCATGCAATTAGGTTCACAACCATCACAAATAATGCATTTAATTAACAAAACAAGACATAAAA
>JAOSBK010000005.1:2573834-2601752 GCA_027568895.1 Erythroxylum shatona | reverse complement strand
CTGATCTGCCATCGCTGCTTCTTCAAAATCTTCCAATAACTTGGTCTCAAAGGCAGGCAAATGCTCAGTTTGGTCAGGCAAGACTTGCGCAGACGTAGAAGCTTGTCTCTTACGCAATTTAGTAGCTTTCCTAAGTTGTTTTGTAGTCTTCTCTATCTCCGGATCGAACAATAAATCACCTACAGAAACACAATGCCGCATGCAAACAACTAAAGAAAAATTGATTAGCAACACAAACAAACAAAAATTTAAACACTGGTCCCCGGCAACGGTGCCAAAATTTGATGGTTCGTCAAACCAGCAAAAATAAATTCCTACTCTAAAACACTTAAGCGAGCAAAGTGGTGAATAGGGTCAAACCACAGAGACCAATGTAGTAATTATTTATTTGTGTGAAATCGAAAATAAAAATAAATAAATATAAATATAAATATAAAAAAATTGATTTGGGGATGATTAAATTTAAAACATGAAATCACGTAGAAGGAAATTAAAAATAAAGATTGAAAATAATATAAGGAAAAGCCTAGCCAAGGTACTTTCCCGTTTGATACTGTAGCTCGATCATAGACTCAAAAATATAAATTCCGTTCATTCTTATGGACAAAGTTATAGTAAACAATGAACAGCACATATCAACCAATCCATTCATAATTATTCGATAATCCTGAGTAAAGCTCCGCAGATTATTACTCTAACCAATTAGACTATTCCCGAGTAAAGCTCCGCAGAATATAATCTATGGTAGCACTAGGCTCTAATGGACCCTTGTCTTAGCTAACAGAATCGGAAAAGCCGCAATCTAGTTAGACCAAATTATTTAATCTCATTAATTTCTTAATTAAAATTAATTCGCCACTTCGATAGACAGTAATCACGGATTAACTAATCTATTCGACAATTTATTATCAAGTCAATCAATTAACAGGCCTCATTAATCAACAAACTCAATAATAATAAATCGATTAAAATGCAGAGATTAAATAAACATAAGAAATAAACGACAACAATTAAACCATAGGAGTCTCACGAACTACATGCATCAAACGTAAAGTACCTTGTCTAGATTAAAAACCTAGCCACACAAAATACTATTCACTATCTATTATAGCTAAAATTGACAAATTAATGTTGGAGTTCAAACTTCACTGTTACCGAACCAGTCACAAACAGCTGCTGCCCACTGCCGTGCGTCCTCTCCCAGTGCTCTCCAAGTGTTGTCCCTCCTAATCTCCCACTGAAAATCCCTTTATCTGTACTGCTCACCGAAGATGCAACACACGTCCCAGTCGCTTGTTCCTCCACTCAGTTGCGCTGATTTATTCTTGTATTGTGCGCCTGTTCTTGCGTCTGGCTCTCCCAACGCCGCTCTCCAATTGATTTTTTTGGCTTCTGTCTATTGTTTTATTCTTCTTGTCCAGCGCCGCCACCCTCTAGTCTCCTTGTGTTTAATTGCTACCTTTTTATTGTGTCTCCAGCTGATTTAATTTTTGCTAAACCTGTGTCCTCTACGTTTGCCGCGTGTGCCCTTGTTAATTCCATCTGTGCATTGGAACGCCAGCTGTCTCCTACCCCTCTCCATTTAAAACCATCCAACTGATTTTAAGTCTAGTGTGCGACCTTTGCTGTTTATTTTAATTAATTGTAAATCCTCTCTTGCGTGACTCTTTTGGCTGCCTTCTACTCTTTAATTCATTTGTTGCCCTCATTTATTTAGAGTCCCACGTGCCTGCTGCTTCGTGCGTTCTCCACGTTGCCTTGATTTAATTCCTCTTTTATGCGTTGATTTTCTCCTTTAAAACGTTGTCCCTCATATATTGCGTGACCTGCTCCTTTTTTTATTTCACTTGCTCACTTAATTTGCTCTCCACCATGCTGCGTCGTCCATTTGGTGTGGCCCTCCTGATGCTTCTTGGTTTTGGTCCTTTCATTAAATGAAGTGGGCCCCTCACCTTTAATGATCTTAATGACCAAAGTGGGGCCCAATTAAAATGTCTAAATAGGACTTAAAGGCCATAACTTGACTTAGTCAACAAAGAGGGCTATTATTGAGGCCCAAATCCCAAGGAGTCAAGTCAAAATTCCCAGGTAGTAATCTGCCAGCACAGCACTGTGTTACCTTCAACATGGTCATGTTGAAATCTTCAGTTCAAGATTAGCCAATTTCGCTCCAAATTGCGTCATTTTGTATTTCGTCACCTAGAACATACAAAGACACAAATTACCAAGGAAACATAAGCAAAACATCACAAAAGCCTACCAAAAGAATATAAAACATAAAGAATTAACATGACAAAATGCAAGTTATCAATGAGTGTGTTAAAAGTCTTTAGACAATGTTAGTTAGAGATCACTGTTTTTACTCCTTATATGTTTACATATTTTGATGAATTATCACATTATGATTGTTTATTAATAAATATGATCATCTTTTTATCCTCAATAATACAAGTTATTGTGTAAAGTCATAATACATGTGAAAGTCTTAAAATTTGTGTCGATCTGAAGCATTTTAAAGGTCATTGAGCATATATATAGATTAACTTTAAGCCTATGTCATTGTGACACATACAATCTAATATTAATATGCATGAATTTTAAAATGACATAGGGGATATAAGTTTTTAATCCCATAAAGGTTTTTTAATGCAATTCAGCATTCAGTCAGAGAACATAAAGATTTTTTCTAATGCAGTTTAACATTTGGTGAGAGAAAACAAGATTTCTTTTATGCAGTTTAGCATAAGGTTTAGAGAGATCGAGACCTACAAATGAAAGGTGATACATATTAGATCATACATGTATCATCTTAATTTGTCACACTCCACTATCTCATTCATGTTAATAAGGTGTATGATATGCGCGATTATATTGAACCTCTATCACACATGACACATATTTGATATCTTTCGATATCGAAAGTCTTGTGAGATGGAATGTTGGATTTTCGATATCTTTTGATTAAATGTTTTTAATTTTTAAAATTGGTATCAATACAGTAGCGTGACTTAACTGATTTTTTAAACTGTTTTAATCTTGAGACAGTACCGCAATTAATTATTACCCAAATTCCTAATGTCAAACTTGAGGGCCATTTTGCAATGTTCTAGCTTGTCTTCAACATTTTTGTGTATAGATACATTATTTTTATTGGTTTTGCTCTATTCTCTGCCAAATGGACCGGCCAGAGAGTGGCGCATTCACATTTATATTGCGTGAATTCATGGATACAATCATATATACCCATATATATAGTTCAACAACTCGGGAGCATTGAGGATGTTTGGCCCTTTAGTCAGGGCCGTTCCTATCATTTTATAGGCCTCGGGCGAAATATAGAAAAGGCCCCAACAAAAATAATATACTTTATCTACATGTTTATAATAAACCAACTATTTTCTATCGCTAATCTCTCCATTACTCAAATTTCTATAATAATAAGAATATGAAAAATGACAAGAGACATTGTCTAAAAGAAACATAAGATTTAATTCTCTTACATACCCTTTTTCAACTAAAATGTCCCTTTTTTATTATTAAGACTATCCAAATTTCTATGATCATAAATGTTCAATACAGGGCTTATTTGCTCATCTACCTTTAAATTTTCTAAAATGGATGCAATTGGTACATAATCATGCTCACTCAAATTTCTAATATCTTTGTGAATATGAATCTCATCACTTAAGTTTTCTTTATGTTGTTCAAAACTACATTCACCTAATTTCTCGAGACTCTCACTAGAAAAACTATTCTTTTAATAAATTTATTAATTCCTCATTTTTGGGATTCTATCAACCGTGTTACTTATTTTATTTTTTTTCCTCTTTTTTTCACTTCTAGATAAATACTTTTTAGGCAACATAATATAAATCAATTGTAACACAGTTGGACTAGAAAAATAACAAAAGCACATATATAGAACTGGAAGAAGTATGCAGGCACAACTAAACTTCAATTGCTTCACAATATATCACAAAGATATATAAATGGTATTATATCTGTAATAGAGAAAAAAATAAATAGCAAAATTTAATATATAATATTAAAAATAAAAAACGAAGAGTAAATTTTAATGATAAAACGACACTAATTTTTAAAAATACAAGAAATTAACATATTTAAGAAATAAGTTAATATAATGTCGACGTTAATAACAAATTACAAATTAATTATAACATATTCAAATATTTAATAAGTTAAAAATACATTAAAAATAAAAAAAATTTACCCTTAAATTATACTCAAAATTCAGAAGACAGAATTATGAAATTTTTTGTTGCTAATTTTTGTATTGGAGTACCTTAAATACATATATTGATGAAAATAAAAAAATTAAAAGTTAAAAATATATCTAAATACTTCAAAACTATTTATAAGTATAAAAAGTTAACTTTAAATCTCGAAAATTGCTTAAGTTTATTACTCTTGAAAAATGAAAATATTAACAGCCTCGTCAACGTTCTTCACCGATGTTACCTATATTTATTACTACATTTATCATTACAGCCCAACGGAGGAAGAAAAAGTGGCACAATAGAAGAATAACAGAGCACATTTATTACAAGAGGGGGGCCTGGGGCCTCTTTTCACGGGGGCCTGGGCAGGGGCACGCATCATATGTAGGTAAATCTCAATTATGTCGAAATGTTCTACAGGGGGTAGTTTATTGGCAGCCACCAAAAGAGGCACCGGAGAAGATTAAAGACCTTACAGGGGAGCCTATTGTAAGTCGTTATGGTGCAGACGAAGGAATTCCTGAACAGGGTCACATCCAATTAAATATATATTTGTTTTCTATTTTAAAAACAGAGTAACACAGGGGAACAGATTATGCCTTGATGAACGTGGAGAGATTGATGAAAAGGGTAAAAAGAACTGGTCACACAGATGCAACAGATACATATGTTGTGATAAGACAATGGTCGGAAACTCAGATAGATAGGTGAAAGCCACCAATCTAGACTCTATCTACCCTTCCCTGTCAGGCTCAAAAGTCTTCACACCAAACATCTGTGGGGTCTTTGTCTTCATCCCAATTTGGGTTAAAGTCGATCAAGAATCTCCGCATATGTGCCTGTCGGTCGTCTGGTCTTTTTCATCCTCCGTCATCATCCCTAGTCACCACCACACAACACCACCACTTGAATAGTGTTTCTCCCTATTAGCCAACGTTATCAAGTAATGTATTTGTTTTATAATTATTTCGGGTATCTTTTGTTCATAATTTGTTATGTAAACTTAACAAAATGGTACTTTTAACTTCTATGGTTAAATTTTATAATAAATTGCTGTAAGGTTTTATCTTGAGTGAGTCACAAGTCTTGCCTTAATTCGTTGGCTTAAGATAAGGTGATATGCCAACCTTTGTACCTTTATTGATACTTCCCATGTCAGACTTGCATATCAGCGTAATATGAACAGCAGATCAGCCAAAAAAGGGCTCCGCCTTTCCAGCTTTCTGCTTTTTGGAGTTTTCTACAAAAGAAAATATTGTGAAGGTACAATGTTTGTGATAAAAGAAGGATTGCTTCGTGGGGTCGTTGAACTGTGGCCAGTTCCTTTTCCCGTGTTTTTACTTTTCGGCTATAAATGTTGTTCTGAGGGCCTTATGGTTTAGGCGGGTCGTTAAGAATAGAGGTCATTTGGTAGAGTTGCTGAGGAGATTGTTGGTGTTCAAGGGAAGAGTGAGATGGGTACGTATGCAAGGCTTGCCAGGAGGGCTGTGGAGACTGATACGCCTATTATGGTTGAGGTACTAATTAGAAGTCAGAATCCATTTCTGGCCGGATCTCTTTGTTTTTCTCAAAAGCACACTCCCACACGCTTATCAGAAACATAGTATGCTCACCATGTACTTGAGAAGGTGTTCAAATAATTGTTTTTTTAATTCACGATTAGTTTGTGCTAAGAAAGATGGTGTCTTGTATTAAGAAAGTTCCTACTTTTAACTGTGCGATTCATGTGTGTTGGTGAATGTGAGAGGAAAGAGTGGTTCATGATGCAAACGTTAAATTATGCCTAAAGATGAGGTCTTGGTGTCTTTTTGGATATATAACTTTATGGTAAGACAGACGAAGTCGGTAGCTCACATATCATTCTGTGGAAATCGTGTTTGCCTTTTGTTTTGCAGATACAGGAATTAGTTCGAGGAGTACCAAATGTCATGTCACTGGCCCAGGTTTGTTACACCTTTTCCACAACTGTTTTTCTTGTTTATAAATGGTATAAGGGCATTGAAAACCGAAATGAGCATTGGTCATTTTAATTTCCATTGCTAACTTGTTTATTACTCTGTACTTTAATTATAGAGGTACCATGTGGAGAATCAAAAACTTCACATTCTTTTCAAGGATAAGGACATGATGAGTTTCGAAATCTGATAATATCTTGTGTGTTAAACAGTATCAAGAGTCTTTGGAAGAAATAATGTGGAAAAAAGAAGAGAACTAGACATTTCTGAGATGGAATCGCATCAATAATTAGTAGCTGATGACATTTAGCAGATATCCTAAAGGAATTTAAAGTATATGTTGGTTTCCTAATGTCAAACTTGTGGGGCCATTTTGCTATGTTCTAGCTTGTCTTCAACATTTCAGCGTATAGATCCATTATTTTTATTGGTTTTGATCTATTCTCTGCCAAATGGACTGGAAAGGCAGTGGCGAATTCACATGTATATTATGTGCATTCATGGATAAAATCATATATATGTATAAATATATAGTTCAACAACTCGGGGGCATTGAGGATTTTTGGCCCTTTAGTGCACATCATATGTAGGTCAATCTCAATTTTGTCAAAATGTTCTACAGGGGGTAGTTTATTGGCAACCACCAAAAGAGGCACTGGAGAGGATTAAAGACCTTATAGGGGAGCCTATTGTAAGTCGTTATGGTGCAGATGAAGGAATTCCTGAACTCAGGGAGGCATTGCTGCAAAAGGTACAACCAATGTCTACACTTTTAAAGTTGATGATTGTTGATCTGGCCAACATTGGCATAGGTGGAGCCAGAGCATGAGAAAAATGACTAAATGAGGCAATTAGCACGGAAAAGGTGGCTTTAAGAAAGATCAGAAGTTATCACAGACGTTATTGCTTCTTTTCTGTGGTGATGATGTTCTGTTGAGCTATGCCATATATCCTTGCTAGTGTCGCTTGCTGGAGAATTCTTACCTTGAAGTTAGTATTGCACATTGATAGTTGTGACTGATATACTTCCTGTTGCAGTTGCGAGAGGAAAATAAGTTGGTGAGATCTTCAGTAATGGTTACTGCAGGTGCAAATCAGGTGGGTTATAACTTTAATGTGAATGAAAAAGAACTTGCCTTTGGGGAACAAGCCCTCTGTGTTTCTTCCTTTTACTTAAAGAATGTGTGACACCAGCAATGAAGTTGAGGGTTGGAATGCTGTTACAAGTCCCTTAGAGAGAAATTTTAAGTACTTTCATTCATTTCATTTTCATTTTTTTTCTCAAGACTATTGTTTCTGCTCCATGGTTGAAAGAATCGTTCATGAGTATTGAGAAAATAGTTGCTTTCGTGAATGATAGGCATTCGTGAATCTTGTTCTTGCACTGTGTGATGCTGGGGATTCAGTTGTCATGTTTGCTCCCTACTATTTCAATGCATACATGTCCTTCCAGATGACAGATATCACTAATATACTAGTGGGTCCTGGCAATCCAGTGACACTTCATCCAGATGCAGGTGATACTTCATAACCTTTCAGTTCATTTTTATATTTTCCATGGATAACGTGGTTAATTTATATGCAAGGTTCTTTATCGAAATAGTAAAGGCAGATGCTTCATAACCATTCATTTCATAGTGGTTTATTTTCGTTGGATAATGTGGAAAATGTATTTGAAAGGTTCTCTATTACTTGTAATAAAGTTTTGTACATCTAACATACAGGACAGTTTGTGATTCTTTGATCAAAACTAGCAAGGATTTGCATTTCCGTGGGAGGTGCTAAGTTGAGTTTCTTGCTGGATTTTGTGTGTTTGCTTAGGTAATTGATGAGTGTTGCCTCAAATTTCAGATTGGTTACAGAGGACACTAGCAGAAACTAACCCAGTCCCAAAGGTTGTTACTGTGGTTAACCCTGGCAATCCGTCTGGGACCTACATTCCCGAGCCCCTGCTCAAGGTTCTGTCTTTCTTTCTCCCCATGGCTACATGTTGTTCTGTGTGTTTGCTCACGATATTCATACACATTCTTGAAAGTTCTTAATCACATTTTTCCCTTTTGTTAATGGTCATACTTTAAATTTCTTCTTGTTCATCTTCAATACGCTAAGTTGGCAGTTTTCTTTGTGTTGAGCAGAGGATTTCAGATCTTTGCAGACAAGCAGGATCCTGGCTTATTATAGATAATACTTATGAGTAAGTCGTTCCTTTTCTGTGGTAGATGCATTTGTAGTGGTAATTCCATGTAGCATAGGTATAAAAGTTGTTGAAATCTCACCAGTTGTGGAATCATTGCGAACATGATTTCCGTCTTTTTTCCCGAAACATCCTCCCAAATGCTGCCTGTTGATGCATATGTTGTGAATAAGGGATGGCAATTTTACCTATAAGAGAAGAATGACATTAACAGACCTGCTATGTTCTTTGAGGAAGTTTTAGTGATTCTAAATTTAACTTATCATGCTAGACCAGTGCTCGGTGCTTTTCTTTTCACTCCTTACCATGTTAATTTCATATGAACAGTCTCTACTTGGCATGTATTCTTTCTCAATGCTTAATGTTTAGTGAAGGTGCAATCTAATTATGTAGCTCCAATTGACTCATTCTTTGTAGGTACTTCATGTATGATGGTCTAAAACATACATGTATTGAAGGAGATCACATTGTCAATATCTTTTCCTTCTCAAAAGCTTATGGGATGATGGGATGGCGAGTTGGATATGTAAGTCGATCTATATCTTCTCGGTGCTCTTAAAATTTCATTTAGGTTGTAGAAGTTTTTTCTTTATATGCATGGAGGCATGAGTCTACTCTGTTGTCAGTCTTATTTCTGTAGACTTTTTCTTCCCTCAGATAGCATATCCATCAGAAGTGGAGGGCCTCTCTGCTCAACTAATCAAAATCCAAGACAACATACCGATATGTGCTTCAGTAACATCTCAGTTCCTTGCCCTTTACTCCTTAGAAATGGGTCCTGAATGGGTCACTGAGCGAGTGAAAGAGCTTGTAAAGAACAGAGAAATCCTTTTAGCTGCACTCTCTCCATTAGGACAAGGTTCTGTGAAAGGTGGAGAAGGTGCCATTTATCTGTGGGCAAAGCTTCCAGACGAGAACGTTGATGACACTCAAGTTGTTCGGTGGCTTGCTACAAGGCACAAGGTGGTGGTGATTCCAGGGCGTCCCTGCGGATGTCCTGGTCATATCAGGATATCATTTGGGGGGTTGACAGAAGATGACTGCAAAGTTGCTGCTGCGAGGCTGAGAGGAGGGTTGGAAGAACTCATGAAGGACGGGATGGTGCAGGAATCGGTTAACAACAGAATGGTGGTGGAGCAGCTCCATAACTCCACCGGTTAGTTTGGCAAGTCACTGGAAAAATCAGATTACCAGTCTGCAGCATGTTCATGACTGGTGCATTTGAATAAACTCATGCTGCTTGAAGCAATAAATTGTCAGGAATCACACCACATTAGTTGGATAAAATTGAATATGGTTTTAAGCTACTTGTCAAGTGGTAGCAACATTGTAAGCCTGAGCATTTGAATGTGTGAAACTATCATGTTACTTAGGCTTGCAAACAATGCCTGAAAAGATATACATTTAATCTAATTTTATATTCAGTCTGAAGTCTTGCAATAAAGCGAGATCTAGGGAGGTCTGATAATACGCAGTTTTATCTTTAATTTTTTAAAAATTGGATTAAAATTTAAGTATATTTAAGTTAAATTTAATTTATTAACTTCAAATAATTCATGGGAATTACAAATACAAATTCAAAAATAAAGGATAGCTCTACTTGAGTAGAAGCAAAAGCTTAAAGGGTGACACAAATGCTTTAAACATTGGGCCTACAGCACACTTAAATCTAACGGCTAAGAGACCGTTCCTAACAATCTTCAAGCACTGGACATTTGACCATCAAGCCCCCAAACCAACACCCATGCTACATTGTTAGCCAACCCAGAAAAGGGAAGAGAGCAGCAAATAGTGGCGGGGTCAATTCTGTCATTTCAAAACCACTTCCTCACCGGTTCCGTGACCGTTTAGACGTCGACGCCAGGAAGTGCTTGTGTCTGGTTAAGCTTAGAGAGAGAGAGAGAGAGGGTTTTGTAGAGAGGGAAAATTTCTGGAGATACAGAGCGAGAGGACAAAAATGGTGGGAAATTCACTTGGAGGATTGCAAGATCACTTGAAATTGGCCAGAGAGTACGCTCTTGAAGGCCTCTACGACACTTCCATCATCTTCTTTGATGGCGCCATTGCCCAGATCAACAAGTACCTGGCCCCCCTCTTTCTCTCCTGAGCTAACTCCCCAAGTTCTCCTTTTTGTTGTTTATTGTCGAATCTGTACCTAAAGTTATGAACTATTTTGATGGAGATGAGATTTGTGAAAGTGGGCATCTTTGATTTTAATAGAAGTTCGTTGTTTTTTCAAAATTTTTGGCTTGATTGGTTTTAGATTTTGTTGAAGTTTCCTGTGGTCTGTTTGGTAGAACTTGATATTTTCTCCTGGTAACTCGCACTCGTTTGCCTCTTCAATTTGTTCGTTTCATCGTAACTTTTCTGCTCAAAAAGCAAAGTTGAAGTGAATGTTGAGCTGAAAGGACGCTTCTTTTGCTACAACTAGGGTCTGTTTTTATGTTTGTTCCTAAAATGGCTGAGTTGTATGGATGAATCACATAACAATACTTGAAAAGTTTCTATTTGGAATATATTTCTGGTACCTTAACGTTGTGTTGGATTCTGCTTACATAGCTTTTTAACTACTGCTTGGTGGGCTTCTTCTCTAATCAAAATTGATACTAATATTTAGGCACCTTAGTACACTTGATGATCCTTTGATTCGTACCAAATGGATGAATGTAAAGAAAGCTCTTTCAGAGGAGGCAGAAGTGGTGAAACAATTGGATGCTGAGAGAAGGGCATTCAAAGAAACTCCAGTGGGCCGTCGTGTTGCATCACCACCAATTAATGCTAAATCGTCATTTGTTTTCCAGCCACTGGATGAGTATCCGACTTCCTCTGGTGCTCCCATTGATGATCCTGATGTGTGGAGGCCCCCAAGTCATGATCCATCAAGTAGGAGATCTGCAAGGAGTGGTCAAGTTGGTATGAGGAAATCACCTCAAGAAGGAGGCTGGGCTCGTGGAGGCTCATCAAGAGCTGCCACAACTGGCCGTGGTGCTAAGACTGGTGCTTCTGGAAGGGTGAACTCAGGGGTTCGAGCATCAACTGCTGGAAAGAAAGGCACTGGTGCAGGGAAATCTACCAAAGGGGATTCAGCTGTAAGTTTTCCTAATATTCTCCCTAGTGCTTGAAGTGACTTGATATATATGGTGGACTAGGAATTTGAATTTGCAAACAGAGTTTTATGTACATGATAGGAAATCTATTTAGCCATCATATATTCCTTGTGATAGTTTCCAGTTTATCAAAGTCTTATCCATAATAATGTACTTTGTCCTAGTTGTTCAATGTTTTGCAATATTGACAGAAAGTTCTTGTCTAGGTTCCAATAATATTGTAGGTGGCCTTGTGGCTTGCTATATATATATATATATATTTTCTTGCCTTGGTGATTTCTCTTGTAAATTGACGACATATTTTGTATTGCCTTTGATGGACTCTTTAATATTTATATTTCATTTTTAAATCACTATTGACATTAGTATTCTATGAGGATGACTCCAGTCTTTTGCAATGAATATTGGGCCATTTAGTTTCCTTCTATCTGCATATACTAACCTAAATCAATTGCAATTTTTAGAATGGTGATGCTGAAGATGGAAAATCTAAGAGGATACAGTATGAAGGACCTGATCCTGATTTGGCTGCAATGCTTGAAAGGGATGTACTGGAAACTAGTCCTGGAGTGAGATGGGATGATGTGGCTGGGCTTAGTGAGGCAAAGAGACTTCTGGAGGAAGCTGTTGTCCTTCCTTTATGGATGCCTGAATATTTCCAGGTATTCTTGAATGATTGAGTTTTATATTTTCATCATGTCAGAATTTTTAATTTTCTGTTTTATAATTTTTTAAAACTCATTTCTCTTATCTCTTGAAGGTCTTGATTAGCAATTATCTTAGGTCATACTAGGGCTCAGTTTTCTTTATCTTCTCTGCAGGGAATTAGGAGACCTTGGAAGGGTGTTCTTATGTTTGGCCCTCCTGGTACTGGAAAGACATTACTTGCTAAAGCTGTTGCTACTGAGTGCGGCACAACATTTTTTAACGTTTCCTCTGCCACATTAGCTTCAAAATGGCGTGGAGAGAGTGAACGCATGGTTCGATGCTTGTTTGATTTAGCTCGAGCTTATGCTCCCAGTACAATTTTCATTGATGAAATTGATTCTCTATGCAATGCCAGGGGGTAAGTTCTTTACTTTTTTAACCTTTGAAGCTTAAGTCTCACTTACACTTACTCCACCAAACTGCTAGATGGTTGAAGATAAGTATATGAGTTCTTTGCGTTATGAAGTCCACTTCCAATTTGTATTTTTCACAAAAACACATGAAGTTACTTCAAATCTCTCTCGCTCTCTAGCTTTCTCCCTCTCACTAAATTAACATGTAACTAGACATTCATTGGCAACTGCTAATTACTGCTTTTGCGTGATTTATGTTCATCAACAATTTCATGTAGCTTCATTGGCCACTGAACTTGGGACTTTGTCTTTCCAGTGCTTCAGGGGAACATGAGTCATCAAGAAGGGTCAAGTCTGAACTTCTGGTTCAGGTAGATGGTGTAAACAATAGTTCCACAAATGAAGATGGCAGTAAGAAAATAGTGATGGTTTTGGCAGCTACTAACTTTCCGTGGGACATAGATGAAGCGTTAAGGTTTGGCCACCCCTCTGTTTCTTCAGTTTGTTGTATTTTCTTTTTTGTGCGTGGCTAGTACATCGAATCTCATATGTGCAGCTTATCAGGTTATCCATTCTTGCTTTGTCTTATTTGATATGAATAAATGCAGGAGGAGGTTGGAAAAGCGTATTTATATTCCACTTCCAAATTTTGAGAGTCGGAAAGCGCTTATCAACATCAACTTAAAAACTGTCGAGGTATGTTTGCAATTCTTGCCGACTCTTCCTTTTAGGCCATCTCATTCTAACATTTGTTGTTTCGATATGGATCTTATTTCATGTCAAACAACTTGGCACAAATAATGTGCACCTGGTCTAGTGTTTGATGGATGATGCTGTTATATTAGGTGGCTACTGATGTAAACATTGATGACGTAGCACGTCGGACAGAGGGATACAGCGGAGATGATCTTACAAATGTGTGCCGTGACGCTTCCTTAAACGGCATGAGGCGCAAGATAGCTGGAAAGACGAGGGATGAGATTAAGAACATGTCTAAGGATGAAATTTCAAAGGATCCAGTTGCAATGTGTGATTTTGAAGAGGCTCTGAAGAAGGTACAACCAAGTGTTTCCCAAGCTGATATCGAAAAACATGAAAAGTGGTTTTCTGAGTTTGGGTCAGCTTGAATGGTTCTTCGAAGAAAACAAGCCTCCGATATGCTGTGCTGCACTTCTCTAATTTCTTCATTCTGGTGTTCCTCATTCAATTGATTGTATTCCAATTGTTGGAGACGGCTTGGACTGTTGTGCTATTTTGTATTAGTAATGGCTGTCATCTAATGTAAGTTTTCTCTGTAAAAACCTCATTCCATTAGCATATGATCAAACTGCTGAAGTTTGAAATGAATCACAGGACTTCGCATTCCAAATATTCTTCTTATTACTCTGTTCTAAAAGGAGTTGCAACATAATGAACTTCAACATGTTTCGGAAATAATTCCGATTAGTGAATGAATTCGTCACTTAATAATGCGTTTTTGGCACGAATCGTGACAGTTTTCTGGTAAATTTTGTGGCATTGCAGGTAGATTCTCTCATAATAATAATAACCATCATTGATATAAGCAAGAACATCTAAATCTACTTTGGACATATAATTTGAGCAATAATTTGTTACGAGGGACTAGATTCCAATCCAAGCATGAGAGCTCCAAGACACTATAGGTACGAGACAATTTGTCATATGTCAATGCAGTGAGTCAACCTCATACGGCTCCTCATTCAATTCTTTCGAAGTCATTGGATCATTTTTCTCGTTCGATGAGATTTCGGTCGCCGACTCTCCTGTCATTAAGTCACCAACTTCCTTAGCTTCCGGCATTAGGCAGACGTCAACTCCCATGCATGGTTCTACGACTTTGCGAAGGCCCGTGTTTTTGGCCAGATCATGAATGTTTGGAATCCATATTATACAAGGAAACATTGCTTTTATTAATTCGAATTGAAGGGTGATATAAAATCGGCCTATTTTCGGCATTATATCCATAGTTAGCGCATTCTTCCTAGTTAGAAGCTTCAGCTCCGTGTTAAGGTTCTTCTAATAACTAAAAAATGTATCACGTCTGAATCTAACTAGGGTTCACGGTGATGGAGGATCGGTTCTGTGGACAATAATATGTTGAACTACTTCAACAAATCTGCGCATAAGATATTCAGCATTTGAGGATCACAATAATCAGGCCCGAACGACTGTTTACCAAAAATTTTTATTACCTTGGATTTGCTGCTTTCTTACTTTCCAAGTCCCGCCTCATGGCATCCAAGTTGCTAGTGATAATCTTTTATTTTTGGTTTTTTTTAAATGTAGACTAAATAATCACAATGACATGGATCACAATACATTTCATTTCTTAATGTCACATTCAGCGTGTGTTGATTCACATGGACTGTCATAGTATCAAATTTTTAAATAAGAACAAGGATGATAACGAGTCCAATAGAATCATATTTTAACTTTAAAAAAAATTTGAAGTTCTCGAGTTTGAATTCATTTATAATCAAATTTGAATAAATGAATTTAAACTTGAATTTATTCAAGTTTTGAATATATATTAGATTGAATATTTAAACCTATTTTAAAGCTATATATAAAGATGGAAATAATTTAACCTACTCAAATTAAGTTTTGTTTGTTAATTGGCTCGGTCCAACCTTGTTACCGTAAACTTTAGAAGTATTAATATAAAATCATGACATTTATTTATTCATTTATTGAAAGCAGGACTGATTAGTTGTCTAATTGGGTTTGTTTATAATATAATTTTATGGTAATTCACCTATTTATGATTTTTCAATTTTTCAATTATTTTGTTGCGATAGTTCTTTGGACAAGTATCGATATCATGACCATGCGAATTGAATGTTGACACTTTGAGATCATTTGCTTCAATAAGTAATAACACAGGGAATATTGTTTTTTTTTAATACTCTTGCCTTACATGCACTAATAAGAATATAAAAAATTAAAAATAAAGAAAGAACAAATATATACATGATTTAAAAAAAAACGGAGGAACCCGCAACTGCTATCTTTTAGATGTGTACTGGATAAACCTTCAGATTTACACAATAGCCTGCAAATCATATTAATCGGGTACTCCGCACTAGGCAAGTCTTGCACGACAGGCTCAATCGAGAGAACTTAGATAGAGGATTCGAAAATAAAACCTTTTGACCCCATACCTCCAACTTCACCAACTATACATAATAACTTATAAAAAATATATATTAGTGTATCACATTATAAACTATTAATAAGAAAATTTACAGTATTGAAATGGAGTTAATTATCATATCTATAATTTTTTGATACGTTTTACAAAATTTAGGAATATTTTAATATATTTTATGATTTATCAAGGTTCCATAATATTCAACAATTTTTATTAAAATTAAGTACTAATTTTTTTAAAAAACAGATGTTCAATATAAATTATGATATTTTACTCGTTATCCTCATGGTACTAAAAAATAATTTATCCTTATATTAACAATTGATTAATGTGTAAGTAAGGCTGATATCACTTGATTTCTAAGGAAAAAAGCTATGGTGGATTTTCAAAGAGTTGACTGAAAAACTGATGGAAGTCATTGCTACTTTCGTTGGATACTGTTACCGTGCTATAAATGCTCCTTCAAACTCCACCAAACTTCATGATCCACAGCAATGGTTGGTCTCACTTTGAAACTTACATTAACCTTTCTCCATCTCTTTCTCTTCACTCTCATCACATGCAATCCATCAGTCAGGTCTCAGAAGCTGACAGCAACAGTATTAGAAGGTATTGATGCTGCAGTGATCAAACTCTGTGTCCTCTTATTTGCTTCACTTTGAAAGATTGACAGTTTCAGCTTTTTCTTTTCTTTTTTTTTTCCTTCTCTCCTGCTTTCTGCTTGTGGAATATTTCTGGATCTTGTTGATGGGTTATGGGATTTGGGTTTTGATATTGTCACTGAGCTTGTGAGTACTGTGTGTGTGTGTGTGTATATATATATATATATATTTGCAGGAACTCCTATTATGTGCGCGCTGATTAATTGTGGACAAGGAACATGTGTGGCCAATGAATCAGCTACACTTGGTTTTGATTGCCAGTGTCATCCTGGTTGGAGAAAGATGCAGCTTGGTCCTCTAACCTTTCCCTCTTGCATTGTTCCCAATTGTAAGTCTGTGTTCTCCACTTTTTCTTTACCAATATTTTCATGGACTGTATTTTTTGTTTTCATTGAGATATGCTGCACTGCAGATTCCAGGGTTGTCTAAGATTTAGCTAACTTGGAAAGTCTGTAACTTTATTTGTGTTTTCAAGGATTTGTAAGCTGGTTGTTGCATATATTGATGAACTAATCACCATTTCTAGGTTACTAGGTCTACATGTATTATTCCTAATTTGGAGAGATAGGAGATTCTGCTATGTCATTTCTTATTTTTGCTGATTATTGATATTCCTATGAATGCAACTGGAATTCACAGGTTGAGTACTGATATTACCTACAGTGATGCTAGTGTTCCCAGAAATTACTACCAATCTGTATATATTTGAATCAGGTTGTGATGATATGTAGGGGCAATCAAATTCCGGTTACCGTAGAATCATCGATCTTCTTGGAATTCTGAATCTCTTTCCATTAACGACTAATACTAAGGAATTTGCAGGCACGCTTGATTTTCAATGTGGCAATGATGCTCCACCACCACCACCGCCACCTCCGGTTTCTGTCCCAGCACCACTATTTAACATCTCAAGCCGTAATTGAGACCAGACATTTAGTCACTGATCTTTAATGGTATTCAGGATTCCTGTGGCTTTCTACTCAATGAATTACCTTTTCATTTTCTTTCTTTTCAGCCTGTAATCTTGTTTGGTGTGGGCATGGAACCTGCATGGCAAATGGAAGTGGTCACATATGCCAGTGCAATGAAGGCTCTGCAAATCTGTTTAACAAGACTAATTTAGCTTGTTTTAAAGAATGTGAGACACTTTTCATTTGATCTCTAATTTTATTATAACTACAAGGACAAAGTGTTAGTTATATCGGGATATAGTTGGCTTATCGAGGGCTTATGAACATACAAGCACAAGGTAATGAACAGAGTGTGGAAAAACATCCTTTCTATTATGGAATATTCGTGTGGCCTTGTTGAACTGAGGACTTGATAGGAAAGAATTGTTCTGCTTAAAAACTATAATGTCGTGATTTGTCAACTATTAGAAACTTGAAATCAATGGCTAAGGATCTTGTTTTATTGCTAACTTTGCAGAGTAGGAGATGTCATGTGCTAAAAGTTTTCATGTACAATGTAAGAATGGATGGATAACTGATGCACATAGAACCTGATGTTAACAACTGATAAGATTTTCCTGTCAGGCTCATTTGGAGGAGATTGCTTTAATCTTGGACTCACAGTCATCGGCCAACGTCCACCGTCACCGTCATTACTTCCTCCATCATCTCCTCCTGCTTCAGGCTCATCTGGAAATGGTATTGCCTATTACCTCTTAAATATTTCATCATCTCCTTGACATGATCAAAGCTGTCACCTGCTACAGAGAAGGGTGCAGCTCAATTCCTTTAAACTTTCAAGTTTTTGCTGGTTCTGCATGTATCATGTAGCTTTGATTGATTGGAATTTGTTTTGATGTTATAGGCTCAAGGACAGAAGGCTCATATTCCCCGAGGGATCACATTGCGTTAACCCTGATAATTTTAGCAGCAACATTTGCAGTATCAGTTTAGGGGACCAGGAACTTACAGTTGGTATAAAATGAAATCATCAGCAAAAGTTAATGCAAGAATATGGATCACTATACTACTCTTGTCATATACTACTCTGTAAAGTGCCTGACTTGAACTCACTGTTTTAATAGTTTTCTCTATAGAAAATGCATTATTCATTTTTCCAAAAAAAAAAGGATCACTTCTTGTTAGCAGAAGACTGTCATACTGAAAATTTTTGCAGAAGAGCAACTCTTCTGCTTCAGCACACAAAAGAATACAAATTGACATCAAAGTCTTTGTTTCTCAGTTTGTCTGTAAGATTGGTAATCATCAAAATTCAGTTCACAGGATGTTAACCCTGTTGCTTCAAATCTTACTCGATGCTAGTCCTCTCCAGGAACTTGATTTCCTTTTTCATTGTCTCATTTTCTAGCTAAGAGTGATCAAACATCTGACATTTTCAAGAATCATGTGGCAACTTGTTCTTTCGATCATGATATGTAATCAGACAAGAGAGGTCCTCCACTCTGATTCCAATCCAATTAAATTTCACTTAAATTAATAATTTAAGATGATTATAATAGATTATCAGTGAATCAGATTAATTAATTTAGTTTAAATTTAAGAGCTGAATTAAATTGTCATATAAGTATCATTTGATTAATGCAGGTGTAATATTTTCGTGTGTTTCTTCATTATTTTTTAATTAAAGTCTAAGATATTTTTTTTTTTGAAAAATTTGAAAAGTATAAAAATTAATAATCTTAAAGATTAAAGAATTCCTCTAAAATTTTAAACTTTATTTCTATTATTTTTTTTATAAAAAAAAGCTTAGTCTCCATTTTGCAATTTTGTTTTCTCCAAACGTAAGACAAGGGAAGTGTTAGAACAATTGTTCTCAGCTAGTGGTCCTTGGAAACGAGAATCAGCAGATTCGTTTGGAGCCAAACTATGTGCTGTACGTGATACTACAACAGGACAAAGCATGTGCACATCAACAACATCTCTTCTTGTGATCGATCCTCTAATTCTAAATCTTCATCTCTCTGGTTTTGTTCTTTCTGTTGTCTTATGAAGATCCGTGGTCCTTACAGAGCTTCATCGTTAATTTGCATTTCATTGGCTCAGTCACCTTTCAAGGCTCCTGTCACTGTTGAACTTTGAGATTCGGTAGTTAAGAAGTACATCGCCTATCTTTTTCGATTTCAAGTCTTGCAAAATGCTTATTGACACATAATGAAGAGTTTGTGTCTCATATTTGAGAAAATATATCCTATGAAAACAAAACGGTTTGCGAAGAAACAAGATTAAACTAACTTCTCGTTAAATAATGCAATTACCTTATTACTTGACCCGAATTTAAATCGGTAAGAAATTGATATTAGATCATCATAAAACTGATTAAAGATTAACAAAATTAAAGAAATTAAAAAATAAAAGAAGAAGACTTTTCTTTACCATTGAAAAATTTAAAATTTAATTAAAAAATATTGTTAAATAAAAATTAATCGGTTTATTTTAGTTTATAAAAATTGACTAGTTTATGAAAACTGATCGATTAATTAATAAATTGATTAGTTTTTAATAGCAAAGATTATTAAATTAAATCAAACATTAATTTTTGAAAATTTGCTTTTTTTTTTAATTTCCCGTGATGTATTGGCAGTCATATTACAGTATTGTAATCTGAAATAAAAATATATGAATTCTCCTTGATTTGGGGGTAACGAGTGTATTTTTTTTTAAAAAAAAATAAAATAAGCAAAATAGACACAAAATATTTAACATGGTTCACCCTTAATGTTAGGCTACGTCTACGGATAAAACTCAAAATAATTTTTCAACTATTACAAATAGTAGGTATACAGAGATAAAACCAAAATAGTGACTCACAAGGTGTTTCTTATCCTAAAAATATTAGCCTCATTATTTTGTCACTCACTAACCCTTTAAGAAAATCTCTCTTAACTTCATAGCATTGTTTTGCTCTAGTTTTTCTTTGCATTTTTCGTTGTACTTTGTATGAAGCAGGGAGTGCCTTATGTAGGCACTCTGCCGCATGAGACAGCTGCAAAGGTAGCTGTCTTCTTTCATTTTTTAACTAATACGATACCAAAATCGAAGCCGTATTTGTTGAAAAAATTGATGTCTCTCATGTAAGAGACCCATATCTAACAATAAATTCAAAGATCAAACTCAACAACAGCCTGTAGATTGCATTTTCTTCAACACTTGGAAAAGGTGAACGACAAAATTAAAACAGAAGTTGTTTATGTGCAAGAGCTTACAGGATTGAGCAAATTTTGTCTTGACAAACGTTAAATTCATTGGAGGATCATATATCTTCTGTACAACTTAAGTTTGTGATCGATTCACTTGAATTTCTTGCTAATTCAAATGGTTTTCAGATAACTTGTACTATTCTACGATGAAGATCTAAAATTTGAGTATGTAAAACAATTTCTTATCAATTTCAGTTTTCAACCTATTACCTATACATTTGTGTATGTGTTAGATTTGTGTATGTGTACGTGTAAGCGGTAGATTTGGTCGAAATCATATATTGGCTTGTGTTTTGCAGTACTTACATCCAAGTCTTATTCATTTTCAGGTTGTTTTGTTGTGATTTGTTATCTCTGTCACCGCAACACTTGCATCGATACTCGATAACCAAACCAGGGAAGTTCCCGGTGCGGACATTTTCATGGCGCGTGGATCGAACGACCATTGTTTGCTTTAGTTGCATAATGCATGTCTTGGCATTTTTTTTAGCAAAGCTAAGTTTACATTACAATGAGTTCACCGGAAGGAAAAACAGAAAAAATTACAATGTTAAAGACAAATTAGATTACAAAATTATATAACATTAACAAGACTCGTTCCAAATTTCGTCTGGTCTTCATATCTAAGGATAGGTCATTTTGATCAGATTTAGCTATTGTAAGGGCCCAAATCCAGTTAACCGTATCATTAACTAGAACATACTTAGGAACTTGCTCATTCCTGTATTTCCTCTTGTTTCTTTCGTTTTATAAAAAATAAATAATCATAAGATAGTTTTGTACAAGAGAGCATCTTGCAACCTTAGCCCTGTTTGGTTAAGGAGTTAAGGATAGAAGGGGATGGAATGTAACACACTTCCATCGTTTGTTTGAGTGTTCCATAATAGAATGGAATGAAATGTGATAGAAACGGAGGGTTTTATGTTACATTCTATTCCATCCTAAACAGTGAAAATAAGAAACCTCCGATTCGAGTATTTAGGATGAAATATAAACTAATAAATACATACTACATACCTAATATACCCTCACTAATTCTTCTTACCAATTATTTCTTCTAACCCTACCCAAACTCATTTATTATAATTGTACACATGCTTATCATTTTCAGATTTCTCTTTCCATTCTCCGTGTTCTACCACTTCTCATTCTTCTCGTGTTGTTTATTGCTGGGGAAGAAGAAGAGGAGTTGGAAGACTTGGTCATCGGTGAGTCTTCCTTTTTGTTGAAACCTTCTTTCTATCTTTTTTCTGTTCATTGTCGAATTTTTTAAAACAATATATGTTCGTTGTTTTTATTATTAGATGCGTTTTGTCTTAGGTGAGGAGATTGTACTCTGCTTTCCTTCATTTTACATATGGATTCACATATATGGGTCATCGAAGTGAATATTCTCTCTCAATCTCCCTTTCTGCGTAGTTCAACAAAGAGAGAAGCAATTGTAAATTTTTGGTATTTTGATATGTCGCTATCTTCTTTGTCTTCGTTTTGCTATTACTTTGCTTGAAATTTCTGTCAATAGTGGGTTTTCCAACACCATGGATGAAAATGATGACATATGGACTCAGAATAACTTAAGTTTTGAAGACAATGTAACGATAGATGATGAACGTATTGAATCTCCAATGGGAATTCCAACTTATTCACAAAATGCAAACCCAGGAACATCACAAAAAAGGAAAAACAGGTCAGATGATGGTGAAGATGTAATCAAAGCTGGCCTTCAGACAGTTGTCGATGCTATTATAAAATCTAATTCACTTCCCATTTCAGAAGAAGAACTTTATAATCATTTGGTAGAGTTGGGACTGGAAGGATCAAAATTGTATGAAAGTTATTTTTTCCTTATTTGTAGGCCTTATGAAGTTAGGGCATTACTTGGTGCACCAATAAATATTTGGAAGAACATGTGGGATTTTATGATGTCTTCTTAATTGAAGACAGGTGTAATATGTGTTGATGAATTGGTATCAGGTCCTTTTTCCTCTGCTCAATGTGTACATTTTGTCAGATATTTTTGTATTTTGTGGATGAATTTATGATGAAGTCATGTAATTGAGGAAACTATGAAAAATTTAATGAAAGGTGTTTCTGGTTATTTTGCACAAATATATAAGTATTCTTTTATGCATATCTATATATGAAAAATATGCATAATGCATGTTCAATGATAATCCCGAGTATCTTATTGTGATTCTTATCACTATATCTTTCATACATCAAAAACTCTTATAAATATTATTTGCATTCAAAAATCACCAAGTCATAGGCGTGCAAAATCATGCATGTCCGTGCATAATATTCAAGAAAAGTCACGACTGTGCAACAAAAACTCATGGCTGTGCAGTCTAATCAGTCATGGGTGTGAGATGTTAACTCACGCCCGTTCATATCAAATGACGATTTCAGATTTTTCCTAAAAATATGCTTTCGGGTCAACTTTGCATTATCATTCTGATAAGGTAAATGACACAATTAGGTCAATACTTTCTTCTAGAAACTGTTCTCTATTGTCTTAAGTTTCTAATGGCACAAAGATCATATCATTTGGTTTAGAAATCTGAAAGTTATACTCTAATTATTTCAGACCGTTCATAAACTAAAACTGTACTCTATATTTAATTTCAAGTCAGATTCTGAAATTCTTAGAGATAGAATTAAAATTCAATCACTTCAGAAAATTTGTAGTCATATATCTCTAGTTCAATTTAAAATAAGAATCATTCCATTTGGATACCTATTGATCAAAATATAATCAAAATATCGAAGTATGTTCATTGAAATAATACCAATTATCATATTCTAGTACTTCGCAATGATTTCATCTTAAATTCAACAATCAAACTATTTCAGATGGCTATAATTTTTGGTGGAGATGAAGAACAATATGTTTCGAATCTAATGGTTCAAGAATTAAGTCATTTGGACGGCGAGTGAAGAAGTTATAAGAAAAATACCAAAGGATATTCAGAAACAAATTTTCTTCAAAAACGTTGAAAGTCGCGATCGTGCGTCTACACAACCGCGATATGCTTTCAATGTCGCCGATGCACGATCGCGATTCATGATCTTCAACAGTGAATACGCGATTGTTTTGAAGCACGATTGCGCTTCCTTCTCTTCTTCACCGTATATTTTCTTCTTCTCCTTCCATTTTTTCATTCTTTTACAGATTACTCACTTCTAAATCATCTATACTTTCTAACTCCAATACAATTTCTAAACAAATCAAATTCAAGTTTATCCTTCAACCATAACAAATTCGAAACTTCACTTCCTCTCTCTCTACTGTAATTTTCCATATTTTCTTCTTCTCTTCAATCTTCTTCAATTAACACAAATGATACTTCTAATTTCATTTTTGCTCAACAACACAAAACAAATCAAACATCCAAGGTTTACACTTAAACATACAAATCCGATTCTTGTGCTTGCAAATTCTAGTTTCTGCATTTTGTTTTCTCTTTCAACTTTCAACTGATGCATTTTTCTATTTTTTTCTACTCATTCACTTTATCATAAATTTATCATTTTATTAACTCTATACCACGACCTCATCAGATCTTCATTTCATATCATTAAACCCATTTAAAACCATCTCCAAAAACACTCCAAAATTTCGTGTATGAATAGTAAAAACGACCATATTTGAATTTCTCTAAACCAGAACAGAGTATATTGATATGTCTTACTCTTTATCAAACAGAAGCTGGGTTAGAGAGAGAAAGTAGTGAGAGAAAGTAGAGAGAGAGTTTGTGTATATTGAATTCTCGTTGTTTTATTGATTTGCTTTGCTACAATTTATAGCATTATCCAACAAGAAAAAAGAAACAATCTATCCTAGATAGTGGTCCACACCACCTTGCTATCGGAAACAAAAATAACAGAAACCAATAGCAAAGTAAAATAGCAAAAACAGAGTAATAGAGTAAAATTAACATAACAAAGTAACAAACTCCTAAACAAACTCAACAACTTGTCCTATTCCTAAGGAAATTAACAACCAAGCTTGCACGTAAACTCCTCCTAATTCCCACGTGAAAGATCATCTCACACCTAAGAACACACATACATGGCCACCAAGAACCCAGTGTCACGCGTGCATGGCCCATGTAACTCCATGCGGACGTATCATATATATTTTCATCGATTTTCATAAACTTTTGCATATCCAAACCAGAACCTATTTCATATTGTTTTTGAACAATTCCTAGTTCACAAATCCATAATCTAATTCATTCATCATCGAAACTACACTTCTCTAACCTCACATGCATGTATTAATTTACACAGTAAAACATTATTAAAAATCACTTACTTGTTTCAACAAAGTCTTCAGCGGTGAGAGTGAATATGAGATGTTTTTGGATATTTGGTGTTAATTATGGTTTTTAATTTGTTTAATAATATGTTAAGCTGAAATAAGAGTCAAAAATGAAACTTAGAGGAAGAAAATGGGGAGAATGGGGAGAATGAATATGTAGAAAATGTTGAATTATGTTGGTTTATGCAACCAGTATTGAAGTTTATAGAAGATGTAGCTATGTCAGTCAAGGTGAAGAAGAAAAGAAGGTTGAGAAAAAAGTTGAAGGTACCTAGGTTTCAAATGAAGCTAGAGATGATGATTCTAGGAATAATTCAGAAGTGCATAGATCAAAGAAATGAAGCCAAAAAGGTCGAGAATCAAAGCAGAAAGAATGAAGAAAAAAGCTAAAAGGAGGTATAACTTTCAGATTTCTAAACCAAATTGAATGATTTTTATGTCATTAGAAACGTAAGAGATAGGAGAACAATTTTCTAGAAGAAAGTATTGTCAATTGACTTCATTTTCATTGTCTGATTGATCGTGAACAGTGAGCCGAAGGAGTGTTCTTGGAAAAATTTCTAGAAATTTGTTAATGGGTGTGCACGGTAGTGAGTTAAGGTGCACAACCGTGATTTTTTAATATGCATGGACATGGGTTATAGTTGCATGCCTGTTACTTATTTAAGTTGGTATGCACGACTGTGACTTTTTGCATGCATACATCATTTGATTTTTTGACTATAACTTCTTCTCCTGACCTTTAAATGACATAATATTTAAACCAACAAACTCGTAATACATTTTCTACATCTCTACAAAAAATTATAGCCATATGAAATCATTCGGGAGAGATTGATTTATTAAATTGGAACGAAAATGATGACGAGTTCTGGAAAATGATAACTTGAGAACATGTTTTGGTATTTTAGGAATAACTTGATCTGTAGTTAATGTTCGTATTTTAACATGAATTTTGGAGTTGTTTATGAATGTTTGAGTATAATGAGAGTCAAAAATGAAGAGAACATGGAAGTAGAATCGAATTAAAAATGTTAGATAGAGAGAAAGAAGAGATGCGCCATCGATTTTTTGGTTTTGATATTTAGTGTTAATTCCTTATTTTGATATGTTTTGGAATGTGTTGGGTTGAATGGGAGTCGAAAATGTGGTTGAGATGAGTTAGATAAGAAGTTGATTAAAAAGAAAAGAAAAAAGAATAAAATTTTGCAGAGGCTCGGAAGGAGAAGAAGAATCACCATCGTGCTTCTGCACGATCGCGTTTTTGGAAGAGAAGGTAGGAAAGTGCGATATTTTCATGTAACTTGCTTTGGGATTTTGAAGATTTCTTGTGTTGTAGTTATCCGAATGAAATGATTTTTGATTTAGAGTAAACTAGAGACATATGAATACAAATTGTCTGAAGAGATTGAATTTTAATTCTATCTCTAGAATTCCAAATTTTGATTTAAATTTAATTACAGAATGTTATTTTAGCTTACGAACACTTCGAAATATTTTGGGTATAACTTTCAGATTTCTAAACTAAATTGAATGTTTTTGGATAAACTAGAAACTTATAAGAGATAGGAGAACAATTTCGTAGAAGAAAGTATTCTCAAATTAATTATTCCATTTTCATTATCAGATTTATCATGAAAAGTTGACCCGAAAGTGTGTTTAAGGAAAAATCTGAATTGACCAAATGAGTTATGAATTTTAATTATAATAGTTTTTGTTGTATATATTTCTATATAAATTAAAATATAAATAATATTTTTTAAATATAAATCACATATAATAGTATAAAATAAAATTTAATATAATAAATTAAATAATTAATGATAATATTGTCATATAATTAATAATAAATTATATACAATTAATTATAAAATAATAAAATATTTATTAAAATCTTTATCACTTTAAACTAAAAAATATATAAAAAATTCAAAGTCACAATTATGACTTTTTAATTGGAAATGATTTCTATTTTAAAATTATATCGTTAAACCTCCTACAACAACCATTTTAATCTAAGGGGTATAATAGTCATTTATTATATATTCCATTTCATTCCATCCATCTTTCAAACAATATTTCACTACATTATATTATGAACCATTCCATCCTTTCTAAACAACTTTTCACTATATTACATTCTATTTCATTATAAACCATTCCGTTCCGTTCTGTTTTGTTTCATTTCATTCCATTCTGTTCCATTTTATTAATTAACATCCAACCACACAGGGCCTTAATCAGGTAGTATGGATTATCCAATTCAAAGATGAATTCCAATAATAATTTAAGAAGACATCAGGCAACAAACGTAAAATTCTTCTCCAAACCATTTTAGAGTAACTACATTGAAATAATAAATGCTCTCTATTTTCTTCCAACTCCTTACAAAGAACACAAATTGGGTCATAAGTTCCAAATCACCAGTTTTTTTGTACATAATATGTTTTTAATAACTAGCCAAGCGAAAATAGAGGCTTTTGGATTAAGAAAACATTTCCAATGAAGACTGAACCAAGGAACATACCTGTTAAGATATATATTATATCTTATTATTAATTTTGACATTGTTTGATAATTGGACTTTCAAGATAATGTTAATTAGCTTCAAATTCTAATCAAGATGGGATATAATATCTTGGATTTGATTTGGATAATATCTGATAAAAGATTGTATGAAAGATATAATTCTATCTTGTAAGATCTCCTAATTATGATAGAACTCTATCTTGTAAGGCCTACCTTTGCATCACATGACAATAGGCTTGAAGGGATTGCTGTTGTGTTTCTTTATTTTCTTCAATCTCCCTTCATCCTAAACTGACATGGCCTTAATTTCTTGAAGGTTCCATTTTTCTTTAATAGTGTTATAATTCACTTAGAACTGGTCAAACTCTAGAGGAAGTGAGTTGATTATAAACTGTACAAGAAAGGACTCACTCACATCCATACCCATAGACTTCAACTTTGCAGCTAGGTTTGACATATGAGTTATATGATCATGAATGGGCTGTGACCATTCAAACTTCTTGGTCGT
>JAOSBK010000005.1:2454153-2484687 GCA_027568895.1 Erythroxylum shatona | reverse complement strand
GAAAAAAAGTTTTTATCTCGATTAGAGTCAGCTCTGAGTAAGGGCACACAGGATACCTGTCTAAGGCTCAGTTTTATGAAAAATAAAAATTGCAACTAAAAGGGCCTCATTTTATTTTATTTTGTTCCTTATAAAGGTTTTGATTTTTATAAAGAGCAAAAAAAAGATCCTATTTTATTTCTTTTGTTATTTATAAAAACTCACTTTTAATTATCATAAAAAAAGACATGATAAGTTTTTTTTATTTGCCCAAGACCTATAAAACATCAGGATCGGCCTTGATCTTGACACGCGTCCTTAAAATTTATACTATAGTCGATCTTCGTGAAAGAGTAGTATATAAGAATGTTTTTGTTGTACTCTGTACTGAAGTTTACACAGGTATTTATAAAACATGATTTGCGTCTAAGTATAGAAATACATTTAATCTAAGAGGAATACAATGCTAAGGTTATGCAAATATAATTGCAGTGAATGTAGAGCTGAATTTATGGAGCTTGAATCATGGCTGAAGACTTGCATACGTTTAGCCTTATCTCTTACGGATGATCTGCTTTATTAATCACTACGTTTATCCGGGATGATCTGTTTTTTTTTTTCCACAAGGTGTCCTAGGAAGATTTCAACTATAAAAAAGACAATTTTAAACCATCTACACTCAGACTAATCCCTGTTCGAGCCGAGTAGGTTCCTTGTGGGAGACAAAGCTCTGGCCCCAAGTTTTAAACGGCTGCATACATGAGGACGAATCGAATCTGCAACTTCACTTAAATCAGAAGAGCCCCTTATCAACTCACCTGCGCCCTGAAATTTGCTTTATTAATAACTTTGACCGATATATTGGCTAAAAATTTGAGATGTAACTCTTCGTGAGCCTAAGAGTCACAACAAAAAGAGTCTTTCTCTATTTATTAGTAAACGTCACGTACTTCAGTGATGTACAGGATAGTCTGAGTTGTTTTTAGAATAGGTTGAATTCAAATGAACTTACATTTAATTATAATATTATTTTTATTCAAAAATTATTACAATAAATTATGAAACTTATTTTTATATATAGTTTTTTTTACTTTTATATTTACCTATAAATTTTTAATATTTCCCTTTTAATATATTTATATGAAATAATTTTACTTGGAAATTTTTTATATTTTTCTCGTAAGTGGATCGATCCATTTCGATTTAATTTGCCATCAACTCATTAGTAAGGGAAAACTATTTAAATTAAGTCATTTTAATTAGTGCATAAATCACTATTCGCTAGACCTAAATCTAAATTTTTTATTTATCTTATTTTGATATTAATAAAGAATTTTTAGATAAATTTAAAAAATTAAACTAAATTTAGATGAGTTCATATATAATTAAAATATCATATCTCAATCTAAAACTTTAAAATAATATATTTTATATTTAATTCACTTCATCTTATTTGAAGTGGATAGTCAAATTAACCTATGATTAGTTGGGCTTATATTAATAGAGCTTTTATAAGTAGAATTTTTTTGTATATCTTTTCTGAGAATAACTTTTCTATAAAGTTAGTTGACTTTTTGCTTGTCATTTTAAAAAGAGATTTTTTAAAAGAACTCCATCTGCTTGACAACATAAAAATAAAAAGTATTTTTAATTTTAACTATATCTTATTTTGTAATAAAAATTATTTATGCA
Organism: Erythroxylum shatona; assembly: GCA_027568895.1. Lineage (NCBI taxonomy): Eukaryota > Viridiplantae > Streptophyta > Magnoliopsida > Malpighiales > Erythroxylaceae > Erythroxylum > Erythroxylum shatona. The sequence goes on along the minus strand of JAOSBK010000005.1, from coordinate 2,483,016 downwards.
TATAAATATTATTTAAAGTATATTAAACAATAAGCAAAACATAATATATTAATTATTATATAATTTTAAAACATATGAAACATAAATAAAAATATATCTAACCAAATCTGTTATATGGACTGTAACATAAGTAAAACTAATATAAAAAATAAATATTAAAACATATAAAAAGTCAAATAGTATTATATAACTTCCAAAATAAACGTGAAGATGAATTTGTTATTATTGTGAAAATTATGTGTAAAATATAAGGAAAAAAGACAAAAAATAAGTTCATTAATTGATGTGAAAAATTTATCTGAAAAAGTCATTTGAGAGATTTTTTTGATAAGCTCTAAATTTGAACTTCTTAAAAAGTTATATCTCGGCTGCTAAAAAGATCATATCTATTAAATAAATATTTTTATGTTATAACTAAACACTCATTTTGTTAAAAAAAAGCTTTTGTAAGGAAGAAAAAATAATTATTGACTTTCTAAAAATTTATCCAAGCAATTAGAATCTTAAACAGGAGTCGTATGATTAGTGGTTTAATGTATCTGGACAATTCGGTGACCTTTGTACAATTACCTAGTGCACTGTACTGTTACCTTGACGAGTGGCAATAAATCATTCATGTTCGAAGCAATTGAGATTGGGGGTTCAATTTCTACCTTAGAAGTTGCTTTGGTCAAAGTCTCCGATCTTCATCGACTTTGGGCGATTACTGGACCCATGGCCATGTGCCTTCCAGGTTTGCTCTGCTACATTCACCAGTCAACGTTATTCACTGGCAAACATGGGGTTTCTTCTTTTTCGTCGGAGACTTGTGAGTCGTGACCCATTTTGGAAGTCACCTTCACGTTCTACGGTGAACAAACGTTTGATTCACCATGTATGTTATAAAGAAGGGAATAATATGTCAAATCACGAGAGTTACAGTTAAGCAAATGAAATATCCTATGCTAATCGTGCAGACCTAATTTTATTGAAAATTTTTCTTTGTTGATAGATACCAGGGAATTATTCAGTCGGGACTGAAAAGTTCAGATTCAGCACGTATCACGAGAGAAGAACCAGTGTGCAGATTTTTTGGACGCCCTCGTTGTTCGCACCGACTCAGGGATGCGTTATCTCCTTGAACCTCCCATATCCTTTCTGGAGCTCCTCTTACGGGATCAGCAGGGTGTTTAGTATCCACGAGCTAGCGGCTAATTAGTTTTTCTTGTGTGTTTTTTCCCTTGTATTCACAAAAAAAAGAAATATCCTATGCTAATTATACTATTATAATTCTGTTCCAGTCTACTTAATCCGTACATTTATGTAGGATCCGTGACATAGATGGTCACGTCTTTATAGTTAAGAAGCTAGTGAGATTGAGTAAAAGTTAACAATTAAGAAACTTGCGACTAAGTAAGTTTAGGATTTGGATTAAATGTTTTAAAATTTGAACTAATTTTATTAATTTAACAGTTAAATCAATCAATTTTTATTTAATTTTTAATTTTTAAATTTGATTTAGTTAGTCAATTTTTATAAATAAAAATAAACTAATCAATTTTTATTTTCAATTAAATTTCAAAAATTTTGAAAATAAGAGCAAAATTTTCAATTATTTTTAAATTATTTAATATTATTTATATTTTATAATGGTTTAATACAAATTAAACATTTTACATCTTAAGCATTATTTAAAGTGTATCATTTAGATACTTGCAAAGTATATAATTGATTTGGATTAAATTTTAATCTCAGTTGATTTCAGTTGTTATTTGGGTCTTCATGATTATTTCATTAAGTAGTTTAATTAAATACATAGTTTACAAATTTAATACATAATTAAAAAATAATAGGTATAAAATTGATTGATAAAAATAAAAATTACTGCTTTTAAAATTAAAACGGAGAATTGTTAAAAATAAAGGGTTAAGAATTATTTGGTCTAAATTTATTATTTAATTTATCAATTAATTCATCGAAATTATAGAATTTGTGAGTTGTTTCTATGTAATTCATATTAAAATGTCTCCTTTAATTAAAATAATCATTTGGTTCCAATTTTGATACGTATCTCAATACCATGCGTTGGGATTTACAGACAAATATGAACCCAAGATTTCCAAAGTTTTTACTATTTTGAAGTTGAGTCTTTAATTTAATAAGAGCTTACAAGAGGGGTAAAACTAAGATCCTGTTTAGCAATCGACTGATTGCATCAGCTGTTAGCTGATGGCTGATTATATCAACTGATTTGACCAGCAAATTGTATTAGTTGTTTGTTAGAGATGTTTGGTAAAATTAGTTGTTTATGTGTAAAATGACTTATGAGGACTTAACTTAAAAAAATTATAAGGGTATAAACATTATATTTCTTAGTATTTCGTTAATATTCTTATAAGAATTTTGATTTTAAAGAAGTCATGTTCACCTGTACTGTTTCATCATCTATGAAAAATTTATGCGACTCTTTATATTTTTATTTTTGTTTAAGATCAACATTTTATTTCTAACCTATAACTGCATAAAACAATTATAAGAACAAATAATGTTCCTAAAGCGTAGGTATCTAGAAACCTCAACTACATTGTCTTATTTACTAGAAATTGTTATATATTAAAACTAACAAAAATATGACGCACGTAGTACTTAATTGCAAGTTAATTAAGAATACAATTTAAACATCAAAATATTATGCAATTACGTAAATGGAAGAATTGAAAGCTGGCTGGTATCACAAATAAGTGGAAGAAGAAAAGTGGAAAAAAATGTCATTTAAGCAAGAGTTGAAGTGTTTGATGCTCTTTTTTCTTCTTTAGGTGCTGATGGCATATATATATAGGAAGGGTGTAGTTGGGTTTTACTATATTTCATTTTAGCTGTTGGACGAAAACGCTCATATATTGCAGCTTTTTCGTTTTCAGCTAGTTAGCTTAAATAAGCACATTAAAAAGTTGTTCTCCAAACGTTGTTGTTAGCTGTTTGAAAAGTCAAACAGCTAATAATCATTGATCAGCTAATTGGGTAGTGGCTATCGACAGTCTCATTCTCAAATTGATCTTTTGGAATTTGAACTCACGATGTTGGGCAAACTCAGGCTAACCTGGTGGCTCTGATATCACTAAGCCCCCTATAAAACCTTACAAGAGGAGGTGAAATCAAATCCTAAATATGCCCTCTACTCCACAGGCCCATTGTCGTTTGGGTAGTGACTATCGGTGGTTCAATTTTCAAATTGATTTTTTAGGATTCGAATTCACGATGTTGGGTAAACTTAGATCCAACCTGGTGGCTGCGATATCACTGAGCCCCTCATAAGGCCTTACAAATGAAAATGACACCAAATCCTAAATATACATTTCCTGGTGAACCAAAAGCACCAATATACCTGGTTCCAATAGTCTCTAATATGACATAGAGGATACAGTCTTAAGGCTTTACAAGGAGAGGTGAAATCAAATCGTAAATATACCCCCTGCTCCTTAGGCTCATTGTCGTCTGGATAGTAACTATCGGCGATCCCATTCTCAAATTAATTTTCTGAGATTCGAACTCATGGCGTTGGGCAAACTCATGTCTAACCTGGTGGTTCTGATACCACTAAATCCTTCATAAAGCCTTACAAGAGGAGGTAAAATCAAATCCTAAATATGCCCTCCGCTGTACAGATCCATTGTCGTCTGGGTAGTGACTACTGGCAGTTCTATTTCCAAATTGATTTTCTGATATTCGAATTCACGACATTATGCAAACCCAGATCCAATCTGGTGGCTGTGATACTACTAAACTCCACATAAAGCCTTACAAAGGTGAAACTAAATCTTAAATATATGGAAAAGTCACTCCATGGAACCTTCAAGTTTGTTGCAGGCTAAGTAGCTAGCCAGCCACGTCCTAAATAAATGCTCGCAACGACGTGTTTATTCACCGTCGAGACAGTAACTTCGCAGACATGCAATGTGCGTATTCTCCTTGAGAATACTGGAACTGTAGGGCATGGATCATATGAGATCTTATTAGCTTGTTCTAATCCTGTTTTTATTCTAATATGACGTAGTTTTATGTATAGATATAAAACGTTTATATAAAGACATAAAACAACCTTAATTGAGACAAAATTTTAATGTAATATTTAAATTTTAATTAATTAATTAACCTTTTTAATTTTAATAACTAAATTTAAAATGTTAATTATTTTAATATATGAAAATCCTAGAACTGTAGGCTACCGCTGTTGACACGGACGGATCCACCACATTGAGGGCAAAAGGAGACATTTGCCCCTACTATTTTTAAAAAAATTATATAAAAATTATTATTTTAAAATTTGATCTTATAAAAAATAAAAAATTTTCTTTTTAATATTTTGCCTTAATTAAAAATAAAATTTTATATTTATTAAAATTTTACTCTACTTAAAAAATTTCTAAATCCATCCCTATCATTCGGCTGCTTTTTAGGACCAACCCACGGGCTAATAAGGCCAGAAGTTAAGCTGTTAAGGGGAAAGAAGCCACATTGTCAGTGGTGGAACAATTGAGTACGGCCATTTGATGCCCGTAACCACATGCAACTTCTCCTCTAAGTTGACGAATAGGTTTCTCAAAACATGACAAGTCGTTAAAACATCATATCCTTAATCATCTCCTCAATCTATGTTAAAAATACTGCGCGTCAGCGACTATTGTTTTTGTCCTTCTTATGTTCTAGGTCAGATAATGTTCCGTGAGAAGAGAATCAAGGGAAGCTGTCGTATTGTGGTGAGAATTTCGAAGATGAAAAAGAGTGTCAAAAACTACCCAAAAGAGGGACCAGAAGATCACATGAGAACAGGAGAATTGGGTAAGGGAACAAAAGACCTCCCTCCCCAAAAGAGAGATAAAGGATAATGCCTTATCTGAGCTCACACGGGTAGCTCAACTGGTTATCAAAAAGAAAAGTTGAATGTAAGGTCTCAGGTTCGAATCTCGGTAGAGACAGTGTAAGAGTTCATCCAATATAGCGACTCTTTGTGCGTACCAAAAAAAAGGTCACCTTTCTGATAATTTAAGTAAGATTAAACCGTGATTTACCCTCCTCATAACTCTGTCAAGCTAAAATATAGGAACATCTAAGATGGACGATTCTATCTTTTGAGTGCAAGGATAATTTCATATCTGAATTAGGTTAAAATGTTCTGATCATGGACACGTTGGAGCTCTAGTTAATAGTTATCACTTAGCATTCGAATCGTTTGACAAAGAGACACGTTTTGAAGCTATACAGCAAGCCTTTTCTTTTCCATAACACCAATCGGAATTAATTAAATAAATATAAAATAATATTTTACCAGCGTAATATTTCATAACACCCTAAAAATTTGAGCAACTCATAAAATTGACCAAAGGTACAAATTAACTAATAGTCCCTTTTTTCAATTGATAAAAGAGACTCAGAGAACGAAGCACCTAACATTTTCTTAATTTCATACAAAATCAAAGATGGATATGAATTTAGTATCGTACTGACTAGAAAATAATATAAAATTATATTAAAAATACCGATTGTCAATATTTATTAGTATCGATTGATTTTGCATAGTATCAACAAATAACGGTCGATATTTTAAATATCGGCTGAATACCGGCCAACGCCGTAAACTTTAAAAAATAGAAGTATTTTTTAGTAAATTGTTGAAAATTTTCAAAACTTACCTTGGTGTCCCCTTCCGCCTCCCTCCCTTATCAAACTTTTTTAATTAGTTATTTATTTCAACTTTTATTGTAATTTTTTAATTTTTAATTTTAAACTTGAATAAATATTTTTATTACTCATAATAATTATAATTAAATAAAACTTTAAAATAAATTATTTTTAATTAAATTTATTTAATCTTTTATATAATTTTATTAATAAAGTATTAATAAATTATTTCATTTTTAAAATAAATAATTTATTATTTATTATTTATAAACTAGTATTTATTTTTAAATATATTTTAATCATTAAATAAAATTTTATTTAAAATTTATATATTTTAAAAGATAATAATTAATTTTATAAATTTAAATTAAATTAAATTATTAATAATTTTAGTCATAATTAATTTAATTAGTTAAATATATATTATAAAATTAAATTGTTTAAATTCTTATTAATAATTAATATATGTTTTGTTTAAAGTTTCACTTCTAATTGGTTATTTTTTAATCATGAACTCTTTTTGTAAATTGTAATAATTAGAAAGTTAAGGATCTTATTGTTCTTTTTATTTGATGTTTTAAAGTAATTATTATTTATTATATAATAAAATTGTGATCTTTCAAATACTTTATATTGCTCTTAATCTTATACTTGTATGATGATAACTGTCTTTCTTATATTAATTATGATTATTATTTATATATAAAATATTTAAAAAATTTTGTTATTTCAAATTAATTATAATTATTATTTATTATTATAATTTTAAAAATAAGGTTGACGTAAACTTATAAATTATGACAATTAACTATTTTACAAATTTTAAAATAATTTAAGGATTATTATATAATTTTAAAAAATTGCGGTATTTGGTATTCACCAACAATTATATAGTATAGTGTTAGAAGTCAATATAATAATATCTTCGGTACGGTATTCGCAGACCAAGGACCACATCACCCCTTACTCTGTCCTTACTCAGCCCCACACGACGAGACTCTACTCTTAACAGTCTCTCTACCTCACCATAAATACCCACCTGGCCACCCACTACACCACATTCCTTTTCACACTCACCCCAAGCCCCAAATCTTCACCCTCCAACACAAATGGCTGTCAGGAGATCAAACAAATTGCCTCAAACAGCGGTCATCAAGCAGATTTTCCGGAGGTGTTCGAGCTTAGGGAAGAAACAAGGGTATGAACAAATAGGCCTGCCTTTAGACGTCCCCAAAGGTCACTTCGTTGTGTACGTTGGCGAGAACAGAAGCAGATATATCGTACCCATTTCTCTCCTCTCTAGGCCCGAGTTCCAAATCTTGCTGCAACAAGCGGAGGAAGAGTTTGGGTTCGATCATGAAATGGGCCTCACTATTCCTTGCGAAGAGGAGGTGTTTCAGTCTCTAACTTCCACGCTCAGATGAGCTGAAGCGAAACGTTATCAGTTTCGTAAGGCCTACATTAGCTAAAGATGAAGCTGCTTTACTGCTTCTCTGGCTTCAATTTTTTTTCCCCCTTTTGTTTTGATTGTGTGTTTTTCTTCTTCTTAACGATGATTTCTGACCAAGAGATCCCATGAAATTATCTGGGGTTTTAGCTTAGACTTTAGATTCGTATAGTTGGCGACAGTTTTCCCGACAATGGTTTGTTACTTCTTGACAGGAGTCTTACACGTTTTGCTTGACTTTAGGGTTTTGTCTCTGTTGTTCTGCTGCTCAAAGACAACCTTATCGAATGTTGTGTCAGACGAGATGATTACGTGCAAAAAACACGCTTTTCTATATCTAAACACCTGAAATGAGATTACACGTCACTCCTTAAAACTCGCACGCTCCGCCATTACTGGTCCGATGTGCTCGGCAGATGAATGGTTTAGATTAATGGCCACCATTACGGTTGCATGCACAATTGTTTAGGGTCATGTGGTCCATCATCCCAATAAGAACCGTACTGACCGGACATTTCATCCCCTATCGAACCAATTTACTTTACTTTGGCCGATTCACTACCTCCAGCCACCTCCTTCCTTAATTTTATATTAACTCTGCGTTTGCCCCACGTTTCAGCAAATGTACCTGTCAAACCTACTCATCACAACATAATTTTAGTTAGAAGGTACTTTTTTCTTTTTCATCTTTGACCGTAGCTGTTATTACTAGTCAGAGGACAGGACTAACAACCATAGATTAGCTGCCTATCCCTATATACTGCTACAAGATTAAAGCAGGACAAGAAAAAAAGAAAACCAAACGAAAGATCCTGAGAAGCTTATCCTCTGAGTCAACCGGTCAGCTTTTGGTTTCAGGTTAACTTGTTACATAACTGGAAGGAGCTGAATCAGCTGAAACGCACCCAAGAAAAAACACTTATCCTAAACTTAGGGTACAGATAAGTGGCGCATATTTTTATCGCTTAATCAAGAGGTTCCTGATTTTTTGAAAACGTAGCGAATTTTTGGGCCAGTTGTAATTTTCATATGGGATGTATCAGGCAGCGAAGGGGGATTAGTCACCGGCTTCGGCCCAGTGGATACTTCCTGAGAAACTAAAAAAAAGATGAGTTAGTAAAAAGCTTTCCTGACTTAAGTGAGATCGCGAGTTTGAACCGTTATCTTATATGCAGCCGTTTAAAATTTGGGATCAGAGTTTTACCTCTCACAAGAGACTTACCTGACTCGAGTGAGAATTGATTTGAGAGTAAATAATTTAAAAGTATCTTCTCATAATTAAGATCCTCTTAAGATATGTATGGGTAAAAAAAAAGCACTTATCCTTAGTCCCCATTTACTTCGATCTTGCTTTTTTAACTCTCGGAAAAGTAAAAGAACGCGACCTTTCTTCTGTTTGTTCAGTATCTTCGTCCAAGTTGACTGTTTCGAGACAATTTAGGTGACTTCTGAATATCTGACCCATTGATATCGGCTATAATATAAAAGAGGAAGAATTCTCTGTTCCTGTTCAGCTGCAGAATAACATTATTTTGACCATTAAAATAAAATAAAACAGAGGGTTCAAACTCATAATAAAAGTAGAGATGGCAATGACTGACTCATGGTTGAGTCTTTGTAAATTTTTTAAAAATAATTTTTTAAAATTAAAAATATAAAATAATTTATTGTTTTAATTTTATCAAAGTCTGAGTTAAGATTAGGTTTACTTGAAACTCAACTCTTTTAAATAAAACGATATTATTTTACTTAAAATAATTAAATTTTGAGTCAGTCTGATCTAAGTCTAGCCTATGAACTGACCTATTGAAAATAACTAAATTTAAACTTATGGGTCAAAAATTGTCATTTCTACTATTTCGACATAAATAAATTGTTTGATTAATATATAAATAATTCATTTTCATAAGGCAATTATTGATAATAAATTTAACATAGATTGATTAGAGATTGAATTATTTAATATTAAGATAATATTTAATGTTTCAGACTCTATAATAATATTATTTCATCCTTTCTCTTACGATCAATTTAATTACAAGAGTTGTTGTAATTAATGTTTTAAAAATTGAATTGGCTCGGTAAGTGTAACAGTAAAATTTTGAATTAGTCAATTTTTTAGTTTATTTTTCATCTTTTCGGTGCGATTTTGTTTAATTTTTGTTTGTTAAATATTGATATGTTTATTAACTACTCATTAATTTTCATAAACCAATTAAAATTTTAAACCAAAATAAATCGATTAATTTTTATTTAAAAATTTATTTTATTAATTAAATTTTAAATTGTTTGATAGATAAAGATGATCTTCTTTAATCATTTTTTAAATTCTTTAATTTTATTTATGGTTTTAACTCAGCGTGTTGGAGGTTGAGTTGTGTTACAGGTACAAATTTTGGGATTCAACTGGATAATTTCACGGTAGAAAATGGGTTTTCTTTATCTTCTCAAATCTTTTTCTGATTCTTGTGATGCTTCCTATTGAATCTATTCTGTTGACTTAGTTAGAGATAGCAATACGTCTTGGTACTAAGTTTAGATTGGTCTTTTCTTCAATAGCTTAAGCTCGATTTGAGATTTGATTGAGTTTAAGCTAAATAATTCAAATTCAACTCGATCCGAGTTCATGTTAAATTTAAAACGATATTATTTTAGTTTCAAACCGTATTCGATTAATTCAAATTTTAACTCTTAACATTAAGACAAATCGGATGGACTCAAATTAGATCTTAACCTTATACTTAGCCTCTGTTTAATTAGGCTTATACTAGTAGAGTTTTTGTAGGTAAAGCTTTTTTCTTTTGATCTTTTTTTAGAAGAATTTTTCTAAGAAATCAATTAGCTGTTTGACTGTCATTTAAAAAAGAATTTTTTTAAGAACTTCATGCAGCAACTGTTTGCAACATAAAAATAAAAAACACTTTTAATTTTAACCATATTTTATTTTGTAATAAAAATTATTTATGCATGTAAATATTATTTAAAGTATATTAAACAATATGCAAAGCACAATATATTAATTATTTTATAATTTTAAATCATATAAAACATAAATAAAAATATATCTAACCAAATCTTTTATATGCATTATAACATAAATAAAACTAATATCAAAATATATAAAAGAAGCCAAATAATATTATATAAATCTCAAAATAACGTAAAGATGAGTTTGTGGGTATTGTAGGAATTATGTGTAAAACATAAGGATAAAAGAGACTAAAAATAGACTCATTAATTTATCTAAAAAATTTACGTGAACAAGTCATTTGAGATATTTTTTTAGAAGCTCCAAATTTGATATTCTTAAAAAACTTTACTTTGGCTGCCAAAAAAGTGATATCTATTTAAAAAGTGTTTTTTATTTTATAATAAAACATTTATTTTAAAAAAAATTTGTGGTACAAAAAGTACTTATTGACCTCTCAAAAGCCTATCTAGGCGCTAAGTATGCACACTAATCATTACTTTCATTAGTTATTATTTATTAATAAAATAATAATTAATAAAAGCTTTTTTATAAAAAAGAGGGAGAGATGATAAAAATTCATTAATTTTAAGTATTTCACAACGTAAAAATAAGGGATTTGTTATATTATAAATAATTTATATAAATAACTAAATATATTCATACAAAAATAAAATTTTTACACTGTCACACAATTCGGTTCGTTTTAAATTGTCCCTTTCAAGGGGTCGAAGAAATATCAATGGAGGAGACGAAAGTTTCACATTTTTCAAACAAATGCATTAAGAATAAGTTAATACTTTTTAGATTGCGATGCGTGTAATGTCAATTTATAGTTGAGAGTTACGAGACGAAGTGGTCAATAGCAATGACATGTCTTGCTTGACCTTAAGTTTAAGAGACATGATGTACGAGTCTCGTGTGTGTGTCCAAGTTACTGCTGTTGGTCTATTGGGCTCAGCGTTTTATAACTCGGATTGGACATTAAATCGAAGGCTTTGTTGATTATCAGTTTGACCGATTTAATCGGTTCAATCATCGGTCGAATTAGTGTGACGTCATAATTATGTAATAATTATATTTAATTACATATAATATTTAAAATATTTAAAAATATACCAAAAAATAAATAAAAAATTTTATTGAACTAGTGGTCGGACCGGTTCGACCGATTAATTGACCGGTTTTGATCGGTTCTCACTGGTTCAATTGAGAACCTGTTTTTAAGAATGAACTGGACTGAATAGTCAACCGATCACCCAGTTAAACTGGTCGGTCTGGTCTGATTTTCAAAACATGGATTGGGCCAAGTTGCACTCAAACATTAAAAGAGTTCCAACGAGAATCATATACTTTTTTTAGAATAAAATGTAAATAAATATAATATAAAAAAATTATTATTTGAAAATGACTAGAGAGTTTGTAATGTAATATAATAAAATATTGTTTTGATTAAAGGGTTATAATATAATATAGTATAAAGCTACTTATCATTTTATATTTCATCGTAAACTTTCCAAATGGAAAGTTTTTTTTTTTTTTAAATTTAGAATAAAATGAGATATAATATGAAACCCTCCTTTTCTACTCTATCAAATTTTATTTCATTATAAGCTCTACTCTTAAACGATATAATAATATTATATTATATTTCATTTCGTTAATAAAATCTCCGCCAAACATAACCTAAGGTTAAGATAGGTAGTTAGAACTTGGAATATAGGAGGACGGAATTTCACATGTAGTGTTGGCAATTTTGTCCGGTTCCTATCTAAATTTAATAGATTCAGTTTGATTTGACCAATTTTTAAATCGTACTCAAACTTTAAACTTAACAATTTGATTTGACCTAAGGTTTAATTTATTTATTAATTAACAATTTTAATTTTATAATTTTGTGTAATTTTAAGACCAATATGAAATTGTTGATTTTATTTTCAGGTCAAACTCGTGATGAGAGAGCCTAAACGTGATCCAACCTAACATCATTACGTGATCCAACCTAACATCATTCACATTCACATTTGCTCTTGTGATAAAAATTAAGGATGATAAATAGATCTAAATTTGGTCTAACTTGAATTATAAAGTAAAAGTTTAAGTTAATTAATCGGATTTCAAATTAGGCCAAAGCTTTGGAAAATTTTGTCTAGCTCAATCCAAACTAAATTAAAAAAAGTTGTTTGTGTTTAAATTATAAGCAGTCTAGATTAATTCATTATCGACCCTAATAAAATTTTTATTTGATTAGTTATTAATGGAGGATACAACCTAACGTTGAAATGATTAATAATTTGACTTAATTTGACCCAAATTTAACGTGTTAATATTAGATTAATTATATTTTAAATCAAGTTCAAGTTTTAAATGATCGATTCAAATTAATTTAGATAAAACAAGGTCGTTTTGTTTAATAATTAAATAATTAATTGAGTAAAATGATATTAATAACATCATCTAATTACTGTCCATTGTCATCTCTATTGCATGGATCACGTGAACCGGCCACATTCATGACTCATTTTAATTTGCATGGATAACGTGAACCGGCCACATTCATGACTCACATGAGCTACACGAAAGGAAGTCTTATAGCAGAAAACTGAATTCCCTGTCAAGCTCCTAACTTCGTACTTACATTTATTAGGGTTTGTCATGTCACTTCATGATTTATAGATAGGAACAAAGGGGAACTGATCTTCTGCGCCAACAACGTTGATCCTATCTTGTACCACTCCATTCTAGCCACCCATTTATGTGGGTCTTACGTAAATAGGTTATTAGGATGAAATGACACAAGATAGGGCCAGCGTTGTTGACACAGAAGATCAGAAGACAGAACAAAGAATCAAGACATTTGGTTTTTGGTTCCAACTTATGACTAAGGATGCTAATGATTTTCAAGTCTTGGAAGCCTGATTCACGTTATTCGATAGTGAAGATGGCAACATGTTGATTAGGTTCATATGTAAGATATGTAACAAAGTTCAAAGCACTGCAAGTCAGTAGAGTAGGATCATGAACAGAAGCTCTTATGTAATTTTATATTTCTTATTTTGACTTGATTTAAAATTAATGGATTTAATTTAATTGGACTAAATTCTGATATTAAGACATAATTGAATTAAAAATTGATTTTGGGTTTGAAATTTTATTTTGGTGTTCAACTAATTATAAAAAATTAAATCGATATGATTTAAAGTTTAATAACTATACTATATTTTATCTACTTTAAATTCACTTTGAACTTGGTTAAAATCAATTAAGTTCGATTATATTGAACTTAGGATTTGAGTTTTAGGACTTTAGTGCAAGTACTCCTATAGGACGTTCGAGTTGGTGAAGTGGAGGTGAGAGCATGGGGACAAAATATTATGTGTTCAAATCAACTTACCTATGCTCTCTTGATCGAGCCTGTCATATAAGACTTATCTAGTACAGAATACTCGATTAGCGTGATTTGCAAGTTATTGCATCAATTTGAAAATTTACCCAATGCGCATCCAAAGAATAACGACTGTGGATTCCTTCGTTTCTAAAAAAATAAGAAAAAACTTTAGTGCAAGTATTTGAATCAAATTGAATTTAATCGTCAAATTTAACTCATCATCGTTATCATCATCATCACACCCACTCTGAAGTCCCGCAATGAAACGAAGTTTAAGGAGGTCTAATAATATGCAGCCTTATCCCCACATAATAAAGAGACTATTTCCGATAGATTCACATGCAAATGAGACAATATAAGAGTGATGCAGGTTACAAAGAGAAAAGGTAAAATTAGTTCAGAAAATTATTAAGTAAAAAATACTTTCATTAAAAACATAAATAAATGACAATAAAAATAAAAGGGTATACTTGATGGAGTCCATATCTGTGAGTACATGATAAGATGTAAACTCTGACTTTCCTTGTCTCTAATCAATTTAGGAGTCCTTTCTCGTATACCCTGAAGGTATGTCAATCCTCCAATGTTACTGTCCCCATACACCTGTCCTAGAAAACTAACTTGATTACCCGTAAGCCTTATCCAAGACTTACACTTAGAAAAGGCAGGAAAGAACGTTGAGTTGAACTTCCTAATACGTTACTCTGCGTACTGCGAGTAAAATCTCCAAGTAACTAATTACAAAATTTTGAATTAATTTAATTTAAAATTAATAAATTTAAAATATATTTCAATCAAATTCAAAATAGATTGTTTCATCTCAATCTCCAAATAGTAGCACATTACAAACCCTCATCTCAATCTCCAAATAGTAGCACATTACAAACCCTGTTCACTCAAATGCCTTACGGACAAGATGACACACAAATGACTTGCGGTTGTGGAAGCTAGAAAAAATCCTAAACGTGGCCTACACTATTCTTTGACACCAGCGGCCATGATGTTCGGGTTAAGTTTGGGCCTACTTAAAGTTTGATTGAGTCTGAAATAGTTAAATTTGAGCCCAAATTTAATCGGACCTAGACAGTTTAAACCTTAATTCCGCTAATCTTATCGGTATTTTTTAAATTTTGAATTTAAAAAATTAAAAACCATATTTTTTTAAAAACGATATCATTCGATTATAATTATCAAATCTCGGGTCAGGTCAAATTTGGATCACGACCTAATTACTAAATTAGGTAATAAAATCACTATGATCAAGACTGAGATAACGTAACGGTCACAGAGTCTTATCTATACAATCTGTAACAACAACGAACAAGTCTTGGTTCAAATGAGAAGTGGCACTTGCCTCCCCTGGCACAAGCTCACGTTCAAACTCTTAGTAAATCATAAAAGTTGGATGCTGCAGACTTTGATACGCAAATTTCAAATTGTCCCAGTTTCATACTTACTTTTCCCTGTGAAATTACTTGGCTTAAGATGAAAATGTTCAAGAAATACATAAACTGGCCGCATGACACTACAGTCCTTCTAGCTCATAGGCCAAATGGTAGCTAATGATTCTAACTAACTGATTAAAATGCATTTCCACTAGCACTTAATAGCAATGTTTTGAAACTCAAACCGGTCATCGAATTGGAGGCTTTGTTAGTCACCGGTTTGACCGGTTCAACCACCGGTTGAATCGGTGTGACATCATAATTATGCAATAATTATATTTAATTATATATAATATTAAAAAATACAAAAATATACCAAAAAATTTAAAAATATAAAAATCTAAAAATTTTATTGAACCAATGGTCGGACCGGTCGGACCGATTAATTGACTGATTTTGACTGGTTCTCACTGGTTCAATTGAGAACTGATTTTTAAGGGTGAATCAGACCAGATAGCCGACCGGTTACCGGTCAAACCGGTCGGACCGTCCAGTTTTCAAAACAGAGCTTAATGGTAAGGTCTCTAGTAGAATATAAACATCATCGTAATTATCATCACACCCAGTTTAAAATTTCGCAATGAAGCGAGATTTGAAAAGGTATGATAATTTGCAACCTTACCTGTACATAATAGATAGCGCATTTCCAGCAGGTAAACATAAGTAAAACAAACTATAAATTTCTACTGTAGACTAACTACATTGGAATGCTGAGGAACAACACTAGATTGGTGACTTAGGTTCAATGTTGGACAAACATGAACACTCCATGCTCCTGAATTTCAGAAGAACATAGAGCAGAATCCCACACCCGAATCCCAGAGCAGCGCTAGATCCAGTCAGTGAAACAGCGGCACACACCAGCATAACAAAAGACTCCTCTTTCGTGTTCATGTCCTTGGAAGCCATAGCCAGTTCAATTCCAGCAAACAACAAAAGTACCCCAAGAATCCCAATTGGGAACTGATTCAGGATCCTCACAAAGGAGTTTCCAAACACCAACCCAATCAACAACTTGCCTATCCCCAAAAACACCACCGACGCACCGCTCCTCGCACCGAACCTGTACTGCCCTGCGAGCCCACCTGCACCGTGGCACACAGGCATGGCTCCAAACCAGCAACCCACCAAGTTCATGACCCCAACACTAACAGATACTTTTGTTGCTGATACTTCCCTCTCTGGGAACAAATCAGTGGACAGTTTACACACTGCGATTACAGAGTTCAATATGGATAATGGAATCTGTGGGATTGCTCCTCTGAGAAAACCAGTCTTCCAATCTTCCCATGTGATCTTCAACAAGCTTATCTTCGATGGACCAAAGCTCAGATGTTTGATGATTGAAGGGTCACGAACGAAACATAAAACTAACCCAAGTAAGAACACGATCAGAGCAGCAGGAATTGACGATAAAAGACGCAATCTTTTCCTAACACGTCGCGGAGAAGTCGTTGAACTAGAATCACCATCATCATCTTCATCGCTGTGACCGCCACCACCAGAGCCGGTAGTGAGAATCAGGAACAAAAGACACGAGATTGCAAGGATCAAACCATCAAAACCCAGCCAATAACGAGGAGAAGTGGACTTGGAAGTGACAAAGTCTTGGTTATAACGAATATATTTAATAGCGGAGAACGCAAAAGAGAGGCCTTGTGAGAGTTGGATTCCGCGAACAACAGGGAGAGGAAGGTATTTGTAAAGAAACGACATGAGGCCCGTAGCACCGAGGATGAGGAGGGTGGAGGCGGTGCAGATGCCGGCGGTGGCGATCTGGGCAGTGGTTAGGTGGGGTAGTTCAGAGACAGCGACGGCGGCGATGGACTTCATGGGCTGAACCGGCATAGGAACACCAAAGAGCAGGCCTGTGAGTATGTTGTAAAAGGAAGTGAATATGAGAGTAGTAGAGAGGTCCAAGTGGGACACTAGAGTGAGTGTTACTACTATGGGGATGAAAGTGCCCAAGTCACCGACAGCACCAGAGAGTTCGGAGAAGAAGCTCGTTTTGAGGCCGAGTTGACGGCGCCACCACCCGCGGTGACGGTGGATAAGAGGGACTGTGGTGGAGGCAGGATCCATGATTGGGCCTTGGGGGTTCTGATTGTCATGTTCAGTGCAAGTGGACATGTATACAAAAGTGATGAGGTTGACTGTTTGTTGGCTGTCGCTATGCATTAATTGGATTTCAACTTATAGGGGAAGTTGTCTGGAGTGACGTAAAAATGTAAGGCAGAGAATGGTGCGAAAAGCATACGAGCATTGGTAAATTGATAATGAGCTTTTTCGATTTAAGTGAAATTACAGGTTTGAATCATTTTTATATATGCAGTTATTTAAAATTTAGAATCAAAGCTTTATTTCTTGCAAGAAACATAGTAGAGATTAATCTGAAAGTGAATAGCTTAAAAATACCTTCCTATAATTAAGACCATCTTAAAATATGCAGTGCATTAAAAAAAAAGCATATAGTTTTGGAATCTCCAAAAGAAAGGTCTTAACAAGTTCACAGGTCTTTTCTAAGCAAATCTCATTCCGTAGCATCCAAGTGGGTGGGTTAGTTAGACTGTTTCAGATCTTATGTTCTATTATAGGCCCTTGAGAATTGAGGTCCTCTGTCCTAAGGAGTGAAATCCTCTGTACCTACTACCTAATATTAACCCTTTGTCATTTAAATATGGCTACAAATTTTGCTGTGGCCATGCTTGAATGACACTGAGTTGGTCTAATAATGGATGACTTGGATACATAAGGTATAGAGGAGCTTGGATAATTAGAGACAGGGGACCAAATTCTCTGTACCCACTACTCAAGACCAACTCAGTGTCATTCAAGCATGGCCATAGCAAAATTTGTAGTCATGTTTAACTTGGATGTATGGGATACAGAGGAGCCTGAGTAATTGAGGACAGAGAAATACGTCGCCCATTATAGGATGTTATAATCTTATTTTTTTGTTTCAATACGGCTTAATTTTATGTAATGGATTAAAATATTAGAAATAAAAATTTTGGAAAAATTAATTTTTAAAATTTGTTTAATTGGTTTTTTTCTTTAGTCATTGAACTATTATTTTTTATTAAATTTATATCATTTTTTCTTAAAATTTTATCCTAAATATCTTCCTTGATATTAGGGCTATAGATGTTGACTTGATGAGTTTAGTAACTATCAAATAACACATGAATGAAACAAAGTATCTGATCAAGAAAAACAACCCTTGAAAGGGTTGAAAGGTTAGTGAATACTTTCGACTGTTTTGGGATTGCCAAAAGCCACCTTTTGCTTATCCTAAATAAGAAGGTGCCACATGCCTTCCATCCACTTGCCATGCTCATATCAATTTGGAGTATTTTAAAAATAACTACTTTTTTAATTAAAAAAAAGGATACGTATTATTGAATTTTTTTAAAACTTACGTTAGGAGCAACAAAAGGGCCCACGCTCAACCTTACCAACCTAACCCAATTTGAAGTTAACGAATTAAGTTTAAGTTAATCAAACTTTTGACCTTGTTGGGCCTTAAATTTGGCTTGACCTTAGACTGATCGAGCCTAACTTTCAAAATAGTGTCATTTTGCTTTTTTTTTAATAAAAGTTGAGTTAAGTTGGGCTTCTTTAGTTCGATACGATATGTGATCAACCTCTTTATTAGTTTAGGATAAAACTGTATACTAATAAGTCTTTCCAAATCTTATATTTTAGTAAGAATTCTCTTTAATGTTGATATTGTTATTGCGAATATTAAAAATTTCACTAAATTATTGTGTTATTATTATTGTAACTAATTGAAAATGGTCCAATTAGTATTACTAACGGTTGTCTAAGTTTCTTTGGAAAAAAGAAAAGGGACAATGGTTTTGAAGTTCTTTTTCTGTAACTAAGAATGTTAATAGCCGGCTGGGCTAAGGGTCATCCATGGGCTGACTGGCTCGACGGGCCACGAGCTAGCAGGATTATTATAAATTAAAAAAACATCACTTTTGAAGTAACTATAGAGCCACAGACCTGGCCGGCTAGACCCATGCTCGATCCATGGCCCGGTTGGATCGACTGTCGACCTGTGACCTAATCAATCCTAACTAAAATTAGTCCGGGCTAGTCTAAATTTAACATCTCTATTTGTAACTTCTTTATTTTTGGATAGCCCACTTGTTGAAGTCCAAGAAACTAAATCTATCAAAGTCCAATCCATTAGAGAGTGAGAAGCTTAAAGTGGACTTTTGAAGTTGATTTGGTACACAATGATGATGATGATGATGATCATCCTTTAACAATGTTTGGGCTTGGTACAAATTACTTAGACGTCGAATTGAGTTTGTCTTTTTTATTTTACTTTAAATTATAAACTAAACAATTTTTTTAGAAATAATGTTATATTTTAACTTTAAAAAATATTAAATTAGATTTGATTTAGTTTATCCACATCTGATCAAATTCAAGCTCAGCCACTAACTCAATTATAAAATTGAGTTTAAATATATGAATCCGATCTAAAGATTAGATTAAACTTCTTCTCTAAAATAATATCATCTTGTGGTAATTCACAAGTCAACTACGAAGTGTGGCATGGTAATAGCTCACCTCATTCTTTAATCACGTAATGGGGAGGGTCGATCCTCCATTCATAAAAATGGATTGCATCTCGTAGCTAGTTATTTACCACTTAGTGAGAGCTTCTATGACGACGGGATTAGTAGTCGCATTCGACGTCAAGTAACTTAAAGTCAACTAAATTTGAACTTAAAAGATCGAGGTGAGTCGAGCCAAAACCTTAATCCATCCCACTCATTGCCAACCTACTACCAGGAGAAATTAAACTTAGTAGACCCACCAAGTCTAGCCGTTACATGCACCGTTCATCTGGTTGACGTGGAACTCCCAAAATTCAAAAAAGCCATTAATTAAAAATTTTCAATTGGACCCACACAAGAACCAGCATCAACTTAGCCAATAAAGAAACAAAGAATTCGACCGTTAGATTTCTTTAGCCACTTGGCTGTGCTTTGTCTTCAAAGTTCAAACAAAACACAACACTCAGTTTCCTTCCTAGGATCTGTTCAAGGAACAGAGATTTAAAGAGAAACGAAGAAGAGGACTGAAGTGGTTGGTAGTAAACAATGGCTTTGCAGGATTATGCGTTTACCGAAGAAGATTTGGTGGTCGACGAGGGACTTGGGTACCCGAAAGCCTATGCAAAGCTTTGTAGAAATGGTGTCTGTGAGGCTTATGGCTCTGGCCCGCCCTTCACTTTCACTCCATATCCAATGCAGAAAGAAGAGGTAAACTTAGAAAAGATGACCCTTTTCGGGGATCTGTTTGGTTCCCAGGAAAAATGGAAGAAAAAGAGGGGGGTTATGTGGATTTTTTTTGGGTGCGAATTTTTGTTTTTTTTTTCCTATATGGAGATTATTAGCGTTTTTACTTTAAAAATGACACAAAACACACGATGTTACATGTCTGAAGAAACTCAAGTTGGGATCTTGGACTTTTGTTGTGACCTGTAGCTCTGTGCTTGTTTTGAACATTCAGTGAAGCTCTTCAAATTGTGTTGCAGATGATGAGAGCTAAGGAAATGGAAGAATTGTTCCCGGTAGTTGACCCTAAAGCAAAACCAACAAAGAAGCCGAAAATATTTGCGGGTCTCCTTTGGAAGCAGCTCAACCACCTGGGGTAACTAGTTCAACTCTGGTTTAATGAATTGGGAGATGTGATCATATTTCATAGTTAGAGAGGCTGTGTAATGCCATCTCCTCATCTGTTTTTATTACTGATATTGCTCTTCAGGAATGCTGGATTTGATCCTGCAGTAATTCGTGTTGATTCCTATGGCAACGTTGTATATTTTCATGCTGATAAGGCCTCTCCTCTAGCTTGGGACATCGACCACTGGTTTCCTTGCCAAAGTACATAATTTAAACACTAAAAAGATTCTAGTTCAAGCTCTAAATTCTTAACAGGAATGTAAAATTGATGTTTGCTTATTGAAATTACAGGGGGTGGACTGACAGTTCCAAGTAATCTGAGAATATTGCAGTGGCAAGTTTACAAGAGAAAACACAAGAAGTTGGAGTTTCTTGTTCCATGGTGGGATCGTCAGTTGGGGATTTCAGTCAACCAGTTCTTATCTATCTTTGCTGCTTCCGACTCTGATTTCAGGTATTTCAGCTTCATCTCAAGAACTTGATTTGAAGAAAAATGAAAGTGAAAGATGCATGACATTATTGTTTGAACAAGTATTGCAGGCACAGAGCATTTTCGTTCTTGTTTTCGGAAGGCGAAAATGAAGAACTGAATGCTTCACAGACTGTGGAGTCGCATTCATTTCCCCAGCATTTCACTGAATCCAAGGAGCAATTAGGCCTTGCCCCAGCTGCCATTGTTACATCCAGGAGAGAATTTAGTGATTCTTCATTAGCTTTCAGACCATTGGACTACAATAAGCAGATCAGGCCTCCTTCTCCTCCAGTTGGTTAGTGATGAAGCCTCTATGTTCCTATCTCTTTCCCCTTTCCTTTCTTTTCTTACTGGTACATGGACGTTGATTCTGGGGTTTTGGCTTTTGTTATGTGGTCTGGTTAATTAGCTGCAAGAAAAGTAAAGCCTGGTGTCTTGAAAGAAAATCAGAATCCAGACTTTGTTGCAAACCCTTATCAAGCAATTGTCATGGCTAGAGACTCTCTCAAGCAAAGAGAAGAAGCTCAAAAGATGCAGGGTGAAATACAGAAGTTGGATATCGAAGTGAGTGATATGAAGAGAATGAATGATGAAGAAAATCTCACCATTCAGGACCTGGAATTAGCATTGATAAAACGCAGGAGACGAGCAGAAAAGTGCAGGAAACTCGCAGAGGCACAATCTTCCTACAGGACTATGCTAGAGAAGATGATTCGAGATGCTATGCACCAGTAAGATCTATCTATCGAAGAAAAAATAATAAGAAAAATGTGGCATCTATCTAGCTTTTTACGGATTGAAATGATCAAATAACTGATCCATGTTTTGCAGGAGTGTCGTTTATAAGGAGCAAGTGAGACTCAACCAGGCTGCAACAAACGCTCTCATGGCAAGGCTTGAAGCACAGAAGGCAATTTGTGATGCCTCAGAGAAAGAACTCCACAAGAAATTCAAACAAAGAGATGAGCTTGAGAAACAGATTAGACCTGAATGGGAACAGGCAAGGAAGAGGTCAAGAATGGATGATACCCTGTCTGAAGATAGAGACAATAAAACGGTTATTTACTTGCCGGGAAATATACCAAGAACACCTCAACACAAGGAGCTGAGAATGCTCTTAGAGGAACAGAAAGCATCTGAAGCTGGATTATCTGCAAATGAAGATGAAAAAGATGCAGAAATTGAAGAGGAACTTCTTCAGGAAAAAAGTAACATTGGAGACAGTTACAATGACTGCAGCAAGGCTATTGTTGTCTTAAAAGGAGAAAGCCCGATTCAAGAGAAGCTCAAGGAATTAGACATCGGAGAAGAAATCAAAAACAAAATTCAATTCCCTGTTATCTGCGAGCAAGAAATAGAGGAAGATGAAGAGAGTCGGAGGCAACGAGGGAAAGGAAATCTGGAGAAGTGGCTCCAAATGCTATTAGAGAATGCTGAAGAAGAGATCGAACTAGAAAACATGAATGGCTATGGAAAATGTAGGACTGATGAAATAATTGCAAAGTTAAATGAAAAGTTCCCGCAGAAGGAAGCAAATACTTCAAAGCAAAACAAGAAAGCTGATACACAGATTCATTTTGGGAGCCATCCACAAGCTGAGCGAGAGGAGCAAAAAGGTAGGAGAATGGAAGAAAATGTTGAGATGCAAACCAACAAAGCTATGACAGAGCAAGAGAACCTAGAGGAAGTTGGGAATGAAGTAGAAGCTGGAAGTAGTAAGACGTTTGACAGTAAGGCGAGAATAGAGAACAGAAATGAAAGAGGACTTTCAAGGTCTGAGAGCCGTAGAACCTTGAGGCGTATCCCGTCTTCTCCATTGATCCTAGGTATGAGAAAGGGAGTGGAATGTATGAGGAAGAAGAAGCCCTTGGTGATTGATGATGATGATTGCAATGAGGAACATGCTGCAGGGATGAGCTTCATCAAGTCATCCTTCAAGACAATCAAGAAAGCAGTGAAAATATAAAAACTTCAATACTATCAGTTCAACTTCTCTTAGTCATTTCACATTAGTGATATTTACTTTATCAATTCTTTTAGAGAGGCAGCAATGATCTGTATGTTAGTGTGAAATCTAGGAATTTGTACCATGTGTTCAATTTGCATATGTGATTGAAAGCAACTGTGGTGTGACAGATTGAATAACAGCTTCTTGTGTTACAAATAATTCCAGTTCTCTCCCTTACTTCCATGTTTCATAGGACATTAACACTTTCCTCAAAAACTAAAAAAAGAAAGATATGTCATCATAAGTTGTGGAATTGTGTTAATTCATGGATTTGAACATCCATTGAACAGAGAAACTAAAAACAAGGAAATCTGTGAAAATTCTTTCTTGGACTAGTAAGAAAAAAGCAAGTTGATAAGAGAATCTCTAGCATACAAATTATTCACATTCATTGACAAGTGATCTCTTTTAAACTCTACAGCATATGAGAAAAGGTGGAGATAGACATTAAACAATTTTCATATATCTCTTTTTAACTTGTACATATACTTTTTCCAGACAAAATCTATCATTGAGCTTACAAGTAACTTGCTTTTCAGTCCCAATGCCTGAAGAAGGATGTGCTCTACCAGAGGTTTCTTTCTGCCTCCTCCACAATTGAACAACTGAATCTTACTAGTCTGTAAGGAAAAGAAAACCAGTGTACTATCATGATCTAAATTTGTTGCAACCTATGATTGTTATCATGGTACCAAGCCTCTGCTTGCCTAATATCATCCCATCCACCTTAGAACATACCTGATTATGAATGATGACCAACCAATGGTCATGTGCCACAGAGTTGGAAGATGGCTTCTCACAAATGCAGCCTGGAGTTCCATGAGATCCAATTTGCTTTTGCTGTCTTGCGACTATCTGCCATTGTGTCATTGCTGTGTGTCTCAAACAAGAGATCTCTTTGTGAATCATCTTCAAGAGCAATACAGTGAATTACGTTTTTAAGCTTTCTTCTCAGTTCTTCCCCAGTACCCTTGATCACCACAGGAACATGCACCATCCTTGAAATGATGGAATCGCTCAGTGTCCCTAACAGAAATCTCTCTGCGAACCACCTTCGAGATGAACTTGACAATACTGTGACAGTTTTGACACATATAGAGATTCTTTGTTATCCAGATAGGCATTCCCGGAGGTGTATTGATTAGCCCAAATGCAATAGCTTGTCGCTCACTGTGCCCGCAAAAAATGTCAGTTTTTGATGTTTCAATTTCATCCAAGCAACTGCATTCTTGATCACTGAAACCAGCTGCCTTCATTTTCTCATAAATCCCCTTTAACACTGCATTTGTTTCCGTTATCTGAGGGTGGGATTTATCGTCACTCAGGAAAGCGTGAACTTTTCCCTTCACCTCTACCCAACTACATCCAGGATCAACAATCAGACCTTCATCCTTCATTATCCTTCTTACTTCTGCAACTTCATCCCATTTACCACTCTCAGCATATAGATTCAAGAAGAGAATATAATATCCAATACTTTTTGTATCTTTTTTGAAAATATGCTGAGCTGCAAGTTCCCCAAGCCGAACTTGTCGATGAATCCTACATGCATTTAACAAGGCTCCCCAAATGGCTGGATCTGGTTCCATAGGCATTTTCTCTATCAACTCAAGAGCAACATCCAACTGGCCTGCACGGCCAAGCAAATCAACCACACAAGCATAATGTTTCAGATTTGGGATGACATCATATTTCAGTTCCATGCTACTGAAGTACTCCAAACCTTCATCCACCATTGCAGATCTACTACATGCACACAGTAGAGCTATGAATGTTATGTCATCTGGGTATACCTTAGACTCCAACATTCTATGGAATAACCTCAATGCAGTCGCTCCTTGACCCCGCTGAGCAAATCCTGCCAACAAAATGTTCCAAGCACCAACATCATTATTGTCCAAATTAAATTGATTCTTTGCAAGGCGCATTCTTCCACACCGCACATACATATCTAAAATTGCATTGGATAGATATCTATCGAAACCTACTCTAGTCTTTAACGCATGAGCATGAATCTCCTTTCCACACATCAAAGCCCCTATTCTAGCACATGCAGAGAGGACAGCAACCAAAGTAACAGAATTTGGTGTTAAGTGCTGTCTCATTTGTCGAAAGTACATCAAAGCCTCAAGGCTCCTGTCATTGATCCGAAGTCCGACCATGATTGAAGTCCAGGATATGACATTCTTGTCAGGAATGCGATGGTAGACTTCCAGTGCCTTATCAATGCACTTGCACTTTGAGTACATGTCTATGAGAGAGTTGGCAACAATAGTGTATGACATGTGTCCAGTTCTCTTAGCAAGCTCATGAAGTTTCACACCAATGTCTAGTTTCCCCAAACTTGCACATGCAGATAGCACGCTGGCTATGGTAATCTCATCTGGCATAACACGGTCAAGCTCCATGGTTTTGTAAGTTTCTAAGGCCTTATCAGGCATAGCATTATCCTCATAGCCTGATATCATCGCTGTCCATGATACAACATCTCTAGATTCCATTCTAGAGAACACCTTTTCTGCTTCCTCCAAAAACCCAGTAGCTGAGTACATCTGAATCAGTGAATTACAAACTGAAACATCCCCTTGATACATTGTTCTCGAAACATACCCGTGAACTTCCTTCCCCAATTTGCCATCACCAAGCAACTCGCAAGCAGAGATCAGGCTAGTTATGGTCATCAAATCCGGATCAACAGAGAGCTCTCGCATCTTGAAAAACAATTCCAAACCCTTTAAACAGTCTCCATTCTCAAAATACCCTGAAATCATTGCATTCCACGAAATCCTATCTCTAATAGGCATTCTATCAAACAAAATTCTTGCTGACATTATGTCTTCACATTTAACATACATGGTTATTAAAGCATTGACAACATCAACATCCACGTCAAACCCGAATCTAATCACATGAACATGAACCTCCCTAGCTCTAACGACATCTTGTGCTCCACCACAACTCCTCAAAACACAAGGGAAGGTATAAACATCAGGCCTCATACCAATCCACAACATCCTATGATACAAACTCAAAGCCTCATCGAAAGCCCCACTTTTTGCATACCCACCCACTAAAACATTCCACGAAAACAAATCCCTATCAGCCATCCTCCCAAACACATTCCAAGCCTTACCCAGTTCACCAAACCTGACAAACATACTCAACAACGCATTTCCAAGCTTCAAGCCTAACAAAGCCCCCAACGAACTGAACGCATATTTACAAACATAATCTCCCTCGTCATACCCTCTCCTGTACTCGCATAACCTTATCAAAGCAATAATACTTTCCTCTTCTATAGGAATCTCAAGTTCTCTCATTGAGACAAAATGTCCAAGAGCTTTTTCTAAGTTACCGTCAGCGCATAACTGAACCAACGTTGTGTTCGTTGGACATCTTGAAGCACTTGAAATGGTTGTGGTGGTGGTGATGTTGAGTGAGCGTTGAGAATCTTTTACAGTACATAAAGATTGGAGCTTTGGTGGTCTGAAAGAGAAAGTAAGTGTGCTATTGGGGTTTATGGCTTCTCGGTTATGGGAATTCAAACATTCGAAGTCTGCGTGGACAGGAAAGCTTGTGGCTTTAGCAGATAAAACCATGTTTGACGGGGAGCATTTGCCTGTAAGAAATGAGGTTTTGGGAAGGTTTTAGCAGTTGGAACAAACGAAGCTAAAACTGAACATGGACATAGCTGAAAACCACAATTAAGACACTGTTGGAAGGTATAACGACATGTTTAGTTTTGTCCCTTTCCGTTTTATCCTCTGCTGATGTGTTCTTACAAGATCCTTATGTCTGAAAAGTGGCTTAAACACAAACTTGCATTCAGAATCCCTCATTACAGAGCATATGGGCCTCATTGGAAAAGCATTACAGAGAACTTTTCCATTTTATGAAATGGGTTTGAGCTTCCCTTCCAAAGAAAAAGAGAAGAAAGAATTTCCATGGGCTCAAGCCTTCTGCTTCAGGATGAGGGATTTGTAGCAAAAAGCTACGAGTCAATGAACTTATGAATAGGGGGTTTCAGCTTTCCTTTCTAATCTTGTTGCAAAGCCTGTTCAAACTTCAATTGCCTGACTTGATTTGTGCATTAACTTCAGTTTGAAATTTATTTTAAAAAAATAAATTTTGACAAATTTCAAACTATTTTTAGGTTTTAAATTGTCAGATAATTGTCAAAATAGATAGAACTGAGTTGAAAATGCCAAAATTAGTGCTCAAGTTGAAAGGAAGAAGATCTCACCCAACCTTACTAAATTAGAATACAACATAAGAACATAAACACAATTAGCAATAATAACATTAGAACTAATTAGTTAATTAATCAAGGTGTGGGCTAATTAGTCCTTAAGCTTCAGATTGATGATCATTAAGACATTGATCTCCTCCACCTTCCAGGAGTCTTTCCTTTCACAAGCTTAGTCTTCATATCAGTAGGAGTTTGCCTTCCATAGCCAATGTCTCCATGCCCATCACCTTCTTCTTCAATCTTCTCACCAACACTCTTCAATGAATGCACAATTCCAAGCTTCTTCCACTTGAAAAACCCTTTCTTTTTCTCCACCATCCTTTCCATTTGAGCTTGCAATGCATGGCATTGGCTTTGTAGTCGTAGAACATCTTCTCTTAGCTTTCTTATCTCCGTCTGTTGAGCGTTCATTTCTCGTTTTGAGAGGCACCGAGCCTCAAGCCCCGAGTTGGGGCTTCTAGTGAACGAGCCACTCCAATCATTGTGTCGATTGAGCTTGGATTGCTCGGAGAAGAGCACCTGAATCACAGCTCTTACAGGCAAACGTTCGTTTTGTGCTGCATGGAGTGATGCCTCTGGAGAGAGCTTTCTGCTGTCAATAAGCCGGCAAAGACCCTTCCTTTCTTGCTTTGGCACACCTGGATGCGCCTGGGATCAAGAGAAATACAAGTTTTGTTCATCATCACTACAAGTTATCTAACAAAGTAGATGCACACACAAGGTATATGACGCAATGCCTTAAACAACATGAACATACAAACAATGGGAAGGGCGATTTCTGGAGAATTTTTAGGTGGTTTTACAATGGATGTAACAGGGAATTCATGTCACGTAATCCCTGCGTGGGTACAATCCTGCCCACCATCAGGATTGTTCTGCTGAAGAATCTTTTTTGCTGACGAAAGCCACACTGTTCTGGTGAGGATTCTCATGGTGGTTACAACACAGCATCTGCCACCCACTTCTTGGTCCTATAAGGTATGGGTGTGTGGTGTGCTCTTAAGTCTTACCTTCTCAGTTATATTATGTTTATCACTAATTCACTATTTCCCAATCAAGCAAACAACTATTTGTCACTCAAGAGCCTGAAGTTGAAAACTTCTCCAGTTTTTCAGGGAGGATAGGGACAGAAGTAAAACTGTTCTATATTATGAGAATTTAACAAAGTGGATTTACATTTCCAGTCAAGATATTTTGACAGGAGCTTAATTGTGGAGTGATTCATTCTTTTTGTTTTTCTTTGTCTGTGTTATGATGAAAGTAGTTTCTGGGAAACGAACTGAGCCAGTAAGTCCTAGAACTGTGACACTGGTAGATCAAAGTCTCATATATAAACTATGGAATGCATATCTTATAGACTTACCTTAAGATAAGTGTCAATGGAACGGTACAGACCATCATCGGTGATTCGAGCATGACAAGGGAGAGCACCAGCAAGGGCAATAAACTCCGACAGACTCAGGTTTGCGTCAACAGCAACTTCTGCTAAGTAGCAATCGACAAGCTTAGCAACCTTAATTAAG
>JAOSBK010000005.1:2421389-2445150 GCA_027568895.1 Erythroxylum shatona | reverse complement strand
CAGGTTTTTATTTTCAGTTTTTATATTACAAATCTCAACCAAACAGGTTTTCATTTTTTTTAGAAAAAAACAGAAACTAAAATCAGGAATCAGAAACCGAAAACAACAACAGAAAAACAAAAGTGAAACCAAACGGCCCCTTAGTTGTTTGAAAGCTACACTTGTTTGTATTATTATTTTAAATTTTAAAAAGACCAAATTTTAGTTTAAATTTTGATAAACTCAAATTGAATGTATTAACTTTTTTTTTTGTTACCCACGAGATGTCCTAAAAGACTCTTAACCATGAAATGATATCTTTAAGTTATCTACTCTTATATTAATCCCCGCTCAAGTCGGATAGGTCATTTGTGAAAAGCAAAGCTCTGGCTCCAAATTTTAAACGTCTGCATACATAAAGGAAGTTTGAACTTACAACCTCACTTAAATTAGGAGAACCCCTTACTAACCCACCTACCGTTAAAGTTTGAAATTGGGAACTGTGCACCCTACAAGTTGGGGGACAACTTGATCCAATTTGCACATCAACCACAGGCTTGGATGATAATTTAGTTTAATGGGTTAATAATGTATGATTAGCTGTTTAAAAGCTTCATTGGTTTGGATTATTAGTATAGCCGCCCACTTTAGTTTTTAATGCATGTACCTGTACAACAAAGGAATCACCTACCAAATGAGACTTTGCAAGTACAAAAGGAATACAACAACTTGTCATTAATTTGATCACCTCAACTTGGACTAGACTAACAGATCTAGATCTAGTCCGCCCAAATTTTTAACGGGTCAGATCAGATTGGAGTCGGACTTGATTATAAGCTCGAGTTTTGTACTCGGGTTTGAATGGCACCATCGGTGAGAAAAACAACCCGTTGGATACTTTCGAACAAGTTACAACATTAAAAATAAATAAACTTTCCATAATCATCTTATTCATTTTAATGCTGAGAATGTGTTTTCAGTATAAATTTTGACTGATTCCACGAAATCAAACTCCAAAAGAAAAGTACATTGGATCACTCAATCCTCAACTTCAATGACCTTATTGGACCCATACCTCCCAACCCTTTCATCAATCCAATCCCTCATATCCTTCAACACAACATTGGCACATTCATCAGGTTCACCTTGTATCAGGGAATGGTACATGCCCTCGTAAATTTTCAAGCTCTTATCTTCGCTAGACGCCTTGTCATACAACAATTGCGACGACGTCGGGCACGTCACCCCGTCCGCGGTGCCGTGAGCCGTCAAAAACGGCACCGTGACCCGGTGGAAATTGCTCTGCACATGTTGGCACATCCTAGCCAGCTCTCTCATGGTGCCAACCCTGGGCTTGCCAGTGTACCTCCTGGG
Source organism: Erythroxylum shatona (assembly GCA_027568895.1). Lineage (NCBI taxonomy): Eukaryota > Viridiplantae > Streptophyta > Magnoliopsida > Malpighiales > Erythroxylaceae > Erythroxylum > Erythroxylum shatona. The sequence goes on along the minus strand of JAOSBK010000005.1, from coordinate 2,443,797 downwards.
ATTCGAAGCGATGATCTTGAGCTTCTCGGGGTCTTTGATGGCTTTGCCCACCATTTTGTTGTCGGGCATTGCGGCCCATGTGTCGGCAAGCCCAAACAACATGCCGTACATGAGGAGGTGTAGCCTGCTGGGCTTCATGGGCTCTGGAATCACGAAGAGCGGGGCCGAGAACATCAGGCCTGTCCACGTGTTGGGTTCTGATTGGAAGTACATGAGCAGGGTTGCTAAACCCCCCATTGACTCACCGAATAAGAAGGCCGGCAAGTCCTTGTACGGTTCACTGTAGCGCACGTGTTTGAAGAATGATAATGACGTGGCAGCTATCTTCTCCATGTCACCTGCCCATTCAGATACGTTTTCAGATGAGTTGGCAACATGGACATAAATTTAAAGTCAACGTTAGCGGATTACCCAAGTAGCAACGTAGACCGTCCGATCTGCCATGTCCAAGAAGATCGGCGGCGAAGACAGCGTAACCCCAAGTGGTAAAGCTGATGCAAATCTTCTGAAACAGCCAGCCGGTGTCCGATCCATATCCGTGGGTCATGTACACCGAGGCTTTGACTTTTCGATCCAAGGGTAAGAACCTCTGCGTGAAGATCTTCCCGTTGGGCGTTTCGAAGTAGGACTTGGTATTCGTCACACCTTCAGACGCGTAGTATTCCTCCGACGGCATGTAGCCCCAGAAGTTGGGTGGCGTTTCGGGCTGCACCGTTTCGGTCGACATGGTGGTGGTCAGCGTTTCGGTTCTACCAAGTTGAGAGAACAAGGGACAGCTTCGCGTTTGGTTGTTGGGTTTTAAGGTGGTCGCGTTTCGATGGTGGGTTGCGTTTGGGTGAGGTGATATGTGTTTGAAGGGAAAAGGATAGGCGGAGGAAGGGAGTGTGAGCTTTAAAGCTGGTGGTGGGGAGAGCATGAGATGGAGTAGAAAAATGGCTTCGGGTGGAGAAAGAGAACAGGGGTTTTAGAGAGAGAAAAGAGGGTTTCACCAACTCTGTGCTTTAGGTATTGTGGGGCCCCTGGAAGTTGGTGAGAGTTGGCGGAGGCACCATTTTTCTTATGTTTATTATTATCTCTTATTTAAAATAATTATCATTTTAGAGAAATATATACTTAAAAAAATTAGTAAAATGTTTGATATACTCTTATTAATTACATGTTGAATTGTCTTAAAAATGTAATCTATATAATTAGGATGCAAGAGAAATTAAAAGATAATTTTGGAAATAAAATTATAGACATGTATGAAAAATTGTGAACGATACTTATTTTGAATAATTAAAATCCCTCTAAAACGACACTTATTTTAAATAAGAGGGAGTATATGTCTTATATATGTCTTAGGAGGATTTTAATTATAAAAATGTACCTTTAAGTCATCTATATTTAAATTAATTATCGTTCAATTCGGATAAATCTTTTGTTGAAAATAAAATTTTGATCCCAAATTTTAAATGAGTGTAAGAAAATTCGAACACATGATCTTATTTAAAGCCTTATACCAACTAACTTGCATCTTGGGGTTGTTGGTGGGGACGCTTTACTTGTGAGTGGGAACCACCACTACAGAAAGTAGGTAATCCTTCAAATTTGCTAGCGAATGTTGTTCGGCGTTACAAGTAGATATTGGCGTCATTTTGACTATGACCTTCGTATCAGCCAATGGGTATCGCGGATTTTCTGACATAGCTGGACATGAGTGCATATGAGTATTTCTTATCCATCTAGTGGATCTAACGTGTCGCTTACCTAACCCTGGTTGACCCGCATCAAGTGCTTAAAGAGCATCTTGTAAAGGAAGAAATCTTATGTAGACCCCAAATCTTCTGTCCCCTTCCTCTAGCCCTACTCTAGCTCATTTCTATCTGAGTCATTCATCCCACATGGATGGATGGCTTAGATGTGAGGGAGCTAGGGTAGGGCCAGGGGAAGAGGGACAGAGAATCCCCCCGTCTTCTGTAATATTTATTCTGTCCAGTTGGATTCGGACCCAAACGGCCAAATGTAATGTTTTTTTTAATAATTATATTAGGTATTTCAGCTTAGTCGGACTAATCTTAAGTTCTTAAGACCCTATCCTAAGAGTTCTAGAAGAGGTAAATCTGGAACCTCAAGATCCCTCAGATTCCTATATAACCTGTATACTTCTGCGCACAAGAGTCTTCATATACTTGATTGTTCAGCTAATGATTGATCACTAGCCTCCCCTTACTCAGTATCAGGTTCTCATCAACCCCCAAGTTTCCTAGTAGCTCTAACTCCCACATTGCCGCTGGAAGCGAGACATTCGTAATTGATTCGATCAAAGAGTTTTGCCCAGGGGGCTAGAGGATCATCAATAGGAATATTTTCTATTTCTCCTCCTTTGGCGTGATTCGAACTCAATACCTCTTGAAAAGGAGAACTTTAAGTGAGGTGCTGAAACTATTTAGGTCACTCCTACTTATCTGATCAAACGTAATGTTAAATGGTTGGACCTGATTGTAAAGACAAAATGCCTATGAGGACCAAAGAGTAGGTTTGGCAAGGGAACTTGAGCCAAAATTATTTAAATCAAAATAATATTTTTTAGGTTAATTATAAAAAAAATCTTAAACTTTGCTTAATTTTGCAATTATAATCTGAACTTTAAAAAATAACAATAAAAGGCTTAAATTTTTAATTTTTTCAATTCTACATCAAAATTCACAAAATGACAATAAAATGCTTAAACTTTCAATTTTTTTTCCAATTCTAGCAAGACGTTTACATTAAGTTTGATAACATGACTTGTCATGTGTTTTAAAAACCCTAAATATTAATACACTTCAACCAAAATTAATACATCAAATAAAGATTAATAAAACAACATCATTGTTAAAAATAAACTCTTTAATTCAGTTTATGCAGCCTCAACATTTTGTTATCTATTTATTTTCTTGACGTTCTCGGTCTTTTGTTGTATGTCTGTTCCTTCATTCTCCTAATACTATCATCATAAAGGCGTCGGGACGGTATAATCTGAAAAAACAAAGGGTAAAGACATCGAGAGAATAAACTGAAACACTAATATTGAGTTAGAATTGAAAAAAATTAAAATTTTAAAAATTTTAATGTCATTTTTTGAAGTCTTGACTATAATTACAAATTTGATCAAATTTTGATTTTTTTTATAATTAATCTTATTATTTTAATTAATTAATTTGAACTTACCCAACGTTATTTTAATATAAAATCATTTGATTTAGGACCCCTTCGAATTTGTACTTGTCTCAATGTTTAATTAACTTGAACGTGACTCGATCGAAATGAATCATTGATTGTCTTGTTTTTGGCACATTCCAATGTATCTCACCGTCTCTTGATGAGTGAACTTTCGGAATCTTTAATTGAATTTCATTGTTGAAAATGAAATAATTTGTTTTTTTCTGTAGAAATATTATAATTTTGAGTACATATTCCTAACTTGGTAGGTAATGATAATTACAGGTTCTTGTATTTTTCTCACCTTTTTCTGTGTGTTGAAAGTCTATAATTGGAATGTACCAAAAACAAGAAAAGTCTATAATTGGCCATTAAAATTTTGAACCTTAAAGAAATTATGCATAAGTCTAATTTTTAAATATCTTTTTGATAATTAGAAAATTCAATCAATTTGTCTAATTCAACCGTAAAAATCTTGAGCCTTTCAGCTTTTAGGTCAGTCTTGTTTAATTTACTTTAATAACTGTTTTGATTAAAATTTGATTGGATTTCTTATAATTAAAATAAATTAATTATTTTTATTTAATAATATTTTTAATTAAATATTAAATTTTTAGATAAATAAGGACAATTTTTGATAACTATATTTTGAAATTTTTAATTTTTATTCAATATTTAATCATTTTTTAATAACTTAATATTGGTTGAACCTTTTAAACCTTAAATCTCTTATTTCACTAATTTAACTTCCGTTGGAGTTTTTAAAACGTTGATATTTTCTCTCATCTTTTCTTGGACCGAAAAGTTTATAATCGGGGAATATATTTTTAAACCTTGGGAAAAAAAGAAATACATGCATCTTTTTTGTTAAGTTTTATATTTTATAAAAATAATTGAAAATTAGCAGTTTATAGTTTTTTAACAATTCTTAATTCTTAAATTTTTTATTAAATTACTAGTTCAAACTTGATTTTACTTTAAGTTAAACCAATAATTTTTAAAATTTTATTATAATGAGAAGATTAAAGCTGAAATCAAATTCTATGGCCTAATTGGAGCAGTCAAATGGTGAAAATCTATTTTTAAGGGTATTTTATTTTTCTAAATTTAAGAGGTTAAGCTTTGATAAAAATTATAGCTCCCACTAATTTTAAAAAAGAATAAACATTAAAATTGTAAGTATCGTTGAAATCCAACCCATCTCTTAATTAATAGTTATTAAAAAAGATCAATGCACCTAATTATGAGGAAATTATCCTTGCAATTCTTGTAAGCACTTGATTAACTTTACATTACCAAACATCACTCCAAAGACTTAATGACCACGTGGAATATTCATAAGATCATCATTATAGTTGTCATCATCATCGTCCAGTCCAAAATTTTGAAATAAAATGAGATCTAAAGAGGTCTGATAGTACGCAACCTTACTCGTACATAATAGAAATGTTGTTTTCAACAGATCCACATAAAAATGAGATAGTAAAAGAATGATACAAGTTACAAAGAAAAGCTAAAATTAGTACAAAAAAATTTCATGTAACTAAAATTACAATAAATACATTAATAAATGAAACAGAATTAATAATAATAACAAATATCAACAATACTAAATAGAATTAATAATAAAAATAACAAAATATATATAAATATATATGTAACTGGTACATTTATGTGATCAGCTAAAAGTGATTGCATTGATATTACTCTTAACTTGTGTCTATTTATGCATCTGCGGCAATAAGCTCTTATGTTAGTCATTGAGAAAAATTGCACAAAAGTGGTATGTGGATATCATAGTTTAGTTACATGGTGTCTTTTATTGGTCCATTACAAAGAGGTAACGAGTCGTCGTCGTCATCATTACATCCAGTTTAAAGCTTCACAATAAAGTAGGCTCTGAAGATATCTGCTAATACGCAACCTTATCCTTATATAGTAGATAAGTTATTTTTAGTAAACTCACATGTAAATGAGACAATATAAAAATAATACAAATTACAAAGAGAATAAGTAAAAATAGTCCTAAAGTGCTTGAGAAAAATTGCACAAAAGTCGTATATAGATATCATATTTTAGTTACATAGTGTATTTTATTGGTCCATCACAAAGAGGTAATGAATAGTTTTATATTTGATATTCCAAAATCTCAATCATCATAGCAACCTTTTTTACTTGAAAATAAGACTTTTGAACCACCAATATAAATTTCAAATCAAACCTAATTATTTGACTTTCTTTCTATTTGTCATTGCTCCAACTTTACTATTTGCTTTCAATAATGCAAAATCTTGAAATAAAAATCTACCATCATTTTAGTACAATTTTGCTCCAATCATATTTACATTAATGATAAGACATGAATCTTCTTTATTTTTTAAGAAACTTTTTAAAAATTATTTAATATTTGAAATTCTTTAAAAAAGTTTGTAATTTTCAGTGTTTCAGAAAAATATATTCTTTTATACTTAAATTTAAAAATAATGACAAAATACATGCAATATAAATATCACATTTATACTAATCAAATATTCTTTAACTAACTATTCAACCTAGTTTTTAAGCTTGAAATAAATAAATTAAATCCTAACTAAATTAAATATTTTAAATCATTAATTTAAGCCGAATTTAAATATTTTTGGTCAAATTTAACAGCTAAGATGCGTCACTATATTAGTGACATTTAATTAGTTCATGTTTGATATTTATACAACATATGTTTTTTCGTTAATTTTTAATTAAAGTGTAAGAGAAATAACTTTTCTATTAAACATAAAATTAGAAGGAATTCTTTTTAATTTTTAAATTCTAATAATTTTTCAAAATTTTGTTAAATTATAAAAGAGGTCTTAATCTTTTAATCTATTTACTTTTTTTCCTATAAAAGTTCTAATTAAAATATAACACATTATATCCAAAATATTGAAGAAATTAAAATCTTGCTCAAATTATTGTCGAATTGAAGAGGCTAATAGGTTATACAACTGAACAGCCACCCAAATAGTGTAAGTAAGCTAACTAAGTCATCTTAGGCATCATTAGGAGGCTACATGGCTGGTTAAATTATGAATTTGAAATGATTTAACGGTCCACAAAACAAATAATGGAACCAAAGAATCAAATAACACATTATTAAAGTTGTTAGTGTCACAATCAAAATCTACCCCCAATTTGGTCACGTTATTTTTGACTTAGCATATTTGAATGGTTATGTTATTAAAGTTGAAATGGATGTCTTATTGACTTCTGATTCAAAACTGAATTTTCAAGATGTAAGGTGTTGAATTGGTTGGACGTGCTACCAGCTGGTTGGATGAAGTTGAATTGTAACAACAGTTCTATTGATAATGTTGGCCTGATTAGTAATGGAAGGTTGTTGCGTGAGTTATGTCATTAACTAGGAGGTATTCATTTCGAATTGGTATTTCAACTATCTTGGTGGGGGAGTTATGATCAATTCGGGATGGTTTGATTTTAAGTGGGATCATGGTTTTCAACAAGTCGCGGTAGAATTTGATAGTACGGAGGTGATGTGAATGGTGACTTGTGGTGTTATCTTTTCATATCTTCTATCTGTGTTTGATTGTAAATATTCAAGCTTTACTCGTTAAGGATTGAAGTTGTTCTATTAGGCACGTGTTTCGTAAAGATAATTTTGCAACAAATTATCTGGCTATATTGAGTCATGACATTTTTTTTCTTCATATTTTCAAGTTTTGGATGACATTTTTGAAATTCTCTCTTTGATTATATGAGCTAATACCTGTGACATTCCTTTTATAAGGTAATTTTAGTTTTCTCTTCGTTGTAACAAAAAAAATCAACTCAACAAATTGAGTTACTATTCACTTTAAACGTGAATTGCAAGCAATCGTATGATAACAATAATAATCCAATAAAATTTTCACAAATGCGAAAGTTTGGAAAGATCCAATATTACGCAGTCTTATTTCTAACTAATAAAAATGTTGTTTTATAAAATTGTTTGCAATTGAATTAGTACTTAAATCTAAAATTCATAATTAACCTCTAGGATATAATAAACTAAAATTGAATATTTTTTACGAAATATAAAAAATCTTTTAAAAATTTTAAAAAATTGAAAACAAAATAAAAAGATGTACAAACTTCAAATCAAATATCTATTTTTGACACCTATAATTTGCATTTCCTTTTGACTATATTTATCCTAAATAAAGTAAACATAATCACAAACCAAAAAACCAAAACAATGTCTCTCACAAGAGTCAAGTCAATAATATAATATGCAATAAAATTTATTATTGAAAAATAAATTAAATGGATTATGAAATTGTAATAAAAAGTTATTATTGTATAATTACAAATTTAAAGGGAGGGTTGTGATGATTTTGATATTTTCTTCTGTTTAGGTAATTAGCTGAGAGGAATTAAAAATATAAAAATTATAAATATAAACCGAAATTACAATATTATATTAAAAATCGATAATTAATTATATATTTAAAGAGATTGTTTTGTTTTTTTATTTGCTGAATATTATAAAAATTGAAAACCAGAGACATTCAAGGAAAAGAAAGAAAGAAGAAGAAGAAGAACAGAAAAGGAAAGACACAGAAAACCAGAAAAAAAGAAAAAAATAATTAAAAAATTCCCTTTTACGTTTGTATTGTTTTTGAAAAAAAGTTCAATTCTTTTTCTTTTCTCCTCTCTTTCCCTCCCTCTTCTCTTTGTTCTGCGCCAGATTTGAAACCCTAGCGAGAAGTCGGGGATTTTTATTGGCCATTTCATGGATCGTCGCCGTTGAATTTGACCGCCGGCTAGTCTGGCAGATTAGTAAATGGCCGACGAACAGCCGCCATGAGACCGATTTGGAAGCTTGAATCGATCTTCGGGCTCAGCTAGGGTTTCAATTGCTAAGGATTTTGGTTTAGAAGTGATTGGTTTTTGGAGTTGTTGTTAACTATGGGGCCGGCGGGGAGGGGAGGAGTTGCGGCGGCCGCGTTGGTGGTGGAGAAGGCGAGAAGGGGGGTGCGGATTGTGATATTCGTGGTGGCAATGGTGGCGTCGCTGCTGGTGTCGTCGATGCCGGTGTTTGTGGCGATTGGGGACGTGTTAGTGCCGTTGATGTTGTTGTCGAACTTCACGTGCTTGAGGTGTTATGGATTTAAGGAGCATTTGCGTAGATACGCTTTTAAGAGCTCTTTGATCGATGTTCCTCTTGTTTCTGTTATTAGGTCTTTTTTCATTATCTGTACGTCTCTCGCTTTTCATTCCCTCATTGGCTTTTGTGTATCTTTACTAAGATCCTTTAATATTCGATTGAAGGATGAGTTTTTCTTCTTCAATCATTCTGTGATAATTGCTTTTCTTTACTGTTTTCACCTCCAAGACGGGTGTTTTGGCATGTTGCATTTTCAGAAAATGAAAAAGTTGAATGCTTTGTTATCCAACACAATCTGCCCCTTTTTCTCACACCCTTTTCGGGTGCCACCTGAAGCAAATAATTGAAATAGATGGGATCTCTTTACATGGCAATTTTATAAATATGATATGAAGTTTTTGTGCATGACCATCTGATTCTACGTTCCTTTTTTTGTTAAAATTTTTACAGGTGTTTATTCAATGTGTGATGCCCCGGCTCTCTCCCATGGTCCTTATCTGGGAATTGTAACATTATGTTCTATTACTTCGATTGTTGTTCTATCAGTAAAGGCATGTGTTTTCACTGTGAATTCTCAATTTGAGGCTGAAGCTTCGACTTCCCTCGCAAGGAAAAAGCTCCACTTGAAGAAGTCATGGGGAATGCCTATTTTGTTCTTCTCTTCTGTAGTTTTTGCCCTTGGTCACACTGTTGTTGCATATAGAACGAGTTGCAGAAGCCGCAGGAAGCTTATGTTCCACAGAGTTGACCCGGAAGCTGTAAGCTTCGTGTACCATTCTTAATTTGTTCCTTTTGTACATTTATTTCTTCCGACCTATGATCCCCTCTTAGTAGATGAGGTTTTGCATAAATTTTACAGTCACCTCACGGTGTCTCACAGGTAACATGCATACAGGAGTATTTCTTTCAGGATCAAGGTTCCTCCTCAGTTGCTCAGAATTGAGGAAACCTTCTGATTGGTTTCTCTAATTTCGTTACCTTAGTGTTAAATTGTGGAAAGTTTCCCTCCATGTTCTATCTATTGCATTAGTTAATGCATCGTTTATTGAATTTTAAATTTAAATTTCAGGTGCTTGCATGCAAAAATGTCTTCTGTGGATATCAGAAGATTCCACGATCTCCCATTCCTGCCGGGGGGAAGTCTCCAAAAATTGATAATGAAATTAGGCGAAAGCCATCTGGAGTGGTACTTGATGAAGGGAAAATCCCGGTCAGATTGCTTGCTGATTTCGACAGCTTGTTTGTTACATGCCAAGGCCTTACCATCCACTACAAGCTCAGCTTGCCCCATTATCCACCTGGTTCTTTATCATCCGCCACATTTCTTGAACCTAGCTCTGATTGTAGTTCTCCAAAGATGACGTTGAGTAGGCTAAAGTGTGAAAAACAACCATTGAGTTTGTCATCCAAAACTCAGTATAATATTCATAGGAGCTATAGTAATCAATTTCACAGCTCATCTTTATATGCTCCACTGTTGGACGGTTCTCCAACTTCTCCAGTTCTTTCTGAAGATATTCCTGTTATGAACCTAGATGATGCTGTTCAGGAAAATGAAATAAGTAGATTAAACTTTGCAACTGATGAGGTGGACGAGGAAGAAAATGACGGTTTTGGTATTGTTTTAGTTCATGGTTTTGGTGGAGGAGTCTTTTCATGGAGGCATGTGATGGGTGTACTGGCTCGGCAGGTTGGCTGTAAGGTTGCTGCTTTTGATAGGCCAGGATGGGGATTGACTTCTCGGCCACGTAGGAAGGATTGGGAAGATAAAGAATTGCCCAATCCTTACAAACTTGACACCCAGGTGAATTTCATTGTTAATGAAGAAGTAATTGTTGACACTCTTAAGTTCTAAAGGCATCTTCTTTAATCATCTGCTCGAGTACTGTAAAGCTGTCTTGGAACCAAATATGTTAGTTACAATATTCTATGCAGCAACATTTTTTTTTGTACCAGTTGCAAAGTCGACTTTTTAATGTGTCAAGGTTATAGAAGTTATGATGTGTTTTGCAACTTTAAGGTGTATGTCAGACTACAGGAATATTTTATTGTTTACTAGATTTGCAAACATGTCGTCTGTGCTTACTTGTTCTCCATCACTAAATTTCTGTTATTAAGAGTTGTGCTTTCTGTTCAGACACTCATCATTATTTTGAAGTTTGATCATATTATTCTTCTTTTCAGGTTGACTTACTTCTTTCTTTCTGCTCTGAGACGGGGTTCTCTTCAGTGGTGTTTGTTGGTCATGATGATGGAGGCTTGCTTGCTTTAAAGGCTGCACAGAGAGTTCAAGCATCATTGACTTCTTTCAACGTGAGTACATTTGCGTGTTATTTTATTGCAAAGGAGATATCACCGAAAATCCAAATATGATTATTGCAGCCTTGAATGATGATTTGTTGTTCTATGTTTGGATATTATCCAGGTTGCAATTAAGGGAGTTGTACTAGCAAATGTTAGTTTGTCAAGGGAACTGGTTCCTGCCTTTGCCAGGATACTTCTGCGAACAACACTTGGAAAGAAGCACTTGGTTCGTCCTTTACTACGAACAGAAATCATTCAAGTGGTGAATAGACGAGCATGGTTTGATGATTCCAAGCTAACAACAGAGATCTTAAATCTATACAAGGTATGTTGTATGCACCTGAATATTAGGTTGAATATTTATGTTCTTTTCATAGCAAACACTTAAGTTACAGTTGCCACTGCGACGATTGCATTCAATTATAGCAAAAGCACTCTGTTCCTTGGCATAATGTCATTATGGGATTCTGAGGTACTTTTCTTTGTTGGCTTTGTGTCCTCATTCGACGACAGGCCCCGTTGTGCGTTGAAGGTTGGGATGAAGCACTCCATGAAATTGGTAAACTTTCATCTGAGACAATCCTGTCACCACAGGTTTCAGCTTCATTAATGAAGGTAGCAGAAGAAATGCCAGTTTTAGTGATTGCTGGCGCGGAAGACGCCCTTGTCCCTCTTAAATCTTCTCAAGCCATGGCTTCAAAACTTCTAAATTCTGTAAGTATACTGTGCAACATTTTGAACCTCATTCAAAATGTCGATCAAATGAAATATTAGTAAATTCTGGGACGATTTAAACCAGGGTTTTATACTGTTTCTTGTCTCCATTCTTTGAACTTGGGAGTCGATATACAAGCTCGAAAGCTCTGTTTTCTGAAGTTAACTATGGGAACGAATGCTGCTGAATGAAACTTAAATTACATTGCACACGACGAACTTAAAAAGAAAATTTACATTTCAAAAAGCAATAACCCAATTTATAAGCTAATGCTGCATTGCTGAATGTTAAACTTGCAGAGACTGGTTGCTATATCTGGATGTGGTCATCTTCCTCATGAGGAGTGTCCGGTGACATTACTCGCTGCCATGTCACCCTTTATAAGCAGATTGTTACCAAAGTCGGATTCGCAGAGCCAATAGTATAAATTTAACTTTATTAATAGCTTGTACCTGTCATAGGAGACTCCATTTTTCATTTCCTTTTCGTTCTTGCTCTTATTTTTTTCCTCTCCAGATCATCCTATAAAGTGAACAGATCATCCTCTGCTTGCGATACATTTGATGTTCTTTTCCAAGCCTTCTTCACACAATGATTTCGTAGGAGTAGAGCGCTCTGTCCCTGTAATATTTTCTTTCCATCTGTAAGTTTTTCCTCTTTTTGTCTGTTCCCCAGTTTTCCAGGGCCAGGTCCAAGTTGACAAGATTGTACGAACAGTTCTTTTATGTTTCCCAAGTTCTGGGAAGTGGAAAAAACATAACATATTTGTAAATGTAAACATCATGGAATGAATGGCATTTGTCAGTAGTCAGTTGAGGTTTTGTTGTCTACATGATTCAAATCAGATTTAGATTGCTGCCTTTACTTGAGGTACGTGAGCCGAATAGAATGATAAAATTCTCACAAAATGATAACAAATAGTAGATTTGGTTTAGAGTCTTGCTCTAATAAAGCGGAGTGTTAAAAAATCAAATACAATACGATAATACGTAACTTTATTCTTATATAATAAAAAAATTGTTTTCGATAGACACACATGTAGATATGACAAGATAATAGTAATGTAGGTTAAAAGAGAGAATACGTCAAAACTGATATATATTGTTGATAGTTGCATTATGAGTCTTCACTCACAGTCATGAGAATACGACAATGCTGTCATTTTATACATCCATCGTGAGAATCTTTCCTCTTATACTTGAAAAAAAAAGTATGCTCTTGAAATTAAACTTAAAACTTTATTTTAAAACAAAAACTTATTAATCTATCAATTTTTAGAAAAATATAATTTCTCTCATAAATAAAAAAATCTCAATCATCTTCATATTTAAACATGGATTTTTCTACTCAATTTAATTTATTATTATCCCAAAATAAATAGGTGAAGAGTTTCCAAAATGCCTTCAAATATAAAGTTTTAAATTTGAATATTTATAATAATTAAAATTTTTTAATTTAACTATTAATAATACGCATTTAAAATTTTATTTAAAATATATAAAAACTTGACAAGAGAGTGTAAGCACGCTCCTACAATCGCGGGTAGAGTGTCTGAATACGGCTAGCTCCTGCTACTCTGAAGGTGCACCCATGCAACAGAAGCAGCAAGTCACTCACGTAAAGAACGATGCAAGTGCCAGACCGTACAGTACGCACCCCAAGCGTATGTTAGTACTAATCCCTCTCTCCAAAAATCACTTGTTTCTAAAGTTCAAACGTTCTACCTTCTTCTAGATGCCATGGTGTCTATATAAATGGTTAGAGAACTTACAAATTCTTGACAGTTACTCTTCTTCTTCTCTCCAAAAATGGTAATGTGATATTCTACGAGGGGCTTCGAATTCTTGGCCAAAAGGTGTGATTTTGATTGTCTTTTCACTCTCTCCATTTATGTTCTCTTTGGTTTGAGAAATCTTTTGACAAAAAGTTCAAGATTGTGACTTTAATGACGACCCATTAGTCTCTTCTCCTCTCTTCTCTGTGAGAGGAATGAGAAGGAACCCATTGGTGTGGGTTTTTAATGAGAAGGAACTCATGGCTTCAGTGAACCTAACTTCTTTAGGCATTTTATTAGCTTTGCTGACTATGATCGGTTACTGTTATGTAACACTGTTCCCGTGAACTTGCACCACCTGTTCGTTTTATGTTGTGTTTCCTTTTTGGAGTCTTGTTATTGTTGTGCATTTCAAGAACTTTAGTTCATCAATTTGGATTTCTCCTTAACAGTAAAATGTAAAATTATTCACTAAATATGTTCATTGAAGTAGGTTCTACGAGATGATGACCAAAATTTACGTTGGAAAATAGTTTCATGTGTTTTGTGATCACCGCTTGAAGAGCTAATAATCCATGATCCGTCGCGGTTGTGATACATTCAAGTGGGGCCTTAAGAAGGGTGTTGGAGTGAACAAAGACGTGCAGTTCTACCATTCATTCACATTGGAAGGTGTTGAGTACTTTCTCTATGATTGTGTGTATTTGTTAAATCAGCCAGAGAACTACATTGGTAAACTTGTAAAGATGTATGAGACTCCAACTGGTGAAAAGAAGGTCAAAGTGGTATGGTTTTTTCGTCCTATGGAAATTCGAGAATTTTTGGGGGCTTATGAACCACGATGGAACGAGCTGTTTTTGGCCTCTGGTGTGGGTGATGGAGTTACCAATATCAACCTTGTGGTAATTTGCTACTTATTCATAGTTGCGTTGAACTTTTGTCTTTCTCCTAGTTGGCTATTCATGATCTTACTTGACCATGGTTTTATTTTATTTCAATTGGATGGTACAAACATTTTACAAATTCCTCACCTCGTGCATCTCTAGGTTGTGGATTTTGCCACATAGGGAGGTACTCCAACCTCCTTGATCATCATGGTAAATCCATGGTGTCTTTAGTATTGGTTACTTCAGTGTACCAGAGTAAACTGGAATGTGGTAAAAATTTAGTCTGTATTCTTGGCAATCGCCTCAGTGGCTTCTCCTAAGCTCTTACAACAAATAATAATTCAGTTTTATACTGCAAGGGTCTTAGGTTCGCAGGTATGCTGGTTGCGCCAAACTTGTTAGGCAATTTGAATTAAATGAGATATTAAAGAAATGTGCAAGAAGAACGATGGTGTTGGAAGTTAGCAAGTGTAACTTTGTAGTTTACGAAATAATACATATTCAAGATTGCTACAGCTTCTATTTAATGGACAACTCTATACAATGGTTGCTTGACTGAAAGTAGCAAGAGATTTTCTATTGCCATTTTCTTGTTGTAAATTCTCGTGTAGTTTTTGATATCCTCACTCAAGCCCTTCTTCTTTCTTTTGTATTATTGGAGTGATTGGGATGGATAAACCTCATTGACAATTAGAATCATGGAATTTGACTTTAATGTTTTCGGGGTAGCCTAGCTCATGTTGATCAGTTGATGTTGTATATGCTCTACAGAGTGCCAAAATGTAGAGAATTATCGTGGCTTAGTTCCCAAAATCAATGTTCAAATTTACAAACGTAATTTCTCATCTGTTTCAGGATGCAATTGTTCAGAAATGTAGTGTTATATGCACATCAAATGACAAGAGAAATCCTCAGCCATCTGAAGAAGAATTGAGAATGGCCCACTACATCTTCTCCTGTACTTTTGATGTTGAAAAGATGACAATATCAAAGAACTTTACAGATCAAATAGCTGGAATTAGAGGTTGGTCTAGTATAAGCTTTTCTTTCTGCTTGGTGCTGTGATAGAACAATATGGGTTTTGTTTTGTATGCTTATACATTTGCCTCTTGACTGCTAAAGGTCCTTATCAACATCTTGAATAATTTTCTTAAAAAACATTTTCATCTACCTGTTATCAAGTCATTTGTTTTTGATTCCATTATATATAATTGCTGAGGGTAAGATAGTTATGTGCTTGCATTTCTACATTAATTAGAATCCAACTGTCAGTTATATGCATGTCTGATGAGGGAAAATTTCCCAACTGAAAATATGAAAGTACTAGTTCGATAATGTTTCAAGCATCGACATTTCCGTCTATGCTCATTGAGAAATGAAGAGTACACATAGTTTCTTGTGTCTCAAAACTACATTGCAACTGTAAGACCTGCTTTAGTATACAACTATTGCACTTTACTTTGTCTACTAAGATTATTGATGCATCCAAGATTTCATGGTTTGTGAAGTAGAACAAATGGCTCAAAATAAAAACCTAGCACTCCTCAACCTAATGATGAATGCCTATCTCTTCAAGTTAGGACTGTATGCTAGAAAGAGATAGAAGCAGCATTCCTTAAATAGGTAATCACTTAGAGCTTCAAACCAAGAAGAATTAGGGGCTTCCATGATCTATTCATGACTATGTAAGTGCTCCTCATTCCATAGCTGTATTCAAAACTGGAATAATTATTCATGACCTTTGTTGCATGCTTAATGATTGTTTTTATACAGGTGAATTCTAATGGCATCTTTATTTATTGTCTTTGCAAACGAATAATCGATTGCATATGTAGTCGAATGTTATTTTAACAAAACAAAGGATCAAAGGCCTAGAAGTTCTCAAACCATTAAACAACATATAAAGGAGTCCATTAGAAAACCTGAATTGTCCAGCAAAGTGGATGGACAAGCAGTAAAAGGCAGCAAGTTCAACAGAAACATTCAAGTTGTTAAGTGTGAAGGAAGCAAGTTCCACAGAAGCACCCAAGTTGCTAAAGGTGATTGCTTGTAGGCTTTTCACTTTTACTTCCCATAAAATAAAACCATTAGGTCAAACTTGCTTCTTCTAGTGCTTGCAGAATCTAAGAAGGCTATAGCTGGTACCAGTCAGCAAGGATTCATTTCTAGTGGAAATGCAAGACTAAACCCCAAAACTGGCAATGATACGAGTGCACAGGTTGATCATAAAGCTAAAAAAGTACGACTTTCAGGTGATTACTTGTCTCAGAACGCATCAAATCTTCAGTCTCATTTGAAGAAAAAGGTTCTTTGTCGTAACAAGGAAGATAAGATTACTGATGAAGTAAGTCATCAGCTTGAACAGCAAAAGGATGTTAGAACTGTCAGTAAGACTACAGAGGTTCAGAGAAGACCAGATGCGGTAAGTTCAAAAGGGCTTTCCTCATTTTGCTATCATCATCTCAGAGAGATTACTTTTGTCAATGAGGCTCTTATGAATAAATTTGTTTTCCCTTTCTTGTTTTTACATTGTGTTCCTTTGCAGAAAGCATACATTTATATTTATTCCTTACTGTGCAGGATAAAAGAAGATGGTTCAAGTGGCTAGTGAGTTATCATTTGCTCATTGTCATCTCTGTTTTCTTACCATTGTTATCTGGTGAAACTAAAACAATTCTATTCTTATTGAAAATTCCCTTAATGATTTGGACTGCTAAATATTGTCTGAAAGGAATCGGTTGAAGTTTATTGTTTTGGAATAAATATACCATCTCATAATTGACGTGAGCTTCTCAAATAGCTTTGAACTTCCTATCAATTGAGACCTTCAATTAAAGATTTTATGCTGCAACATGGGATATTACTGGTCTCTTAACATGAAGCAATCACATTGATATAGGATTAAGAAGTGAGCTTCTACCGGCCAATTGATCATTAGAACATTATGATTAAGATGTATTGATCTCTTAGCATTCTTAAATCCTTATGTTTATGGCCCATAAGGGTTTCCTTCACTCATATTTTGTTGCCTCTTTTCATTTTTCTTTTTGAGTGGCCTAATGTTGAGAACCAGCTGAAGTATTGTTATGCATTTAGAAGGCTGTACAACTTGTAGATACATGGAAACATTGTGTCTACATTTAAAACATTTGGCGTCATAGTCTTATTGCAATTGTGTGCATGTTTTATGAAGCCATAATCTCATATAAACATTCTGTTGATTAAACTTCTTATTCCGGCTTCTTTTCAAGTGCTAACTTTATCATGGTTTTATAACTTTACAATGATGAATGAAAGCGGTGAAACTTGGAAATGGAAAGCATGAAACCAAGATTCAGCTACTCTTGTCCACAATACATTGAGGCCCCACGAGAGTATGGGGAATCAACAGTTGCTCTCTTATCTAGTCTATAGATGAATGCTTACAGTGGAGAGCTTGCATTATGGCTTTTACCCTGCAAAAGATTGGAGCTTATATCTCCAATGAAATTAATATCATCTTTGGGCCTCATCTCTCTCTCTCTCTTTCTGAAGTTTGTTTATCCTTACTTTGACTTCCCTCAAATGTAGCCTTGGGAAGAAATTATACAAGCTAATAAAGAAGAGCGCCTGATCTTGCTAGAAAATTTGGATCCATCCTTCACATCATCAGAAGTAGAGGTATATTTTCATGTTGATAACACTTAGGGGATCTGTTTTTGAAACACATGTAATTTGCTATAACTGTTTGTCAGTTGCCCTGTGCATTTAGCTCTTGATTATGTGGATTCTGAAATCTTGAGTTGCAAAGTTGAATCTACTAGTTGAAATAGATACAAGTTATCTATCAAATATGTATAAGCTAACTCTGAGCTTGAAGTGATTTTTGGTGATATGGGAAGGGATAGTTCTCTCCCTTGAATCTTGGAAGCAGGTTTGCCTTAATACTTGACAATATGTTGGCTAGACGAGGTCAGCCAGAAACTATGCTACATACTTCTTAATTCCTTCCACTTTCTTGCTTCCGTTAGGATCTGGTTTGGCATGCACTTAATGCAAAGATTAAGGCAAGGATGATAGAACAGAGTACTTTCTCCAGCCCACAATATGGTAAAGCATATTAATGAATGATTAAATGCATCACTGGCTAAATTTCGGATTCATATGCTGTAAATTAAAACGAGTGTAATTAACAGGGTTTTTTTATGTCATCAGGTAAAGCTTTGGTTGCATTCAGGGTAAAAGATGCAGCTGACTCCGCACTAAGTGAGTTACGGCGCAGATGCCTAATGCTAGCAGATGGAAGGTGACTATTTCACTGTCTCTTATTTCCACATAGCGATCCATGCTCCAATAAGTTGAAACAAAATATGTTTTTTCAGTTCAGTCTTAATAAAGCAAGTGGGTAGGAATACAAGTGCAGTTACAATGTCAGGGCAAATTTTAGTTGTACAGTTATCAAAATATTTAGGTTGGATACCTTTTTCCTTTTGATGTTTTGCCTTAAAATGCCTCCTAAATTTTGCATCAGTTCAATGCCTTACTGTAAACATTCTTTCAATATGAGTTGATCTACAAGATTAACGTCCTCCTTGTATTAAGCCTTGTAATACTGAATCAAGCCATGTTGGAACAATCAAATTTCTCTGATCTATCAGGAGCTTCCTCTGTTGACTCTGAAATTGGATTCTTTACAGCCTCTCTCTCTCTCTCTCTCTCTCTCTCTCTTTTTTGTGAAAGGAGGTAATACGTTAATAACCTGTAGAGAAACCATTTTTTCTCAGAAAACTAACTCAGACCAAGTCATTGAGCATAACAAGGGCAGGAGAGGTATAGGGAAAGCAGCTTCCTGAAAGATGTGTACTCTTTATAGTGGAACACCATATTTGATTACAAAATTCAATCAAAACAGTTTGATCAATGATGACCAAAACCTCAAGTCAGCTCTGTAAAACCTAAAAATTAAAATCTCTGTTGAAGATGCATGCCATGGATTTTCCAGTTTCCTTCACTTACATCATCTTTAATGGCTTTCCTCCGTTAAGGGTATCAATTCTCTGATAGAAGATAACAATCCTTGTTGATTTTTTTGCAGGTGTATAGTTGGTAAGAGGGCAAGTCTAAGAAATCCAGGAAAAACTGCTACTTTCAATGGTCATCTGGTTTTGAACAAGCATAGAAGAATATCTGAAGACATGGTAGTCAATATCACTTATCTTCGTGTTCATAATTTTGTTGAATAACTTTACTGCCTAGTGTCCCTAGAGCCTCTCGACTGAAACGAAGACTGATTTCCATTTCTCGTTTTTTCTCTCAGAGAAAAGCAGTATCGACTTCACATTTTTCCCAGGCCAATAATCTTGAATTTGAGCTGGCAATTGAGTGGTGTCTTCTACAAGAGAAGTCCAACATGTGGTGGAAGGAATTGCACAAGGTTCTGTCAGTACACCCTGTCCTTATGTTCTCTTTGTCTGTTTGTATGTGTTTGTGTTTGCTTCGATCAATGTATAAAACATGCTCAATGCGTACATATTTCTGTTACGTGCACTTGGTACCCCTTCATGTCATCCAGATGGATATAATTTGGACAAAAAAAATGGTGAAAGTGTAAGTAAGGGATTGCTGAAACTTGTGCGGTTGTGACATACCATGTGCTTTCTGAAACAATCTCCAGAATGTGGACTCAATGTTCACGGCCACAGTAATGCCAAAGGAGCCTCTAATTAATAGCGTTAGGCAATGTTTGCCCTGAGGAGCTGATCTGAGCAAACATGTGCATTGTATACTTCATGATGGGGAAAAATAGTAGAGTTCAAGCAGAAATCCGAGAGATGCATATTGCTCTTACACTTTTTCTGACCATAACTTTTGAGAGTCAGAACATTTCATGACAATTTAGTTTTTTTTATATGTATAAGCATTTAACTGTTCGTCTCTGAGAACATTGCTTTCCTTTCCTATAATTATGTCTTATGCAGCAACAATTAAAAGAAATAAACGATGTCAGGAGGCAGCTGAAGTCAAGTTTTTTCACTTGAAAATGAGATGCTGGTAATCATAACAAAGATTATATTTTTTCTTCTGCTTATTTTGCTATGCAGTTCAATGATCAAGCATATGTCTCATACAACATTTCTGAACTTGTAGGAACTCCATTCTTCTTGACATCAAGTTTTATACACAGGGATACATTACTGTACCTATTTTGCTTTTGTTTTTA
This sequence comes from Erythroxylum shatona, assembly GCA_027568895.1. Taxonomy (NCBI): domain Eukaryota; kingdom Viridiplantae; phylum Streptophyta; class Magnoliopsida; order Malpighiales; family Erythroxylaceae; genus Erythroxylum; species Erythroxylum shatona. The sequence continues at coordinate 2,423,592 of JAOSBK010000005.1, read as the reverse complement.
AAATCGAAGTTACAGGAGCTTCCCTTTACGAGCTTCCTCTACACAAAAGACCTTTGAAACAGAAGAAACTTCTTTAGATAGTTTCTGTACTGAACTCCAAGTATCCCTTGTCCGCCTTCCACCCACTCTGTTTTCTGGTGTTAATTGAACAGAACGATATGTAATTCTGTTTTTGGGTTCAGAAAATGGTCCTTCGGATCTCAAAGTTGCTATAATAAAAAACAATGCCTTCTTTGTATGAGCTACATTACCTTGTTACGGTTTCACACGTTGGGCAAGTTTTTCACCCTAATACTCGTTTTTATTGCTCTTATGAAAGTTAATGGTACTGGTTGAATACTGATTCCTGCCCTTCTGGGGCAGAGTTTCTTCCAATCAACCATAAACATCTTTAATGCAAGTCATAGTAGTTAATGAGGATCTCAGGAGACGGAATACATGACTTCACTGCCTGAAAATAGATAGTCAAAATATGATGGGTTCAAGCATGCCAAGTTCTTTCTCACAAATTTCTCAAAAAGTACAAATACAACAAACGGATAAATTAACATCTAAAACACTACTCTTTGGAGGATTTGTTGATGAGCGACTTGTGAATGTGTGGGATAACCCCACCACCTGCAATGGTTCCTTTGATCAGAGTGTCAAGTTCTTCATCCCCTCGGATTGCAAGCTGCAAATGCCTAGGTGTTATACGTTTAACTTTCAAATCCTTGCTTGCATTTCCTGCCAACTCCAACACTTCTGCAGTCAGATACTCAAGGATAGCTGCTGTATAGACAGCGGCTGTTGCCCCAACCCTTCCATTTGCAGAAACCCTGGTTTTCAATAGACGGTGTACACGTCCCACGGGGAACTGCAGGAAAAGTTGATAAAGACATTTATAAATGAACATATAAAGCCGCTGCACTAGAAATGTCAACTGATGCTTCGTGCACTTTCCAGAATTAAAAAAAAAACCCCGAACACATCTCCAAATAGATGAAAACATTATGGTATACCATTTAAAAAGCTCAGAACGATTGAAGTCACAGAGTAACTTAAGCCAATAAATACAAGTCCAATCATCATAGCCTTGCAAGCATGAGTTGCTTCAAAATGTAATTACCCCTCAAATACAATAGTACTGTATCTTTCTTCTTGTGTCTCAACTATCAAATGAGCCAATCTACTATTTCTGTTTCACCATATAAGTGCAAATTTGAGAGTCCTGAATCGTTAACAATAGAAACTATCAATATTTAGAAGGCTATAAAGAGAGGCTACAATTGACATGCTGGATTGTAGCATCTTATATAAAAGTTTCTGTAACATATCTACAGATTACATGCTAGAGACATCATTCAACAATGAACTCGTAACACCAAGTCAAACTGGATAACACCAACTAGATGTTCTTATCAGGTGAAGTAAAGGCCTGGAGGAATAGAGTTCTATGAATTAAAACTCTCCACCTTATTTTTGCCAACTCACTCTTGCCAAAAATGAGGCCACTAACATAGTCCACCCATAACCAATAACTTAAAATTTGTTTTCTTCTTCCTAAAGCTCTTTTTATTTCTCTTATTGAATTGAGTCTCCATGATGAAATTGTAAAGTCAGATTGATAGGGGATAGGATCAAGACCAAGAGCAATCTTACGACATGAAGGATCATAAAGGTACTTATTTCTCAATTCACCCATATAGTCTTGATTGTATGATCTTACGAGCTGGATTCTGACTTTAATGATCATGCCAATTATACTGGATGATGAAATAAGTCAATAACAGATTCAAACTCCAACAGTTCACCACATGGCCGAACAAAAACTTGATCTTCTCTCAAATCACAGAAACTACAACTATGAAATGTAAGTATTAAGTCATCAATATGCGCCTGCACTTCTATTACCCACCAACATGTAATATGAAACCAAAAGGGTATGAAACAAGGTGTCTCACGCAAGTCCAACCATCCAACATTTGCAAACTAGGTACCAGTTAAAAGAGACTTGATCCAAATTAAGATTCATATCAAGAAGGAAAAATAGTTTGCAGCTCATCCTTTTGGCACCCAAGCAAACTATTATAACCAGATTGTTATTTCATTGCTTTCTTCATTATTCCAACACCTCAACCCCCTCAAAGAACCAAAACAAGAACGAGAGAAAAGAAAAACTCAAAAGTAGCCAGAAACAACAAGGAAAACACACAAGAATTAA
>JAOSBK010000005.1:2382889-2421289 GCA_027568895.1 Erythroxylum shatona | reverse complement strand
AAGAACCAAAACAAGAACGAGAGAAAAGAAAAACTCAAAAGTAGCCAGAAACAACAAGGAAAACACACAAGAATTAAACAACCCAACTTTACTTCACACAAACACCCAAAGACTTCATATCCCTCATTATACACAACAAAAACAAACAAAAAAATCAAACAACAAACTCACAAACTCAAACAGAACTCTACCAAAAATAAGAACTGAATCTACCCAACAAAAAAGATTCGATCTTTTTCTAAGGGTTCCAACTAACCACCATTGGGAAAAACCGCAAACTTTACATTCGCTTGCAGGGAAATCCCAACGGATTTATCACTCAAAAACCCCAAAAGGAAAAAAAAAAAAGAGGGAAGCGAGATAACCTGGAGACCAGCACGAGAAGAGCGAGAAACGGGCTTCTTCTTGTCCTTGTCCTTGGCGTTAACGGTGGATTTGCCAGTGATCAATCCCTTTGCTCCTTTTCCCGACATTTTCCCGCCAAAATGCAACCGCAACTAGTTCCTAGGGTTTCGATTCCAATCTCACTAGTTACCACAGAAACACACACAAAAAAAAAGACCCAATACGCGAGAGAAAGAGAGAGAAGAATGGTTTTTCTGATACGACTCGCAAGGGACCTTTTGGTTTGGTTTTGGGTTCGCGAGCAGAAAGATAGACGAAGAGATTCGTGATCTGAAAGTATGGCTGTGGCTTGTTGTGTATTTGTTTCTTCGGTCTTTACTAAACTACCCTCTGTGTTTGGTCTTAATTACTACCGATTTAGATTTGTGACACTTGGAACTTACAAACACAAGCATTGTTTGTTCTTTCAAAGTCTTAGAAGATCAAATTCTTCGTGGATTGAACCAAATTCAAGCACGTAAAGAGAAAAGAAAAAGTAGGCTGCATCAGCTTCCCTATAATATGTAGAAAGTTACTAACTTTTTCTGAAAAAAATCATAACGTAACAATAAGAGCATGCAGTTTGGTGTTAGTAATCCCCAAAATTGAAGAAAGATCGAAACTTTTGTGTGGAAAAGCTGACAGCATTCAACTCAAGACTTCTGATTTATCCATATGAAAAGCTTGATGGTAGAAGTTTGGAAGAACAAACTACACAAAAGAAACAAGAGTTCCCATTTTATTGGACAGAAGGGCGAATCACTAGAAAAACTAAAATACTTTGACAATCTACGCATGGCCAATATAGGAACACTGAAGAATGTTGCAGCTGCTTAATCCTTCTCTGCAGTTTTTCCGTCTTTGCTGATATGAAATCCCTCGATCTTATGGGTAACATCATCAGCTGAGACCTTCAATTTCCCAGTTGGTCCATTTCCAGACACTGAATCATTCTCATTGTGATTTGCAGGACCTGTCTGCCATATTCTGATGGTTCCATCTTCAGATCCTGAAGCATAGGATTCCCCTCCAGGTGAGAATCGCACGCAATGAACAGGACCATGATGACCCTTGTTGCAACCTGCACAATAGAGCAATTTGAGGTCACTGAATATGCTAAGCAGATACAATTTCACATTAATGTCTTGTTGAGAAAAATAAAAGCTGCTCTGAGAACCATTACAAAAGATTTTGGTTATGTAGTTAGGTCTTCATTTATGATTATGTATGTACTGGTTGTTCAGATGCACATACCAATCTCTTCGCCTGTGTGGAAATCGAATACATGGATCCACATATCTTCTCCTCCAGCAACAAACTTGTTGCCAAATTTCGGTTCCAGGGAAGCAGACTCCACATTGCACGGCATGTTATAGCTCTTCACCAACCCAAAGCTATGTAACGAGTAAGAGATCGTCAGTCCACCCCAATATTACCAGAAGGATAAGGAAACAACCTGAATCTCCTTTTTTTGATATTTATATGAAAAATGAAATCAAATACAAACAATTGCTACAAATCGGTTCCAAATTAAGGATACGTACTGATTTGCATCCCAAAACTTGACCGTAGACCCATCAGCAGTTGTTATATAGCGACCATCCTGACTCACCTCAGCACTGGTTACAGATGACTTTGTATCTAGTGTTTGAACAATTTTGCCACTTCTGATGTCCCATAACCTAAGAAATAATGAATAAAAGGCTTTTTATATTTAAATTTCAGCACCTAAGAATGAAATAAAGAAATGTTAATGAATCAAGTAATCTAGGGTCAATACAAATAAAGTAAAAGGTGAATAGACACCACCTATTGCTACAATCTGCAATAAGGATGCAAATATAGGCTAAGTAGGAATTAGAAAGTACTTTACGTAGTAGGGGTTAATGTATTTTTCCAAAGAAACTATATTTGCAAAATCTGAAAATGTCAGTGATAAATGATTTAAGATACAGAAGGGATTCTGGTTAAGAAATGAGTGTGTTATGATAGAAGTTCTGCACTAGCCGGGTAACACAAAGAAATGGAAATCCATATGCAATTTACAGAACATTAGCAACCTTTTAATTGACAAATTAACCAAATTTGAGTGCTTATCTTCATATCTTTCTCCTTACTGTTAAATAGATCTAACAATACAATTCCAGATAGAGCTAAATGGTGAAACTGCAGACGAGAGAGGAAAGTTACACAAAGGAAAGGTCTCCTTACAGAAAGTTATTCTGTTACCGTATACTTTACAGCACTCTAGCAAAATGATCATGCAACATAGCGTCGACCCTATCCATATTCAGACTTAGTTGACGATAAAAATACACACACACAGACAAACACCTTAAACATATAGAGATTATGAAGAAGCCAAAATTATCCATCAAGAAAATGTATCAGTATTCTTAATACTTGGATGTACTAGAAATAATTAGCAAAAAAACTGGTGAAATGATGAAACAAGATGTCTGTATCTGCTAACATAATATGAACACATTATAGGTCCGAAAACTTAATATTTCCATTACACTTCATACCTCACACCACCAATATCAGTACAAGAACTTAAGATGGTTTGGTCGCTGTGAAGCCAAGCAACAGTTCTAATTGATCCTGGTGAATTGTCAACTTCTCTTGGGGGTGCATCTGGACGATTCAAGTCAAATATACGGAGAATTTTCTCAACTCCACCTGTAAGTAGAAGATGAGTATCCTGCAGAAGGAACAATTTAGACACTGGATACAAGGCCAGCATGAGACTATGATAACATAAATCCAAAGTTTGAATTAAAGATTTAACGCTGCTTCTGTTCTTTCAGATTAGGATTTTATGTATCATCTATATGAGGTAGTGAAACATTAAGGAGGATTAAACAATAATAACTAACAGTTCTTATCGATATAACAGAATCATCACTTCATTTTCTTTCTCAACCACGATACTAAAATATTAGGCATATAACAAAATAGCTCCAGCACCCATTTTGTTCCCCATGTTTTCCTTGTTCTCGGAAAAATAAAGCAGAAGACATAAAAGAGAACAATATTGAACCTTACCTCTGAAAAAGCACATGCTCTAACAATATGCTTATGCTCAAAAGAGTGCAACACATCCCCAGTCAACGCATCCCACAATTTCCTGCAAGTAGTGGCATGATAAAATTGTACAGCTCCATGAACACTAATGCCTTTCTTTATATCAGATAATATCTTTACAATTTGCACAATGATAACAAATTGTGTGTACATGTGCATCTTAGAGATAAAAAGAGGAAAGAAGGTGGTAAAGAGGTCAAGTATGTTCCTGCTATAAATTAAAAACAAGCAATAAAATACAAATTATAACAATAAAAGGAAATCTTCATAATACGTACGCGGTAAAATCGGCAGAGGCAGATGCTGCACGTAAGGCATTAGTGTCTAGGCAGCAGCTCCACACTGCACCCTTATGCCCTTCAAATGTTCCAATCCAGTCTCCAGTCTCGCCATTTCTCAACATTGGATTGGAATCTGCACCATCAAAAAGGTGTATCGAGATAAACGGTTAGAGGGTATCATCAAGGACAATAATGAATCAGAACTGTTAGGAAGCCTAATATGGAAAATAGCAAGTATCACCAAATGAAACCATGGGAATCACCAAATATTAGTGTCAAACTGTTCCATAAAAAGAGTCCAAGATTCTTTGTTTGCCAACATTGAGCTTCGAGAACTTTTTTTTTTTTTTTCAATTTTAATCTTTTGGCCATGAAGCTTAAAAGTAGAACCCCAAAATTATGTCACTGCTTCCTTAGGGGCCTAACAAACTACCGCGAACAAATTCACAATTAAGAGAAAGGAAAATGGATTATTTAAACCAAGCACAAGTCTAATAAAATTCCACTAACAGATAATGGTAGATGATTCCAACACCAAGTCCATATGGATATCAAAATGTCAGTCATAAAGGGAATAATGCTTATAAATTATAATATTTCCTTTTTCTTCTTCCTTGAAACAAGAGTAGCAAGGACGAAAAGTATGCATATGCAACCAGTCCTTAATATAAACTCCAGGCAGATCAGAGCTAGCACCTCCAATCCAAATGGCCCGATAAAGCCCTTAAATAAAGAATCATAAATGTCTACTTAAACAAGTCAAAATACAGAATCAAGCAAAGGATAATCCATTAACAAAACAATGACTTTATCCCAAGATATACCAAATTAACCGTGATAAATAAGGAGTATCGATATTATACCCCGAACAAAGTGATCATTGTAGGACTTTCAAATGATACCCTATTCAAGAAATATGTATTTGACGCTAAATTCACCATTAAACGAGAGAGAGCAATTATATAGAGGTAGTGCAGGGAAACGCATTACCTTTGCTGGCACTGATAAGAAAGAATCCATCAGGAGTGACAGGGCTGTAAAACAAATCGACAACAGGACGAGAATGTCCATGACACACTAAAGGCACTGCCACCTTCTTCTTGTCCATTTCCCCTCTCACGAAACAACAACAACAACAACAACAGATTAAATAGAAAGAAAGCCCCCTCAACAAAAGCAAAAACCCTAGTGGATCAAAACTTGCAAACAAGCAAATTCGCTTCTCTTATGTGTTTGGTTAACGTCTATAAACAAAACCCATATACAAAAATCCAATCTGAATTAAATCGAGATCAAGTCCTAACAAAGATGGAAACTTTTTTTTCCAGAATCTTCTACAAATACAAATAGAAAACACTCATAACATTTCTTCTTCTTTTACAAACTATGTTGCAATAAATTACCGGCTGAGAGAGCTAAGATGTTTCACTCTTAAATCTCAACAGGAAAAAAAGAAAAAAAGCTGTGAACAGAGATTATAGTTGTCTGTGAGAAAATGGGAATTTATTAGTAGTCGAAAAGGGGGAAATAACAAAAGGGCAAGGGGCTCCTAAGTGCAGGGACGAAGATGAAGTGATGGCCTGCCTTTATAGTTGTTCAATTTAAAGCGTCCTTTCCATTTTGCATTTCCTTTTTCTTTTTTGTTTAAACTCGTATTCTCATCGGCGTTGGATCTTACTTCTTGCTTTGCAACTAGGGCATTGGTGCATTGACATCATCTAATTGAACCCTAAAATTTCTCCAAATGATGTCATAATAGTTCAAATTGTGGAAATCAAGATTATTTAATTTAAATGAGGAAGTTTTTATAATTAGCCTGGAGGATTTTGAATCTTAGAAAGTTGAAAATTCAATTTCTTCATTCGAATTAATGTTAACATGATTAATATTACTTTAGGTTATTTCTGAAAATAAATTTGACACTTAAGTCATACTTTTGTAGTTGACTCTTAGAGCTTTCTGTCAATGATCTTTGGTTACTTGTCTATTTGTTTATGTTAATGTTATCAAAAGCACTAGAATGCAGAACAATATCTATCTTTCAAGCTTAGCAGTTAAGGGTATTAAGAAAGTTGCTCCTTTATCAGAAATAAACAAACAAGTCAGCCATTTGTTTCATGGAAAGGACCTTGAGATGTTACTACAGCAGTTAATGAGAAGTAAGAACTCGAGAAAGGTAAAGCTTCTTTCTCCATTAGGGTTAGCCTTGTTGGTACTTTCAAAGCATTTGATTCTTAACATGATGTAGTTGTATGTCCCTGATTGTCTGATCCATGGAGATGTTTGTGACAAACTCAAAGCAGAGCTGACTCGAATTCTATGGATATCTTTCCATGACATAGACATGACTGTACAACATTGAGGTTCTGCAAATTTCAGCGCATCAGATAATCATAACAAGTTGAATCTCTATACTAAGTAGTGTTGCTTTAAAGAAATTGTTCACATGTTTCAGCCCATGCAAATCAGCTTGAATACAGAGATCTCTGTCACAATATACCACCAGGTTTTTCAAGCTAAAGCTTAATATGTAAACAGAAAATTAAAACAGGAGTGTAGCCTTTTGCTGTAAAAACATTTGAAGGTTTGCAGTAACTTACGTATTGAGCATAACTTGAAAGGCCAACAGCCAAAATGGCAAGAATTCTGAGACAAATAAGCACTGAAGTGGTTCAAGTTGGCATAACATGAAAGCAGTCAGAAGTTACAAAAGGCAAACTGTTTAATTTCCAAACAACAACTCCTCTAAGATTGCGAAAGAATTTAAGTGGAAAGTCCTTAATAATGCTTTTAGATATGTTCCTTTGTTGTTCTGTCTCTTCTATACTCACCATTTCATCTTTAGAGCATTTATGGTAATACACCGGACAATCTGTCATCACGGTATCTGCAAAGACAACATAACAATCCACGTCCGATTACCAAATTCCTCCAACTGAAAGCATTAGCTACATAATAACAAATTGTATGCAATAGAAATGGACAATACGCATTTTAATTTATTCAGGCAAGTTTGCTACAATCTAAGTAGTGCAAAGACTTACCAGAAGTCCCATGGTACAACCTTGTCTGGAAAAGTACAATGAACCCCAAAGTCTCTATCATAACGTGGCTAGCCATCAAAAATAGGCTCCGCACAAAATGTTGCTGGTCTAACACAAATGATACAAGTGTCCTCTGCCAAAATGCTGATGAAAACAGGAATCAACCGTTCTTTCAGTGCGCTTATTCAAAAGCCATATGGAGTTGGATTCACTACATGGTCGGTGCTGTGAACAATATTTATGAGTGGGAATTTACATTGCGCTGGTTTATCAAAATGTTGCAGAAGATAAGTATCACTTAGCGAACAAGATCCTGAACTGGATCCAAGCGATTCTTCTGACCAGGGGTGTTGACAATCTGATCTCCCCGTCTATGAAAACACGATATGAACCTTTACAGATAGTGTTTTAAAGCTCCCCTTGTAATTCTAAGCTAGTCCACTACTATTAGTCTTTGTATTGTCCTTAGCGCTTAGATAGGCAAACCCTCTGTAACTTGATGATTGGTGTACCCTTGTAATTTTTTTGCAATAGTGTGGCTATTGATAATCAAATTTCTTATTCATTTTTCAAAAAAAAATTATCCTTTGTCTTTCTAACAACCAGCTTTCTCTGCTACCAAAGAGCAGGCCAGTTCACTGTAACAAGGTCCACTAGCCTATATTAAGATCTTTACGCATTTGACTTGGATACAACATTAAACACTTTAAACAACAATTGCAGTATGCTAACTTGTTAGTCTATACCCAAGAGAGTAGCTGACTTCACATGCAGCAGATGAAATGTGCATAGCAAGGGGGAGAGGACATGGGGGATATTCTGGTAGATATACCGCTCACAGTCGTTTAAAAACTCACACCCATTTCCACAATCTCTCATATATCTGTTTTGATGGACAAGTCCCATAAGCAGCCTAAGATAGCATGCAATAAAGAGAGAGGCCAGTTATAATAAAGGGAGAGATTTAGCTTTAAACAGCTGTTCATAAATATAAAAGAGAATGAAAGACTGACAAATAAACACAGCCAACTGTAAAAATGATTGTCAGACAACACATTGATTGAATATGATTCCATGATGTCATCTCAAAGAACTGCCTTCCTCAGGACATAAACATACGATCTGAAAATTGTATGAATATATTCCTGAGTTCTTCATGAACATATTATACGAGTCAATATAAACTTCACCCAATTCATATTTGTTTTTTACCAAATACTTGTTCATCATGGTCCATTACTCTAATTCGTGTGAGGTATCTTTTCCTGCAGATTATAGCTATGGCCATATTAATAAAACAAGCAAGCAGGTAGCTGTGAGAATTTCCTTTATCAGGAAAAGGGAAGTTACATAAATTACATAATCAAAGGGGAATTGCTCGTAAGAACTATAAATATATTTGAAAGCATCCATAGTTAGATCCATGTTAGTACTAATTGAGCAATTCAATAAATGGGATAATCTCTAACAATACCAAGCAAGAAGTATGATGATTTCAGAAAATACAAAAGTAATAGATGGAAAATTCAAGGGGCTATGAGGCTGAATTTCCTCTTAACCAATTGATCTCCAACTGAAATCAAGCAATCAGATCGCGACCTTTACCGAAATCTGCAGTTATCCTTCATTGTCACTCCATAAGGGATTCCCATTTACTCACACTAAACCTAATGTAGGTAAGTGAACCAACTATATCAAAATTATAACCAAGCATACATGAAGAACGAAAGCCAAAAGATCCCAAATTCCACCTAAAAAGGTAATCAATCACTACCCACAAACCAAAATCAATTCCAGAGGCTAGGAAAAAGAAAACAAACCACATTTGCCATATAATTAGGATCATGAAATAATATTACGCGGCCTTTTGGGTTTTCTCTTCGCATATAAATCCGGAAGAACGAAAACCTCACGAGTTATCACCTGACTATAATTTTTGAACTTTCTTAAGAAATCATGCAGATCATAATTCAGTTACTACAGCCACTTAATACCAATAAAGCATAAAAATTCATGGCATTTTCCGAGAAACCAAACTAACAATGAGAGTATCGAAGGCTTACGACGAGAAGGAACATCAAAGTTGAACGAGACAACACATGGGATAATAGACAAAATGTTGTGATCAGACACATTCCAAATGCAGCTCCACAGCCTCCATTGCCTCCTTCCGCCAAAAGGGTTTCCCGGGAAAGAGCCATAAACTATCATCAGATCACGGGTTTCACATCCACAGTTTACATTCTGGCAAAGAAGAGCTCTGTGATTTGATTAGAGTTAATGGACTTAAATTGCTTTTTTTTTTTAACAGGGCTTCGGATTTAAAAATTAAATTAATTTGACCGATATTAAATTTTTTGAATCAACTTTTAGTTTATTTTTAATTTTTGATTAATTTAATTTAATATTTCTTAAAAAATAATAATTTATTTATTAATAGTTAATTTTTATAAACTAATTAATTTTTATATATCAATTTTTATTTAAAATTTAAAATTTTTAATAAGTATAATTCTTAATTATTTTTTAAATTCTTCAATTTTATTTAATTTTTAAATCTTAAATTACTTTTCTTATCGGCTTAACTTCTGAACTAATTTTGAAAATCTTCGCAAAAAATATAAATAGAAATTTTTATCCACATTTAAGTTTTTGAGAAAAAGAAAATTATTTATTGAAATTTATAATTCATTAAATTGGATCAATTTTAGTATAGCATAATGCACTTTAAATTCACGAATGAAAATTAAAATTTTAATTTTAAATAAACTTAAACAAAAATCATATATAAATTAATTAAACCAAAATGAAACTTGATTTGAATGAATATATACAAATTTTAAATCTAAAGTATCAGGTACAATGTCTTTTAATTTGCACCATTTTTTTTAAATTGATGTTGGATTTAAAAAAAGTTTAAATTGAAGTTTATCTAGTGGGCTTGAACTATGATGGGCTTGACTCAACCCAATGATTTGAGAGAGTATTAAGGTGTCTATTTTGAGTTCATTAAAATGCACTCAATCATTTTCACTGATGCACAACATCAGTGGTTCCTTAAACCTCTAAATGCTTGTCTTATTGCTTATAATCCTTTGGGGGCCTATCATGCCCAACATTCAAAGAAATGGATAGCCTGGTGTCATCCTCAAGCAGAGTTTGTGAAATTAAATGTAGATGGCAGCTCTCTTGGCAACCTTGGGGACGTTGGATTTTGTGACATCATTCGTGATGAGCATGAGCGCTAGTTTTTTGGTTTTTCGAATTTTCTTGATCATACTACAAATATGATTGTTGAACTGTAAGTTATTCGTCATAGTTTAATTCTAGCTTGGGATTGTGGTTACCGTAAGCCTATTGTGAAATCTGACTCTTTGGAAGCAGTTCATCTCATTACACAATCTTGTCTTTCCTCTCATCCTTGCCTTGGTTTGATTAGGGATATTCAACGTTTGCTTGCTCATAATTGGCATTGCTCGTTAGTTCATATGTTTCGCGAAGATAATTAATGTGTTGATTTTTTGGCTTGACTAAGATCGTCGAATTCTCAGCATCTGATTATTTGGGATAATCCGATCTTTAGGATGAGGCTTCTCTTGCAGAATGATTAGTGTTTGATTACCTTTTTAAGGCATTAGTCATAGGTTCTTTGTATCCATATCCTTTTCACTAAAAAAAAGATTTAAACAAGGCCTAAGTAACAATTATAGGAAATTAAGTCCAATATCTTTTAATTTGATGCAGTGATTAACTGAGTTGAAATTACAAATTGAAACAATATTATTATAAAATAATTTAAATTGACTTTTGATTACTTATTAAATTGAATTAACTTGAATTATATATTTTATTTATAATTTTTAATTAAAAATAACGTTCTTTTTATAAAAATTTTAAATCTAAATTTAAAATTCAGTTTAAAATTTAAAATTAAAAAAATTAAATTTGACTTAAAATTTAGGGGACGGTTGGTTTGTATGGGGGAATGGTAATAGGAATGGGAATGAGTATAGTGAGAAATGAGAATAGATATTATCATTATAATTATGATGGTTGGTTAAGAGGAAGGAATGATTACCATTGCCTTTGACAGTAGATGGTTTGTAAAAAATAATGTAATTAATTAATTACGATATATTAATTAATTAAAATATTGTAATTAATTAATTAGAGTATTTTAATTAATGAATAAATTATATTTTAATTAATTATATTGTAACTAATTAATTATTTTTAATTAATTATAATGTAATTAATTAATTAATTTTAATTAATTATATTGTAATTAATTGATTATAATATTTTAATTAATTAATTAATAACAATATTTTAATTAATGAATAATAATATTTTAATTAGTTATATTTTAATTAATAATAATATTTTAATTGATAATAATGTAATTAATTAATTATATTTTAAGTAAATAATTAATGACAATATTTTAATTAATGAATAATTATATTTTAATTAGTTATATTTTAATTAATTAATTAATTAATTACAGTATTGTAATTAATGAAGGAATTATGCTTTAACTAATTATAGTAACTAAGTAATTATATTTTAATTGATTAATTAATTAATTACGATATTTTAATTAATTACTATATTTTAATTAATTATAAAGTACTTAATTAATTAATATTATTGTTTTAATTAATTATATTTTAATTAATAAATTGTATTTAATTAATCAGTATTAAAAGTATTTTTAAAAAATGACTCTTTACTAAAGAATGAGTTTCATTCCGCTACTAAACGGAGAGTATAGAGGATTCTCCCAAAGTGAGATTTTAAACCATTATCCCTATAATCATAGTCAACAATCAACCACTCACTTTTTATTTCTTACCTATTAATCCCTTCTCAAACCCATCAACCAAACGTCTTCTTAATCAATTTGAATCGGACTAATTTTTCGGACAAACTTTGCCAATGGAGATGGACCACATCCTCGGTTGAATGTTAAACGTATATATGGTCAAGGCATAACATAATTGGCGGAGCCATCCCAATCCGTGAAAGGACACAAACTGGTTAGAACATTCCACTTCTCTAACATCCTCTTTTGTTATGTCTCCTATGACTAACTAGAATTGGTTCTTGTATCACAAATCTTCCTGCTTGAGTGATTGGTTCATCGTCTCGTCTTCAATCCAAACGGGTCCCAGTTGCTTGAGAGGATCGACTTTTTTTAAGACAAAACTAGGGCACGAGCAAAGGGGTAGTTCGAATGGTTAAGTTCAGTCCGCAGATGGTCTGTTACGATTGAACATGATCCGTTCTTTTTTCTATGTTTACATTATGCGACTTATGTAACCTGAAAAGAACATGTTTGAAACCAGAAACTTGTTCTTTGTTCTATTCCTGATTTCACGACATTTGGGTTGTGGAAGACATGATTATTCGTCACTCGTGACATCAGCTGTTAAATCTTTCCTGGACTGTTTTTATTTAATTTGTAATGAGTTTTTAAAACTCAAGAATATGACATATAAAAATAACGTAATTTAAATTTTAAATTCTATCAAATTTACATAAAATAACATTTTTTAAAAATTATAATTAAATTTATTTATGAAATTCTTAATTAAAATTAAAATTGTACACTTTTCGAATATTCAGATCGAATTGGGTTAGATTTGGATTAAGGATGACAATGGGCTGATTCATAAGCTAAGATTCAGGCGTTTTTAATAGACCGGTTCATGAGTCAGGTTCAAGTTTAGACTAACATGAGACTTAACTATTCTAAACAAGATTAAGTATGCTTGAGTCTAAGCTGAAAATGTTATATTATATTTTTAATTACAAAATTATTTTAAAAAAATTAACCGGTCATTTTGCTTAAAATAATTGAACATAGGTATGTAAAATAAAATGGTAGGCAAGTGTACAAACTACTTCATTGAGTAAGCAAATATATAGATACCAGAGCTTGACAGCTATGGTTACAACAACGAGAAAATACAACAATAACCCTCCTCGTTTTTATAATTATCTAATAAGTTGAGGGCTTAGTAAAGAATATGAACATATTAACATATATGTACTTCAACACTCCACCTCATGTTGGAGCGTGGGGATTTTAAATGCCCAACTTGCCTAGAAGAAAATGGTGTTGATCACGTCCCAAAGCCTTGGTGAGAATGTCTGCAGGTTGCCACTTGCTAGGAATGTGTTGTATATCTATCACTTTCACTAGCTTGGCTTAGGCTTCATTCTGCTTCTTTTGTGTGTCTTGTAGAGTATAGGATTAGGTCTTCTGTCTCCTTGAAAACTTTCTCACTTATAAAGTGACAATCTAGCTCAATATGCTTTGTACATTTATGGAAGATAGAATTAGAGGCAATATGAATCGCTACCTCGTTGTCACAATAAAGTTTTGTTGGATGCTTATGACTTATTGAGAGGTCACCTAGAAGACCTTTGAGCTAAACCAGCTCATTATTAGCGGAAGTCATAGCACAGTATTCTGCTTTAGCAGAGGAACAAGCTACTGTATGCTGCTTCTTTGTCTTTCAAGAAATTAGAGCTTTGCCAAGTTTTGTAGTATAGCCCGTAGTAGATCGTCAAGTCTTAAGACAACTCGTCCAATCTGAATCACAAAAGCCACGAAGTAGGAGGCCATTGTTGGTCGGGAACAAAACACCTTGACTAGGAGCTTGTTTCAAATACGGACTACACGCATAGTTGCCTCAAAATGTAGCTCACTCAAAGTTTGCATAAACTAAGCAGATTTACCACATAGGTAATATCCGACTAGTAATAGTAAGATAAAGTAGTTTGCCCACCAGCCTCTGTTATTGATTTGGGTCTTGAAAAGTCGTATATGTTGTTGACGCCAATTTATGTTGTCGTTGAATTGGAGAGTGAGCAACTTTACACCTCATTATTCCTGTTTCCTTGAGAATATCCAGAGTGTGTTTGCGTTGTGATAGAAAATTCCCTTGGGAAGAACGAGCTGCTTCTAAGCTAAGAAAGTATTTGAACTTTCTTAAATCTTAATAAAAAACCTGTCAATTAAGAAGATTTTAAATTTTTTGATTATGTTAGGATTATTCCTAGCTATAATCATATCGTTGACATAAACTATAATAGCAATGAATGAATCTAAGTAATTTAAGGGTAAAGAGGGAGCAGTCGAATTGTGACTGTTTAAACCCAAACGCTAAAAGTGCAATCGATAGTTTAACAAATCATTGGCGCGATGCCTGTTTCAACTTATAAAGCGATTTTTTTTCTCAATTTACATACGCACATATTGCCTGATTGGAGGATTCCTAGTGGAGGTTTCATGTGATATAGCCCGTAGTAGATCGTTGAGTCTTAGGACAACTCACCTAATCTGAATCACAAAAGCTAAGAAGTAGGAGACCATTGTTGGTCAGGAACAAAGCACCTTGACTAGGAGCTTGTTTCAAATAGCGGAAATGTAGCTCACTAGGAGTTTGCATAAACTAACTAAGCAGATTTACCACATAGGTAATATCCGACTAGTAATAGCCAGTTTGTGTTGTCGTTGAATTGGAAAGCGAGCAGGTTTACACCCCATCATTCCTGTTTCCTTGAGAATATCCAGAGTGTATTTACGTTGTGATAGAAAAATCCCTTAAGAAGAACGAGTTGCTTCTAAACCAAGAAAGTATTTGAGCTTTCCTAAATCTTAATAAAAAGCCTGTCAATTAAGAAGATTTTAAAATTTTTGATTATTTTAGGATTATTCTTAGCAATAATCATATCGTTGACATAAACTAAAACAACAATGAATGAATCTAAGTAATTTAAGGGTAAAGAGGGAGCAGTCGAATTGTGACTATTTAAATCCAAATGCTAAAAGTGCACTTAATGGTTTAACTTAAATCCAAATGCTAAAAGTGCACTTAATGGTTTAACAAACCATTGGTGTGATGCCTGTTTCAACCTATAAATGATTTTTTTAGTTTACATATGTGTGTATTGCCTGGTTGGAGGATTCCTGACGGAGGTTTCATATATATTTCTTCTTCTAAGTTACTAAGGTATTATGAATGTCAAGTTGGTGTGATTCCCAATTTTTAACAACTACTATTGCTAACGAATATCTAACAGTAGTTAATTTTATAACTGGTGCGAAAGTTTAAGTGTAGTTTATCCCTTAAATTTGACTAAAACCCTTTGCTATGAGCCTCGCCTTGTATCTTTCAACCGTACCATCTACTTTATGTTCGATTTTAAATGCCCACTTGGAACCTAATTGCCCTTTTGTTTGGAGGTAGAGAGACCAAGCTCCATGTTTGATTCCTTCCCAGAGCAAACACCTCTGGTCACATAGCGTCTTGAGAGTTGGGATCACCTTGAGCTTGAAAATAGTTTTTCGGTTCCTAACTAGTAGCTATAGCTGCAAGGAAGGCTTTACAGGAAGGTGATACTTTAGAATAATCAATATGATGAATCAAGAGATATGGTGCACCTGGTTCGAATCGATTTGCTTCAGCTAGCATGCTGTGTGTGTATCTCTAACTAAGTCGCTAGAGCATTGTTTTCTTGATCAAGTACTTGACTGTTCAATTGAGGTTGAGCACTCTCAAGCTCAACTTCTAAGTTTTGATTTACTTCTATGCCTGTCGTATCCTGATCATCATAAGTTATGATGAACTTAAATGCTTCGTCCCCTTCTGTTGTCCTTAGTTCTAGACTAAGAAGCATGGATATCGACACAGACACGTGATACGACACGGATACAGACACGAGTATGCACCAACTTTTAAAATTTGGTGGACACGGACACGACATCTATATATATATATATTAAAAAATTTAGAATTAAGAAAAAATTCATAATTCATAATATGATATATATTGATTGATGTGTTTCAAAATTTTCAAAATTTTGATAGTTCATATATATTTGGTATCCTATTAGCCCCTCTAAAAAAATATGGAGCATATATTCTATTAAGCCATGTTCGAGCAGTCTTCAGACGTGTCTGAGCCGTATCCGAGCCTATAAAATTATTTTTTAATTTTGACACGTATCGGGCACGTGTCCACCACGTGTCAGTGAGTGTCCAAGATACGAACATGGCTCCATTTTGCCATGTCCGTGCTACATAAGTTCCAGACGAACTATTTTGTTACCTATTTCTTTAACTTCAAGACATAAGGAAAATCATTCTCATAAAGAAAATACGTCTCTAGAAAAAATCTTAATTGGAAGATTTGCTTAGAACCTTAGGGATCTTGCTATTTTCAATAGGTGTCGATGTTTTCTCTCAACTACTCTATTTATATTTGAACAAGACGTTTGGAAAAGAATGCCATTTTGTTGAAGAAAGTTAAAGAATGATCTTCCTCATATTTACACTTATCTAATAAGTTAGGACTTGGCAATGAATATGGACATATTAACATATATGTACTTCAATAGAGTATACCTAAGTCTAAACTGAAAAAAAGAAGCTATTTTATATTTATAATTAAAAAATATATTTTAAAAAATTAATGGGCTGCTTTGGCCAACCCATTACTACGATAAGTGACGGAGCCAGGAATTTAAGATAGGGGGCCCAAATATTTAATTTTTAAAATTTTAGGGGGCTCAGTGTACCACTAACCTCTAAATAACCCCGTCCTAATATATATATATACATGTATATATATATATAATTATTTAATAATCTTGGGGGTGGGGGGCTCAGTGCATCACTGGCCCCCACCTACCTCCGTCCCTGACTACGATGACTTTTTATTTTAATACTTACGAAGCGTTTTAGGTGAATCCCAACTATGAGAAGGCATCTTTAAATTATTCACACATAGATTAATCTCCGCTAAAGCCGGGTAAGTCCCTTGCGAGAGACAAAGTTCTGATCATAAGTTTTAAATAACTGCATATATGAAAGGAGTTCGAACTCGTGACCTCATTTAAATTAAAAGAGCTCTTTACCAACTCACTTACACCCTGTAATTGCCACGATGACTTTTATAACAGATCTTTAAGACTTAAATTTATATGTCTTTATCATTAAAGTGTCAGTCAACTCGAGAATTCAGTTGTGGAAGTTTTGGCGAACGACCGCCCACCACAGCAGACATTCGTGACCTCGTGCCATAGTTCGTGAAATGCAATGAAGTTCTTTGTCCCTTTTCTTCTAAGATTTGACCACGTGCTCCTTTGTATCATTAGTGAGGAAAAAAATTACAAAAATTACATTATAATTATAAATAATAGTGATAATATTATGATTATCATTATTTGCTTTCTATTTTATTTTAAATCGTATAGAGTATATTTTAATTGTTATGCCAATTTAATCTTTTTTAACAAATTTTACTTTCTATTTTAGATTTAAATTATAATAGAGTATATTGTAAATGTAACCTTTCATCAAAGTTTTACTTTATATTTTGTTTTTTACGCAACAATAACATCCAATATAAATCTCGTTGAAATGCAAGATCTAAAAAGGTTTAATAATACGAAATTTTATATTTTTATAATAATAAAATTGCAATTATTAACTTTATCTTTTGAATATGAACTAAATAAATTATTAAGTGCATATATTCTTTTGTAATTTTAATATTTTAAGTAAATTATTTGGAAAATTAATATTTCATAATTAAATGACAATCTTAATTCAGTTAGCATTATATTTCTATTTTAGAATAATCATCATATTTAAAATTTTTATATTCTCTATTATTATATCTTAAACTTGGGAAAATTCCTAAAGGACCTCTATTTAATAATAATAATGAGTGAGTAAATACTAGGTAAGATAACAAGCAAGAGACCCGAGGCAACATAAATAGTTTTTGAAGTTTTATTTATCAAAATAATGTTGTTTTATTTATATCAATACTATGACACCGCTTCCAATTATTAAGAATTTGAGTTAGACGGTAAAATTCAAAATTTAAATTTAATTTAAAACCTAATTGAAAAAGAAGAGTTCAATTTCAAAAAACCTATTTATTTTGAAAAAAAAGAGTTGAATTTTTACTAGTTAATAAATTTAACCCGTGATGCAATTCGATTCAGATTTATTGATAAAATATTATATGAGCCTAAGAGTCACAGTGAGAAGAGCCCTTCTCGATTCACTGGTGTAAACAATATTATGCACCTCAGTGATGTATAACCTGTTAAAATTGAAAAACTCAGTAAACTCAAAAGAAATGGGAAGGAATCACCCTACTTTCATTAATCAGAAACAATGGCTTTATAGCCTTTACAGAACAAAGAGACGTTGGAAGATCCCAGAAAATTTTCTAACTTTCCTAAGAATAAGGAAACAAGCTGACTTCCCAAACATACGGGATATTATTGATCAGCAAAAACAACTTATTTGGATAAAAACAACTAACATAACCTCGTATGCCCCTGACTAGGGGTAGCCTGTGTGAGATCGGTAAAATCTATCTATACAAGAGCCAACGAAGATCAATTTGAATCCTCAAATAAATCTGGTCCTATTTTAATGCTTCAACTAGTGTATAGACCTCTAACCCATTACTTTAAATCTTATAGAGAACCTGTATATGTTAGCCATCATCATGGACATTTTGTCCATAATGCTGATTTATTCATGTGCGGATTAGACTGTTAAATATTTCTTAATTTTGAATCAGATAGATTATAATTACAAGAGGAAGAAGAAAAACAAACGAATAAGACACCAGAATAAAGAGATATCATTGTCACCCTGCTCAAACAATTCTAATATCAAAATGATGATCTTGATTCAAATTACTCAAAACTATTGAGTAAAAAATTCAAGACTAAGACTTCGAAATCTTCAAAAATTACTCAAAGCTGTTGACAAGGAATATTTGTTCCATCCAAAGTCAATTTCCAACAACTCTCAACAAGTTATTCCTCCCATTACTATTGTTCCTTCTCCTACTTTGATACGAAGAATATATCTTTTGAAAAAATAAATCAATTTACCTTAATTTCACTTGACAAGTTGCATAATAAATTAAAATAAATAAATATTTTTTAAAATTAAATTTTAAAATTTTAATAAATAAGGACAATCTTTTACGTTTATTTTTAAAATTTTAAAATTTTATTCATTCTTTAACGAAATTTATGACAATAACGAAATTTATGACAATAAACTATCAATATATGAATGTTTTTCGGTGTCACCTTCTTTATCTTCCACCAAGCAATCACACCCATTTCGGGATTTCAGATTTTGGTACGTTTTCTAGTTGCTGAGTTACTTCCCACTACCTCGGAAACAAAACTTGAAACTGAAACATATGTTCCTTCCACATCTACATTTGTTCAAGTGGTTGTTTGTCCACAATCTCTTCCAAGACAAAGTTTGTGTTTGTCTTGAAACCCACGGTGTATACCTTACAAGAAGGTAAATCGACATTGATTCACCACTACAAAAAGTTAAGCGCAGAGTCCAAAACTTCTTCTTCAACAAAGTTCAAAGCTGGAAAGGGAGGTGAGTTGGTAAGGAGTTTTTTTTGCTTAAGTGAAGTTACGAGTTTGAACCGTCCTCATGTATGCAGCCGTTTAAAACTTGGAGTCAGAGCTTTGCCTCCTGCAAGGAACCTACCCGGTTTGAACGAGGATTAGTCTGAGTGTGGATGACTTAAAAGTACCTTCTTATAATTAGGACCCTCCTAAAATACCCCGTGAGCAACAAAAAAAAAAGTTCAAAGCTAGAAACCCATTTTTGGATGGTTCGAACTACAAAATAAGAAGACGAAACTTTCCACAGTTTTAGCAGAAACGAGCTTACCTAGGTAGCAGCTGAGCTCCATATGTTTCTGCACCACAAGAGTTGAGCTGATGTTAACACTTGTGTGTTTGGTTACTTCCTCCGCTTGTGCATGTTTGGACAACTTAGGATAGGGGGTATGTAGTTCTAATTGTTTAGGAGAAATCGATTGATTTAGATATGAAAATAAAATTTTCAATAAAATTTGATAAAACCATTTAATGCATATAAAATAGGTCTATTTAAATTATTTAATCGAATAATTTAAAATTTAATTAATAAAGAAAATTATTAAATAAAAATTAATAGATTTATTTTGACACGTAAGAATTAATTAATATACGAAACATATCGATTACTTAATAAATTAATCGATTTTTATCAAAAAGATTATTAAAGTAAATCGAACTACAAAGTTGAAAAATCGAACACAAAATTAATTGGTTCAAAAATCGATCAAACTAATATTTAATTTTAGTATGAATAAAATTGTATGTAGAGTACTCCATTTTGTTTAAATAATTCAATTAAAATCTCAAATTTTTTATTATTTAATGTAAGTTATATCGTCATCATCACACCCAGTCCGAAGTCCCGCAACAAAGCGAGGTCTGAAAAGATCTAATAGTACACAACCTTAGAGACTGTTTCCGGTGTATATAGCCAGGAAAATTTCTATATATACATCCGTCATCGTTTATGAGTGTGCTTCAAGTAATTAAATTTATTCAATCTAAAATATATTTTCATTTTACCTAAAATATTAATCATAATAATACTTTATAATTATTTCATAATAAATTAGATAATTTTTAATCTCCTATTTTTCAAATTTAGTATTAAAATTTTTAGTTTTTAGATTTTAAAATTGATATAATTTGTACGTATTTTAAAATTTTTAATTAATAAACTAATATTTTAAAAAAATTTAACACACTAAATTAAAATTTCTCAAAAATTAAAATTTTTATATCTTTATTAATAATATGTTCAGAAAATTTGGAGTTTTTTCCTCCCAATTTCTGAGGCAATAAAGGATTTGTTAAATATTTTTATTTTATTTTTGCTATATAAAAAATAAAATATTCGTGACACTAAAGGTTTTACGTAGCTTACATACAAACGCGTCAATTGGTACACACAACCACTTAAAGAAGCACAAAGTGTAATTGTCCTCTTCTCTGCAACTCACCGAGGAACCTTTACCGGCGAAAGTCCGGTCACCCTCTAGTTGGTAGCTCTTTAATTCTCCTTCAATTACACATACGTCGTCTTCTTATATATAGTAGATGTTCTTAGTTTGTCTATTCTTATAAATCTGCATGCAATTCGGACATGTGTCGTTGCTTGAGTTCCAAGCACGGGGTCACGTTATAGCCAACGTAAGCTGTCTGTTTAGTCATGCAGGATCGCTCATGCCAGTAGTTCTTACATGACAAGAGTAGCAAAGTTGTTAGCCAGTTGATTCTCTGTTGTCATTCGGTTATGTCAGATTTGAATAGTTCATCAAATCTCTGTATATATATATATATATATACTTACTCATCAAGCGTTTCTTATCTGTAAATCTATTTCAGAGATGGAGTTCTTCAGAGCTCCATTTAGAGGTATAGTGAGCGACGTTCGAGGAAGATTAGCCTGTTATAAACAAGACTGGATTGTTGGAATCCAATCGAGACTCGGGTACTTCAGATCTCTTTCTCTTTTTACTTAATCAAAAAGTTCATTCATAGTTCTCACATCTTTTTCACCATTCATGGCAGGATTCTGGCACCAACTACATACATCTTCTTTGCTTCTGCTCTTCCAGTAATTGCTTTTGGCGAGCAACTTAGAAGAGATACAGGTTTGCATCATATCATCCACTAAAATATACTGTTTTCTGGTAATTATGATCTTTACTTTTTCTTTATAAGTTATCTGATAAGTCTGAGT
The DNA here is from genome assembly GCA_027568895.1 of Erythroxylum shatona. Taxonomy (NCBI): domain Eukaryota; kingdom Viridiplantae; phylum Streptophyta; class Magnoliopsida; order Malpighiales; family Erythroxylaceae; genus Erythroxylum; species Erythroxylum shatona. The sequence goes on along the minus strand of JAOSBK010000005.1, from coordinate 2,399,827 downwards.
GGTTGTAACCTTGTACTGTGTGTAGATGGAAGCTTGGGCACGGTTGAAACATTGACTTCTACTGCTCTATGTGGTATTATACACTCAGTAGTCGGTGGACAACCTCTTCTGATACTGGGTGTTGCAGAACCTACTGTTATAATGTACACCTACTTGCACAACTTTGCCAAACACAGAGAAGATTTGGGACAGAAACTCTTCTTGGCTTGGGCTGGATGGTAGTGGAATGACTTTGTCAATCTTTAGAAAGTTTTTCTAATTGTGTATTTGTTATTTCGAACCGATTAGATGACCGATTGCTGTTTCCAGGGTTTGTGTCTGGACAGCCCTTCTGCTGTTTCTACTTGCCATATTCAATGCTTGTGATCTGATTAATAGATTCACTAGAATTGCTGGAGAAACTTTTGGCATGTTGATTGCTGTTCTATTCATTCAGGAGGCTATCAAGGTAAGTTCCAAGAAATATTACCTATCACTTAGCTTATTTATATCCATGTGGGTACTTATAGGAGATATACCAGATAAGAAATACTAGATAAGAAGTTATAATCTCAGGGAATGGCAAGTGAGTTCAAAGTTCCAAAAGCAGAAGACCCAAGTTTGGAGAAGTATCAGTTTCAGTGGCTTTACACAAATGGACTGTTGGGTATCATATTTACATTTGGACTTCTTTATACTGCATTGAAAAGCAGAAAAGCAAGATCATGGTGGTATGGAACAGGTTTGTTATAGAGGCAATCAGTCATTTTGCTTGCAGTTTTTATAATTCTTAGAAAGTGAAAATTCTTTCTCCTTGCTCTGCAGGAAACCTTAGAAGTTTCATTGCAGATTATGGTGTTCCTTTAATGGTGGTGGTGTGGACTGCACTTTCATTTACTGTACCAGGGACAATTCCTTCAGGAGTTCCCAGAAGGCTCTTCAGTCCTCTCCCTTGGGACTCTACATCAGTCTACCACTGGACTGTGATCAAGGTAACTAGAATTGCTTGAAGCTTATTAAAGGTTCAACTAAAATTGTCAGGTAAGAAACTTAATGTGCCTAATCAAATGCAGGATATGTTCAATATTCCTCCAGTATACATCTTTGCTGCTATTATCCCTGCTTTGATGATATCAGGATTGTACTTCTTTGACCACAGTGTTGCATCACAAATGGCACAACAAAAGGAGTTCAATCTTAAGAATCCTTCAGCTTTCCATTATGATATACTGTTGCTGGGAATGATGGTGGGTACAATAGCCTGTTTTCCAAGTCTGATAACAATCCATGATTATGAGAACTATTTGTTAGCGATGGAACTGTATGGTTTCAGACTTTACTTTGTGGCTTGATCGGACTACCTCCTTCCAATGGAGTCCTGCCACAGTCTCCAATGCACACGAAGAGTCTTGCTGTTCTGGAAAGACAGGTAATTCTGCAGAATCTATGATTTGTTTTTTCTGAAACTGCCTGCACCGTCTGCTCACAGAATAGATTGATCACTTCCAGCTGATCAGAAGGAAGATGGTGAAGAGTGCCAATGAAAGCATCAAACAGAAAGCTAGCAAGTCTGAAATGTATCATAAGATGCAAACAGTGTTCGTAGAAATTGACAGATGTCCTGTTGTGAGTGTCTTAGGAGTGTCAAAGTTAAATTTCATCTGCAGAATTCTTCCTCCTTATAACAATCCCATTCCATGCTGTTCTATGCAGAGTACAGCAGTCAAAGAGTTGGGAGAGCTTAAGGAGGCAGTCATGAGCAAAGAAGACAAAACAAAGAACACATTTGATCCTGAGAAGCACATAGATGCTTACCTGCCTGTCAGAGTAAACGAGCAACGATTAAGCAATTTGCTTCAGTCTCTTCTTGTTTTAGTATCGCTATGTGCCATGCCCGCAATAAAGCTGATACCTTCATCAGTTCTCTGGGGCTATTTCGCTTATATGGCAATTGACAGTCTTCCGGGAAACCAGTTCTGGGAACGAATGCTTCTTCTCTTCATAACACCAGGAAGACGATACAAGTACAGTACTGAAAACTAATCAAAACCTGCATATACCCAATTGAGATCTGAGTAATGTTAGGAAAACTTAAATTTTTTGCAGGGTCCTGGAGGGTGCTCATGCCTCATTCATAGAGTCTGTTCCATTCAGATACATCGTCATCTTCACAGTCTTCCAGCTAGTTTACTTCTTGGTCTGTTTTGGGGTCACTTGGATTCCAATAGCAGGAATTCTGTTCCCACTTCTTTTCTTTCTTCTCATCAGTATAAGACAGTACCTTCTTCCCAAGCTGATTCTGCCTCATCATTTGCATGAACTGGATGATTCTGAATACGAGGAAATCACTGATGCCCCAAGACTTTGTTTCATTCTCTCTTTTGAAGTTTACATTTGCTTGTCTCAGAGCTAACAATCACTTGACCATTTGATCAGGAAAGAGAAGCAAGTAGCATTGGAAACGAAGAAGGAAGCGCAGAGGTGACTGATGCTGAGATGTTAGACGAGTTAACAACCAGCAGAGGGGAGTTGAAGATCAGAACTGTAAGCTTCACAGATGACAGCCATGGTTTGGTAAAAAATTAAAAGAAAAATCACCTTTTCTTTGACTGAATCTGGTCCAAAATCCGATCAAACTCGAGCTAAATGATCAAAATATTCTTTTAAACCTTGGTATTGAACTTTTCCTTCCATGACTGATCCATTGATTATAGTTGCAGATACATCCAGAGGATGTTATCCAGGTTGAATAAGAGATCATCATCGTGATGTTAGAGAAAAGAAAAGGTGTGTCAGATCAGAATTATGAAGTGAAGTAGTACAAGCTTGTTCAGTATGTGTAATGCAGACTAAGGAGAACTTGCTCTCTTCATATCACAGTAATCCTAAACGGGTGGATGAAAATGATAATAGACCTATCAACCAAGCAAAGAAAAAACCATTATTCAAGATTTCTAGTCACCTTGGATGAGTTAAGTTGAGTTTAATTCGAGTTTAAATAGTTATAATAATTATTGTAATTAGTATTAATAATAAATATTAAATATGAACTTAATTTTAAAAATTGGTATTAACTCTGAAGTTAGAATTTAAATTTGATTATATTTAAATACTCAAATTTGGAGATCCAATTTGATTAAACTTAATTTTACTCTTTACTTTCTATTCAAATTAGTTAAGACGTGATTGAATTGTTGTAATTAGTTGATAAATTAATTGAGCTAAAAAGTATTAAGTTCTGAAATTGGATTAGACCCTAATTAAACCTAGTTTCTGAACTTAATTTCAATTAATTTATTTTTGACTTGTTAACTTTAAATCATGCCTAAATTAATTAATTTAAGAGGTAAAAGATATCGACCTGTATGAATTTAAGAAAGTTTAGAAAAACTTCTGATGTTAAAAATTATCAAAAAAAGCTCTTTCTAGTTTGTAGTTTTTTGAAAAAACTTTTTTTCTCACGTAGTATAAATATCAAACGTGGAATAATTAAATATCACTAATATAATAACTCAACTTAACTTTTAAACACGACTTAAATGAAATAAATTTAAATTAAATTAATAATTTAAAATAATTATAATAAATTATTAATTGAATCAAATTTAATTAGTTCGATTCGAGTTAAAGAATTTGAATGAATCATCATGTAAATAATATTTGATTATTTAAGTATAATATTTATATTATATTTGTTTCATGTTTTAATAGTTGAAGTCTAAAAAATAGATTTTAAAAAAAGAGAAAATTGTATTAATAAAGAATGATGTTACAAAGCAGAAAGTTTTTACCCTTTAGCATTCAAACGCAACAAAGAAGAACTGCCAACAAATGGATGTTAAACTGGAAACATTGGTTAGAAATTCAGAGGAGTGAAGATAATCTGCCAGTTGGTGTGAGGTTGTTTAGAAGTATGAGTTCCCTGAGTCCATTGGTGATTTCACACGATTATTGTTCCCACGATTTTACTCTTTTTTTTTATATTAAAGGGAAGAAAACCAGTTTACAAAACAAAACGGGGGAAACAGATTCCCGATATATCCTGTAACAGGATTACATGACACCCAATAGGTGGATCAACAAAATAAGTGGGGCCGAAAGCGAAGTTCTCAGCATAGGACGCTAGCCAGTCAGCACATCGGTTGCGCTCTCGGTATACATGTCGAGGTTGTAGGTATTTGAGATTATTAGAAAAGTGTCAAGAGTTCCCCCATAATAAAGGAGCTAAGCTTGGTGGAGTTAGGAAAGGGGTGGAGGCTAGGAGTGGTATCTTGAAGTTGAAAGAGGGAAACATGGCCGAACCAATTGTTAAACTGGACTGAGGTTTGTTCCCCATTCCCAATTTTGCAAAGAACATCATCTTGGACTAAATTATTTAAGAGGATCAGTTGATTTAGAAAGTAGAAATGAGAAGGATTAATGTTTACTTCTCAAAAGCACCTACCTCTGAGGAAATACAAATGAAGTCATTAAATCCATACCGATTGCTCCACCATAATCACTTAAGAATAAGAGCTTGGTTAGTTAGTTTCATTGGAGAGATATTTAAACCTCCCTCTACTTTAGGAAGGCATATCTCAACCCATTTAACCTTAGCAATCCCTCTGGCTCCATTTGAGTGGTTCCATAGAAAGTTTCTAAATAGTATCTCAACTGATTTGATAACATTCTTGGAGAGAAAAACATGAGAACTCTAGTATAAGTGGAGGGAGTTAAGGATCATTTTAACAAGTTGAAACTTCCACACATATGAGAGGAATTTATTCGCCTAAGAGTGAAGCCTTTTCTAGATTTTTTCGATAAAGGGAAGATATTAAGCAAATTGTGGCCTCTTTGTTGATATGGGATGTAACATCCCATAATTTCACATACATCAGAAGTACCACATGATCACATCGGCGTCTCGGTGTGTACCCTGCGGTAAGGAGGCGTTACATGGGAAGTCCCAAATATAATAGTGGTTGGGACTACATCGTCATAATAGTAACCGAAGCTATTGGGGATCCTAAGTTTAATGCTTCTCGGGATAAAATGAATTGGCTTTTATAAATATTGATGTGTAGCCCTGAAATCTTGGTGAAATGATCCAATGACCTTGTAAAGGTTCCAATAGAGTCCAAGTTTACTCTACAAAATAATAGATGGTTGTCAGCAAAGGATAGGTTAGTTGGATCAACCTTCTTGCAACGAGAATGATATTTGGACTTGGAATTTGATTCCACTTCCTGTTTGATGATAGAATTTAAGGTTTCCATGCATAGAATGAAGAAGTAGGGGGAGAGAGGATTCCCTTGTCTAAGTCATTTAGCGGCCTTGAAGTAAGTAAGGGACTTCCATTGGGGAGCACAGATAAGCTGGCTGTTGAGATAAATTCCTCCATCCAGTTGATGAAGACCTTGGGAAAGCCATAAGCTTTAAGTATTCTCCAAAGAAAATTCCATCTAATACTATAAAAGACCTTACGAAAGTCAACTTCAATAGTGCAATGTGGAGTGAAATGAGTTCTATAATAACCTTTTAATTGCTTTCGAACTATTAAAATATTGTCACCAATATGTCGATTGCAAATGAACATACTCTGGTTGTCACTGATGACGGAGGAGAGGACCTTCTTTAGTCTTATAATAAGAATCTTTGAAATTATTTTGTAAAGAGCATTGGAGCAAGCAAGTCTGAAATCACTGAAGCTTGAAGGGTTTGAGCCTTTAGGAATTAAGCACAAGAAGATTTTATTAACCTCCTTGAATATCCTTCATCATTGGTGATTGTATGTATTTGATTTTGGTTTTTCTCGGAAAAGATAACAATGAAGAAAAATTTAAAGCACTTATCACCATCTTTAAGTTGATGTGTCCTTGCTCTTTGTTGAAGTAAAGACGAGTTGTTATTAAAAAAATAGAATTTTCAAATCTAGAAATTAAAAGAAAGTTTTCATAAAAATTTTGAAAATTAAAAAAATTTAAACTATAGTCTTTTTGGTATTAAAAGGCCAATGTCAAATGGATCAAAGTGTAAATGTGACAAATAGGAGTGGCTTAAATGGTTTCAGCTCCTCACTTAGGGCTCTCCCTTCTAGGAGGTCTTGAGTTCGAGTCACGCCAAAGGTGGAAAAATATGAATTGTTCCTATTGATGATCCTCTAGTCCCCTGGGCAAAGCTCCTTGATTGGATCAATTACGGACGTCTCGCTTCCAACGGCAGTGTGGGAGTTGGAGCTACTAGGAAACTTGGAGGTTGATGGGAACCTGATGCTGAGCAGGGGGAGGTCAGCGATCAATCATCAGCTGAACAATCAAGTATGTGAAGACTCCTTATGCGCAGAAGTATATAGGCTACGTAGGAACCTGAGAGATCTTGAAGTTTTAAGTTTACCTCCTCTAAGACTCTTAGGGTGGGATCTTAGGAGCTTAGGATTAGTCCGACTAAACTTGAATACCTAATATAGCAAATGTTACCAATTACCCAATCCAATCCAACTGACCTAATCAAAAGATATTTATTAATTTTGTTTTATTGTTTTTGTGTCAAATCCTCTCGTCCTTTTCCCCATCTGCCTGGAAGATGAAAGTTTACCGAAAAGTGCAAAATATCAATTATTAAAAAGCACATTGACGGACCCCACCCATCATCCAACTCATGGCCACGTGTTCGACCTTATCCACTCTTTCCTATCCTCTGCTTCCATTCTTACTTTGATCACACTAAATCAACGACACTATTGGCTCTCGTGAGTCCGTAAAGTACAATATTAAGACGGTTGCATGACTGATCGATGTAGAAGATAGTTTCTTATCCAAACATGGTACGACACGCCCATAGTTTTCCTCGCCTTCTTTTTACATCTTTCAATTTAAAGTAACATTCTCTCTCTACAAGTCTCTCACATTTTCCTTCTCTGAAATCTCTCTAATGGCATCAACTCTCAGTTTCACTCATTCCTTACCCTCCCAGATCCGACCGCCGTCGGATCCCGCGGGTAAACCTGACTCCATCCGAAGAAGAAGAACCGTCTGTTGTTCTTCTTCCTCGTCCAACAACACCTGGTGGGCCCCGCTCTTCGGCTGGTCCTCCGATCCCGATTACATAAGCGGTAAATCCGATGGCGAGGGGTCGAAACCTGAGGCTTCCGAGTCTGGCGGTCCTAGATCCCGCTTCGCGCTCGGTTGCTTCACTGAAGAGAAAGCGAAGGAGCTTCGGAGGAAGACCGCGGAAGGCAGCGCGTTTCACGATCTTATGTATCACTCCGCCATCGCTGCGCGTCTCGCGTCGGATGTGTCTGGTCGGGTCGAGAAGATATGATAGGGTCGGAGGGAGCTGCGTCGATTCCGGTAAGTTAGTCCGGCCAAGTTTTTCAGGCCGTGAAAATCTGTCGAAATCAAAAGTTGTAGATTTAATCGTGAACCGTTGGATTTGCTAATGAACATTGATCTGGTTCCTATGTCGGTCTTGGACGGTTGTGATGTATTGTTGAATGTTGATGGACCCTAACACTTGGCGGCTTTATTTGCTGATTTGACAATTTCTTGATGCTTGTGTTTAATGCTTTTTCTTTTCCGATTTGGGTTAATAAAAAAATCTCTAATATTGTATAATTTTATAATTAGAGCCCAAAATTAAAAAAATTAACAATTAAATTTTAAAAATTTTAAAGTGTTTATACTTGGGATTTCAATCTCAAAATGACATATTGTTGTTATGATTTTTAATCACTTAGTTTAAATTGTCGGTATAGTTTAGTTAATCTTAATTAGTTAATTTAGTTAGGTCTGATGTGTATAAGTTTACATCATAGTTAATCTTAATTAGTTAATTTAGTTAGGTCTGATGTGTATAAGTTTACATCATAACTTATGTTAGCAAATTTAACGGAAAAAATACCGTCTAGTCGGGCTAGAATTAAAAAGATTGAAAGTTGATATTTAATTATTATTTTTTAAAATTTAGGTAAAGTTTTGAATTTTTTAATTAACCCTTTGTTTTTTTATAAGATTTGTTTGTTTTAAAATTAAAAAAAAAAGCTTAGCAAACTCCATTAATTAACTAAGCTTTATGAATTAATTAAAGAATAAGGAAAGTAAATTTTGAAATGTACATCTTAAAAATAATGGTTTTAATGGTAAGTAAAAAATAAATTATAGATTAAAAATTAAATAAATATTTCTTTTTTGCTTTTTTGGTTACACTTGAGTAGAATTATAACATTGAATACAAAAATTTTGCTAAAAATATTAATAAAGCATAGACTAAAATTATCTAAAATTTGAAATTAGAAAATTGAAGGAACTGTTTTGGGCTTAATAATCTCTTTAGGCCCAAAAGTATTTACATTTGCTCAAATTATGTTCTCTAAAGCGAGCCCATTAAGCGGCTTTTAGTGATTTTAAGAGGCAAGAAAGAAAGCAATAATATCTCAATTTAATAATAATAAAATTTTTGAAACATTTAATTTTTATTTAATTTTTAATTTTTTAGTTCGATTTAGTTTAATAATTTGATTGTCAAAAATATATTAGTTTATCAATTAATTGATCAATTTTTGTAAACTAATCAGTTTCATAAATTAAAATACTTTGATTATTTTTTATTTAGTAATTTTCTTTTCAATTAAACTTTAAACTTTTTGATTTGTTAAAATAGTCTCCTTTAATCATTTTTAAATTTTTTTAATTTTATTCAATTTTTAATAAAAGTCTAATATTAATTGATTTTTTTAAATATTAAATTTCTTACCTTATCAGTATAACTTCCGTCTAGTTTTAAAAAATTGCTTTCACCATTTGTAGAGTAGCTTCATTTAAGGTGACATATTTATTTAAAAAATGTTTTGATTAAATTATTTAATAATAATATAATAATAATCTAAAGTTAAATAATTAATTTAATTCAAGTAATTTTACAAAATTTTAATATGTTTTTGATTAATTATGTCTTTTGAAAATTTTAAAAATTTGTTCCTGATTATTCTATACCAACCCTATTTTATGAACATTCATTCAATTAAAAGCTATTAAAACAACAAATTAACAAAAACAGTTGACTTAAACCTAGATTACATGAAGATTACTTAATTAGTGCCAAATCAAGCCAAGTACCTCACATTTCGTAACATCTCCTTTCTTGTCATAATAAATTATACAAGTCAAAGAAAAAGTTTAGGTGGTACTTACGTTATCTCCTAATTTTTATCAAGTATTATTAACTGTTTGTTAAGATGTTCCTATCATTTCTTGGACCAAAAGGTGGAATCACGTGCCCCCACACCTTAGCCTGACAGAGTAGTGAGGGGGGTAAATCACGGTCTAATCTCAGCCAGCTTCTCAGTAAGGCGATCCTGACACCCGTTGTCGGGATTCGAACCTAGGACCTTGGACCAATTGGCCTTACCAATGACCAACTGAGCTACCCGTGCGAGCATGTTCCTATCATTTATATATCTTAGTTTCGAACATCCATAAATAATTATTAATTTGACATATTTGTAAAATATTAACATTCTTAGCATTTATTGAATAGGATTGACATTAGGCTTAAAGATTAATCAAATATTAATGAAAAAAAGAATTCTTCAAATTACGGTAGCAAAATAATATAAGAGTAATAAAATTTAAACGATAAAATAAGTACCAAGATTTACGTAAAAAATCTTATAATGTAGATAAAAAAAATTACGGACAAATTAACAAATAAATATGTTAAACTCAATAAAAATTAGGCTCAAATTTGGGTTACAAGTTTCAAGCTCATTCAGGTCTCAAACCCATTTGGGCATCAAATTAAGCCTAAACTCTTATACTCTTAACTAACGGGCTACCAGAAATAAAGTTGAATTATAATTAGAAGTTACTGTTTTACGTTTATCAGGGGTAGCTTTCAAACATAACAATTAAGAATATATATAATTAAAGTTTGAAATTTTGGGTTATTAATTAGTGAAATATTAGTAAATCTGAAATTCTTTAAAATGATACTCAAGAAAAGAGTATTATTCAAAAATTCATAGAATTAGAGGAACTCTAGGAACTCTTTTGCTTTGAAGAAATGATAAAGGAATACTTGAAAATGCATCTACAAAAATTTCATATTGAAACCTACAAAGAAATGATCCAATTAGAGATCTCAATGAGTCGGGCTGGGCTCAGGTTATTTCTAGCTCTGCTCGGCCCGACCCCAACCTATTATATATAATTTTTAAGAAAAAACTTAAAAAATGACGTCATTTTTTAAGTAACAGTCGGGCAATGAGTCGAATCCTTTTTGACATTCCTAAATCCAATTAGTCAAAATGTACAATGATGATTGTATCCATATAATTTTACACTTCTCGATAAATGTAATCTATTTTATTATTTTAAATGGTTTTTTTTATTATAGTTAATAAAAGCTGATTATTCATAATTTTTGGGTTCAAAAATTCTTATATAGAATAAGCCTTCGTATTTTATTAGTGAAATTAACTATTTAAAATTCAATAAATCCCTTATTTTCTTGTTGTGAAATACCTAAAATTAATTAATTTTTTTAATCATAAAATGAACCCTCCCCCTCCCTTATTTATATAATATATTAAATATAAATTATATATATTAAACTCTATATATTATAGAAATTCTATATAATATAGAAATTATATATAATAAATAGAATATTATGATAAAATCTCTACATTCATATATTATTACATTAATTACAATATAGTTAAAAATGGAAATTAAATATTAATAAATATTAAATAAAATATTTAAATATTAATAAATATTAAATAGAATAAATAGAGAATACATTTATAACATATAAATAGAATAAATAATATATAAATAGAATAAAATTTCAATATATAATTATATATTTTTATTTTATTTTACATAATTTAATTTATTTATTAAATACAAACTCAACTACCGTTCAATATCTACCATCGAACAACTTATTCATTACTGAATCCCAAGCTTCCAAAGGATTTTGGAGAAACTGAAATCCATTGAAGGGTATCTTATGATGATCAATATAGTTGAAACCCTTTATGGTTGATGTTATGGAGTGGCCTAACGAGCCAGAAACTGTGAACCTCACAAGTTTCAAGGAAACACTGGAAGCCTCAGACCATTCAATTCAGAGCTATGGTCCAACAGCAGTAAGTCCCTTTCTGGAGGATGGTCTCCTGCAGAAGATACTAAACCAACGGCAGTAATATTCCTTCCGGAGGATGGTTTCCTGCAGAAGACATTAGCTGCCGTACTATATAAATTTGATTAAGAACAAGATGGAACTCTGATTATTGAGTGATGCTGTGGTGTACACACTTGATTACCTTTTGATTGGTGTGGTGTGTGCCTCTTAGATGTGAAAGGTTAGGTGGGAAATTAGAGAAATGACAACAATTGCGGTGGTTGGAAGCCATTGATAATCAGACCCTCCTTCATTTATGAGTGTTTCTATCATATGGCCTACATGATCTGTGTAGTACAGTGAAACCATAAGAAATAAGCTAGCAGCCTTAAAGAAGACATACTTTAAAAGAATTTAATAAGTTTGCAAAAAATCTAAATTCTTATCATTGTCTCTAGTATTATTTTGTACCATAACCTTGTTCAAATAGTATCCAAATTAACATTCATTGAACTCTGAATAGAGTGCAATAATAATAATAATAATAACGATAAAAGTTGATCTGGACTTTTAGCCAATACTTGAATAAATCATTTTAAAAATTATATTAGCTCTTATCAGATCCACATTATCTAGTTGTGATATGACATTGACTAAATTTATGATTCATATACTAAATGCTGTAAAAAAAACTTAACTCGTTTAAAATTTAAGGTGCTATTAGTACTATTTTAAAAACATTGCATTAAAGTGCAATATATGATACAATTTTTTTAAAACAAAATGCAACGTCATACTATAAATAGTGATGATGACTAACTTTTGTATCTTTTGCTTAAGTTTTTATCTTTACTTCCAAAGAAAGTTCTTTATTGTCTTTACAACTTTTATTTGGCTTAATACCTACTTCGGAATTCTGATTATGGACAAACTGATCCATGTCTCATGTCAAAAAACACCATCTGGGTAGTGGTTGAGATTTTGGTAGAGCATGTATAGTTCTATAACTATATATAGAACTACCATGCATTTATAGTTACAATAATTATGAACTAGAGGTAGAAAATGGAAGAGAAAAGAAGAAAAGTTGTACAAAGTATATACACTCTGATTACTCATATTCTTTAACCTCATTTTGTGTAATAACCCATTCTTACACTTGGGAATTCATCTGCTATATGAAATCATATGAGTCATATCATATGAGAATACATGAAGTGCATTTCATTTACATACATCATATTCACATACATACATGAATTATGATTTAGTACATACATTGCAAAGATAGTTTATGCACTCAATTGATTTATTCCGAGATATGAAAGATTTTAAATATTTATGTTGTGATTACGTGATTGTGAATTGATCTTGTCTTGAATTCTGGTCTGATGGATTAAAATTAGTGAATTGGAATTTATTGTCACAATGGAGTGGTTAATGAAGTGATATGTGCATCTAGTATAGAAAAAATGTTGAATAGTAAGATAAAATGATACATGAGAATTTAAGTTGAATGAGCCTACGAGTTGGTGACATGTGGCATCAGTAATAAAGTGACAATTGGCTTAAATAAAAGAGTGATAAATGGAGGTATAGTTGAGTGACTCATGGTCTAGAGATTTAACGACAAGTGAGCCAGTTATAGAATGACAATTGGTAGTGTAAGAGGAAGACACATAACATGGTTCTTCATTTGACAAGTGGCATGTCATGTGTCCATATTCTACTCCACACACCTACACCCACAATTTTCACACTTGAAAGACCACCCTCACATAATCTCCATAACCTTGAATTTTTCCAAAATTTATGTAACCTTCATCTTGTAAATTGAAACTTCCCCATCTTGTTCTTAATGTATGTTTCATGCTTGGGAAGCTTGCTTAGCTTGTTGATTGAGGAAACCTTGGGACAAACAAGTAAGTATTGGTTACCTTATTGAGTTATTTGTGAGCATAACATTCATGGTGATTGAATTAATAAGATGAATTGTATGTAGGGTTGATGATGAGTTGTGTTGAAATTTGAGGGAAATAATTGGTTTATTCTTAATGTATGGAAACTTTAAATTATAGGTTGTTTTAAGGATAATTTTATGTTGGAATTTGAGGTATAATGAAGGTGAATTTATGTTAAAGCATATAATGATGTTCACATGGGAAAGAATTAGGACTATATGTATGAAGGTTAATGATAATTCTGCTTTTGATTATGATGCATAAAATACTATGATTTATGAGTTATCAATTGAATGATTTTGAGTAGGAATTGGTGATAAAATTGATGAGGAAATGAAGTATAATTTAGGTATAATTGAGGTATAATCAATAGATTAGTATAATGGTGTTAAAAATTTGAAAAAAGATTGAAGGAAAGGGATGGTGAACTGTTTGTTCACCTATTCCACGATCGTGGGAAATGCCTTGGAGAAGAAAAGTTTTTGTTTTGTCTTTTCACGACCGTGGAAAGGTAACCACAATCGTAAGGACTGCCTTGGAGGTGAAAAACTCTATTTTGTGTGATTGTTAAACCAACTAAAGATAAGTTACTTTACCTTGGTATATTTAGATTTGATTAAGGTTTGAAATAAACTTGGATGGTTGTTTGATTGATTGATTGAGAGTTTGATAAGTTTAAGTTGATAATTGGTGTTAGAATTAAGAAATTGATTGTTTGATATCAATATATATGAATTTGGGAAGTATGAATTATTAAAGAAATAAAAGTGTTATTATGAATGCAAATGTGATGAAAGAGATATATGTCATGAATTAAGTATGATTGAATGAGAATTAAGAAGTTGCGCGAGTATGGTATGCTAGGAAGTGATGGATAAATGTATTAAATGAATTTAGAGTAATCCAGATTTCTTAAGACATTGATCTAATTACTAATAAGTTACATACAAACTATAATGAATGAATGGGTAAGATTTGTCGATAGAGGTACATACCCGGGAAAAAATCAATTAAGCATGCATTGAACATGACGCACATACATGTGTATGATTGAGTATTCATTTGATTAAACAAGTTAGCACTATATACATATATGTGTATTGCATAATATAGAAACACAAATTGGTCGACCGCATTCAAACATTGCTGAATCGTCGAGGCAATAGCTATCTGGAGCTTACTGTGAAACAACCTAGATGTTCTCTCACCATAATCTAGTTGTTTTGTTTAAAATTCAGTTATTGAATTGCTACTCATATGATTGTGATAATTCTGGAACATCAATTTTTCGAGGATATTGATATTCGGAAATGTATTGGAAGTGTTTTGTAATTGTATATGAATATGAAAATTTATGTTCTCAACAAAATATTGAATGTCGGACTTAGATTCAAAGAATGCGATATATGACTGGAATATATCGAATGTGAAATAATGAATGCATCATATGTGAATTGTTGCACCTCACTACATTGAAATACATGAATAGGTAAAGGAGTTGTGACCGGAGTAATCCAATTAAAAAAATAGCTTAAAGCTTAAATGTACACAAAGAGTTATAGGCTCAGTTATCAATGAGTCCAATATTTATAATAAGTACGAGAAAGTATATAAATGAGTCGATATCTGCAACAGATACGAGACAGTCAAATAGGCGCTCGACCACAACAAAATAAAAATGGAAGTAAATCTCGTGTGCATTTGCATTTATATCTTTACACGTGTCCATAAGATTGACTGCAAATAAATGTTGAATTGTGTTGACATAATGATGAGGAAAGCTTGTGTATATGTTGATAATATAAAGAATTGATATAAATGGTTCGATTATTCTAAAATGACTATATGAAATCTTTGTATTCATAATATACTGGTTGACATATGACGAGTAATGTGATAAATAAGGGATTTGATTTTAGATGAGGTGTTATACTAAATGAATTATGTTTCATACCTGCGATGTTTATATTTTGTTTAAGTGAGCACATTCATGATGGTTCACTCATTGAGTTTGTAAAACTCATTAAAATTATAAATGTTGATTTTCAGGTACCAAGGAGGCATAACTTTTAAGGCAATCTAGTAGCAGCCTAGTATTGTCAATTTTGGAACAAGAAATGATTCAAAGGTCGATCAGCTGACACTAAAAAAAATAGATAAGATATTTTAGTGTAACATTCCACCTCATATAAAATGTCTTATAAAGAGTAGTAAACTCTTAGATGTTGTTAGTAATGTATATGTGTGGATTATGCACTGTAATGCTATAATGTACGTTCATGTTTATGAATAAAATGGTGTTCTAATATTCCTAAATACTTGTGTTATGCATGATGCCTTAATAAGTGAATGCCATTGCTGTAAGGCACCATTCTCATAAGGTATATTTTGATTATTTTCAAATAATTTATGGATATTCAGGCATATGCACTATGGTAGTAGCGTTTTATATTTTGTCTAGAATGGACCATCATCCATCACTCTCTTCTATGTTGTACCCACAAAGTGTGTCTGGACCTGATGATGGTTGTGGGACATTAATTATACTCATTAGTTAAGTGGTTAAAAAATAAAATGAGAAAAGAAAATAAATGTGAAAGAGAGTTAGTATTTAGTAAGGATCAATTTAAGTTAAATTAAAATCTTTAAGTTACTTGATATATTAGTTGATAGTTGATCAACATATTCAAAAATTACTTCTTTTTAAAAAATAGTTTTAACAATAATAGTAATCATTTTTATGTTAAATAAAATTTAAAAATTACCAAATAGAGAAAAAAGGCTTGAGAGACATACTAGAAAAAATAATTTCAATAAATTCAAGTAGTATTTGCACCATTTTAGGTAGCATCTTAATAATTTCAAATATATGTGATTAATTATATTAATTATATTAATCTATATATTTTGTTTTGTTTATTTGTTTACTTAATTTTCTCTTTCTCTTTCTCTTTATTTATTTTGATTTTGATTTATATATTTATTTTTAAAAAAGTTGTAAATATCTCGAAATACCTCAATTTATGTTTTTGTGTAAATTATACGAAACACAAGACATGAGATTCTTTGTTTTAAATACACATAAAAATGGGATTTTAATTATTTCTTATCTAATTTAAGTACAAAAACACAATTGATCTATCCTAAAAACAAGTGACTTAGCCTGAATTGACCAGGCTTTAAGCTAGGTTTATATTTTTTATTTTTTAATTTTGAGTTTCAAATCAGGTTTAAAATCGGATTTTAAGGTCTAGTATAATTCAAACACTAAAATGTCAAGTGAAAATGATGTCGTTTTAAACAAAACGATATCATTTTTAAAATCAAATTAAATTAAATGCAAAAAAAAATTAAGTTTGGCTCAATCCCAATTAGGCTCAAACTTGAGTTGCAAGTTTGCAGCTCATTTGTTCTCAAATCTCGAACTTGTTTGGGCATTAAATTAAGCCTAAACTCTTGTAAAACATTTTGTTTATGTGGGGAGCTGAGAGAATGGGGAGCTGATTCGCGATAGTATTGCCGTGTCATATCCTTGGAAGCCTAGAGTGGGTGTTCGGCAGTGGGTTGCAACAGGGCGACTGTTTCCAGCCGGCTAGAGTGTAGATTTGGTAACTCGATCTGAAGAGGGGCAGGCCCTACCTGCGAGTAACCATTGTTCGCATCAGAGTAGTGTGGAACAGGGGGCTCGGGGGAAGGCTGAGCAGACTGCTTGTGTTGCTACTTTGGCTTCCTTGCCAATGCCACATAGAAGTGGGTCAGGGATTAATAGGTCTCAGGTAACTGTTGAGAGCAGTGGGGGTTGTAATGTAGTTCGGGAGGATCCGGGAGAGCCTGGGCCGAGTGGATCCCCTCCTGCTCGCATCGAACATCCTTTGGCTGCTGGAGAGGGTCG